>VYXB01002067.1:0-257500 GCA_013397135.1 Pachyramphus minor | reverse complement strand
TCTGTGTTGAGGTGTCATAATAAAACATTTTCAGTTCATCTTTGAGTTGACTCCTCAGACCATGTCTTACCTTCATTATTACTTTTACTGCATAAAGAGCTTCTCTACACAGCAATGACCACTTCTGGAGTGCTGTTTCTAGGTCTGGGCTCTCTTGTACAAGAAAGACATTGACTTACTGGAGTGAGTCCAGCAAAGGGCCATGAAGAGAATTAAGGGACTGGAACATCTTTCATGTGAGGAGAGGCTGAGAAAGCAGACAGTGTTCAATCTGGAGAAGAGATGTCTCAGTGTTGTAAATAGCTGGTGGGTTGGAATGAAGAAACAGGAGCCAGACTCATCTTGGTAACGCCCAGTGACAGGATGAGAGTCAATGGGCAAAGATTAAAACCTGTGAAATTACATCAGAACATGAGAAAATAACTTTTTACTGTGGGAATGGTCAAACACTGAAATGGATAGCCCAAAGTGAAGTCTCCATGTCTGAAGATACTCAAAATCCAGGTGGGCACAGACCTGTCTCCAGATGACCCTAGAGCAGGATGTTGGACAAGATGATCTCAAGACATCCCTTCCCACCTCAGCCATTCTGTGATTCTCTGAGGTGGAGGTGACAACCCTTAAGTATCTCTTCTGCTTTTGTTTAGGTGGTGTCTTTTCACAGTTATGGATATGTATGTTACATATTGTAATGAAGCTGGATGATTTCCACCTTGTGAATAAGTCACATTTGGGTCTTTTTTATTACCTTAATCAGCAAAAATACATATACTATTTTAACCTGCCCCTGTGATCATCTCAGGATTAATCTGACATCACATAACTAATTTTATGCAATTTCACATTACCGTTCTTGAAACTTACCATGATAAATTGGAAGCTTTTTTCCTGTTTGCTTCTCTAAATTGATAAGCCCTTTCATCTTATGTACAGTTGTTCATACAAGCTGAGATCTGTTGGAAGGTCTGGCTTCCTTCTTAGAGCACTGTCTTAGAGCAGCCCATTGATTCATGGGCTTCAATGGTGTCTAAACAGGATGCCACTAATGTCACCATCTCTAAGACACAATCCAACACTGACTGTCAGGCTTTCATAGTTTGTATGCTGTCATTTGTTGATAGTGAGGATCCTTAAATCTATGCAGAAACCTCCTGAAGGACTAAGCCTTTAGTATCGGGCAACCAGTCCTGGAGTACTCTAGGCCTACTGTATGCAGAAGAATCTTATTCTAAATATTTGTAAAGGTATGTTGTAAATTTAAAAGGCATTTGATAAGCAATTTGGTACACCAGTGATTTTATCAGAGCATCTGTGTTTAAATTGCTTGAATTTTATGGCAAAAACACACTCAAGATATACAGAGAAACCATGGGCTGTTTGAATCTCAGAGGTCTCTATTATTTGTACCAAGGATGAGAAGTTTTTAGTAATGGCTGATAACACTGCAAGTGCACTCATCTGCTTTTTTTCCACCTCAGTACTGTTTTAAAAATATTTAAAAAATATTTCTTGTTATTGTTCTGGTTTTGTGTTATGATTTGCTTTGCTTCTGAGGAAGTTTACAGCTGTGTAAGTAGGCATTTCCAGCAACCTCTCATTACTTGCAACTGTAGAACTCAGTATGCTTAATTTCAGGACATTTAGTCTGATCATATAGTCTCAGAATGTGAGAAAGATTTTCAGAATGAAAATTGCTATTTTGAATCAAAAGGAGAGTTCATTGAATTCATCCTGATGAATCACAAAATTCTTCCCATTTTGAAGGGAGAGATTTCCTAATTCTCTTACCTGTGCTCAGATTTCCACAACCTCAAAATGAATGCTAGAACTTCCTTATTTTGTCTGTAGAATATAGCATAGTAAGGTACTTGACTTCTTTGTCAAGTCTTAGATATGTTTGCTTAGGCAGGAGTATTTTGAATGAGGAATAGTTCAAAATGCCTCATTCGTCTTCAGAGATAAAATCGGCATGGAAGTGTAAAACACTGTCAAGGAGAAGAAGAGCACACCTTGTTGTCGAGGACCACTGTACAATGCAGTTGAATTGCTTTTGCTGAGTTCTTGTCAAAAGCCAGATACTTTCTAGGAAAAAAAAATCCTGGTGTTTCTGTAATGTAGGCTTCATCTTGTTTCATGACTGTAAAAGAGAGAACCAACCACTGAATGCTGTCCAGAAATTCATGGCAAAACTATCTTGTGGGTATTTGCTTATTTTCCTTCATCAATCTTACATATTTCTATAGTTTTCAGTGTATATAATTTGAGATGAAGTGTGGAGCTTGCCTCTGTGAGTGATGGTTATTGGATATTATGCTGTGGCTCTGACTATCTGAAATATCTGTGCTACTAGAACAGTTTGTAGTTTATAGATGATAGATCTATTCTTTGCACTGAATCTTAAAATTTTTTATTGGCTTCTTTATATCCTTTTGTAGTATGTAAACATAGTGTTTTAAAGTGAAGAAATCAAAGGAAGAGAAGTCTCTTGTTCCATTTACAGAAAATTGTTCTGAATCTTGAGGTTGCTTAAAATGTGGGGTTTTTCCATCCTCCTTGGTCTTTGGGAATCTCAGGAACATGTAACTCTGAAACAGTTAAAGGAGAAATATCTCTCAGCAAGAGACACAGCAGCTTATTTCCCACCCTTGTGTGACATGAATAATTCTTGTTACTAAGGGATCCAAGCAAATTTCAGTGACTTTCAACCTGTTGTAATGAACTACAATCAAACCTCCCTTTCTGGACTGAGCCATAAATATATAATGCAATGTAGTGGTAGCCTACAGGCTTATGGTCAGACCCACCCCAAAGTATTGGCAGCTTACCAGTTGGAAAGCAAATAGGAATCTCTTTAGACAAAGTTGTATCTTTGCTTCTTTATGAAATAATGGTACTTATTGTCTTATCCAGAGGCAGAATGGAGTGAAAGTACAGTGAACGGAGCAGTGAAAGTATGTTAATAAATGTTTATAAGAAGCTCCTGAAGGCAGGAGTCTTCAGGTTCAGTGACTTTAGCATGAAAAGGGAACTGTTTTAAAACAAGTCCAGGAGGTGTCTTGCCAGATATGAGTAATGGCATTTGAGGTACTAACACATTGTCCACAGCAGCATGTCACAGATTTGGATTTCTGACTCCTTTACTAAGGGAACAACCTGAACCCCAAGCAGTTGTCCTGAAGGACTTTCCCACTCCATGTTTTATGGGGTGATTGTGCTGGTCAGGTGTCATAAATGAGATGCACACCAGAGCTAGCATAAAATATGTGAAACCATAAAAATTAAAGTAAGTATATCCATTAAAATGTTTTCATTTCATTATGGTTGCAAGAGCTGGAGTTTGACTTTTGAGATACGATCGAACTAAAATATGTTTGCTCAGCTTATAAAATATTTTAATGGCTCTAACATCCAATGTTAATTTAGCAAAATAACAAACCCTAATGTTCGTGTGTGTAGGGCTACATTAGACTAGTGGAAAGGGGTGTTGTTTCTTCTATGTTGTAATTTTGTATGCTTAGTAATTTGCTTGCATTAGTTAATATCATTTGGGCCTTCATGCTCCTGTTCTGTCTTCAGGTGCATGCATATTCTGATTACATTTGAGCTCCAAGTAACTAAGAGTATGGAAATGAATATCAAGTTTTGAAAATCAGGACCTTGCTTCTAGTGCCCCTTGCTTTAAATAAAAAGAAGGCTATTCCTGTCCCAGATATTTACACTTAATATCTACCTATTTCATCTCTAATGAATTATTCATACATGTATATGTGAATACTGTATGTAAAACCTTTCATTAGAGAAAGAGGGCTTCTGAGTTTTGGAGCATATACCAATATCTCTTCCTCAGGTGTTTCTTTGATATGCCAGAACATCTTTCTACTGAAATCTTAATCCAAAGTTTCTACACTGAAATGAGTTTTTATGCAGTTTCCAGTCACCATCAGAGAGAGCTTTTTCATGATCTCTGTTTCTTCTGCTAGCGATGGTATTTCATGTTTCATATATAATTTTTTTTTTCTTTTCTGGCTGATTTCTATTAAAATCTGTTTATTGTTTCAGAAATTCATTTTGAAGTGGCATATTGCATTCCTACATCTCTAAGCCCTCTGCCCTTCTTCGTAGTCTGGGCTTTAAAGTGGTGAGGAGGAAGAAATAGGGAGAGATTTTTGTTCCTGAGGATGTCAGGCCTCAGGAGTATCCCAGCTGCACGATCGTGGATGGGAATCATGTTTGGGTAGTGCTACTGCCTTGTAACAGCCAGAAGCAGCATTGAGAGGGCATGGAGAGACCAAACTACTCCGTTTCCATTCCTTGTTGTTTTACTATGAAGTTGTTGATACTAGCAAAGGGCTTTTTACACCTTCAGTTTGAATATTGGCTGCTGGTTCCTTGCTTGTCCAGTCACCGAACTGCTCCCTACAGCTTCCTATCTGCCACCCCCTCCCTCCTGACCCTCCCATTCTCCTTTCCTCCCTCTCACCAGCCTTCCCAGCTTTGACCTTCCCAATTCTACCTTTTAGACTCTGTCTGTATTCAGATACTCCTGTGTATATTAATTTGAATTCTGGCACCATCCCAATTTTCCTTAGCTCTGTGTTTCCTCTTAAAGATTTGATTCAGCAGCAGGATGGGCCTTGCAACTTTGTGGTCATGAAAAGTTTGCCCAGTAACCCAGTCTTGTCTAGCAATGTTCCAAGTCTGTTCTCTCCGGTCTGTGGCACGTGTTGTGCATGTGTTGTTTCAAATGCAGCATATCAATTTTTTTAGTATATTCATATGTTTACGGGTACATAAAGTGCTTACCATAAAGTAAGGAAATTGTGAATTTTCATTAGTTAAGTAGTGTCCTCTAGCTGCTTGAGAGTACCAAAAAACCCTTTTCCAACTACTTTTTTCAAAGAGATGAGGAAAAACTTATTTTGTAGAGTTGTAAGAGCATTTCTGTTAAAAGATGATCTTTTGGGTACTCAGCATCTTTCAACTGGATTTCCAATAAAATGAGGGCTTATCTTTCACCTCAGTAGGTTTGGGATTATACCATTAATGCAGCAAATAAAGAATGTCAAATCTGTTCAGTAGTACAGATTTGCCAAGGTGTAATAGGAAAAATAGTGATCCAAATTTGACCATTTTGTCCCCTCTTCTGGAAGAAGTCCCAGGTTATTTTACATGTGCAGGAGTTCATCATTGTACCACACATTATGGGACAACCCAACTTCAGTTTTGTTAGGAATTCACACCCAGTTGAAGTAAGTTTGTTTAACACTGGTTTTTGGATGGGCCAAACATTGCAATAACTTCTTAAATATGCTTTATGATATGTAATATAAACATAGTTTTGTGGGATTTTATTCCATGCTAGAATGATGGAAACATTTTGTTTCAGATATCAGAAAGTGTCAGTACTTCCTGTGTGCATTCCAGACAAAAAATTATACACATCTGTAAGGGTTTCCACAGATACCTGGCATTTTTCGTAGAATACCAGTGAGTAATAGCAATATCTGAATTATAAACTGAACTCAGAAGATAAAATTAAAGCATTATTTTACAGGGTCTGTATTGGACCACCTCTACTGTGTAGACTGTTCTATGGGAAAATAACCTCTTAGTGAATCATGGTGATTTTCAGTGTAATTTTCTTTGATGCTGACCCTCTTTCTTTAGTGTATTTATTGGTATAAGATGGTGCCACTGTAGTTTAATCCTAAATCTGTAGCAAAGCTTTTGAAGACTTTTTGTCCTAATAAAAATGTGAGCATTTCAAGTTGAGGTATATGATTATATTTTTTGGTCTGAATTTAATCTGTTTCTTTCAATTTTGAAATTATTTAGCCTCAGGGAGCTTTCCCTCTTGTGATAACATTTCAGAGTTTGTTGTCTGGTTCTGAGCAGGCTAGGCAAGTATCTGTTATTTCTAGCGGTCTGAGTAAACTCTCCAAACTACCTTGGCTTGACAAAGAGATAATGGACAAAGTCACCAGGTTGTCTGACCTCCATATACATATTCTCTTTCCTCATCTGCACAACACTCTCAGCCACTGTGCGTAGGTGTCTCCAAGAGATGTCAGAATTTTATCTAACATAGGTTTTCCAGATAACCCATTGCAACGGGTGGACAAAAGATGTGAAGTCATGCCTGTTGCAAGTAAATATTCAACTTGTGTAGGCCTGAGAAGCTCTCTTGATCAGGTTGCACATTCTCCCTGAGGCAAACAAGTTGTAGAGAACTCATCCACAAAGTTTCAAATAGTTGGGAACTGCTGGTTAGTCTTTAATGGGTAGAATTAAAATTCTGATATATTGTCCTTAAACACTCTTCCCATTTACTCACAGTTTCTTCCCTTCCTCCTGTCCTATTCCAAAACTTTCACTAAGTGAAAGGAATTGATTCCAAGTGATACTGACTTGGCAATGACAGTCAGTCTGTTGCAACTTTAGAAAGAGCAGAGCTGAATGGAATTACAAGTCCAACTTCTGACCTTCAGATATATTAATACGCTGCTAATTTAATGATTTCATTTGGTGATTTCATTCTCCACAGAACAGAAGCTGTATATTTTATTAAAATAGCAGGCTTTGGTGAGTTATTATTTTGGGTATCTAAGTAAACAATTTTCAGTAGTTTTTATCAGATTTTTCACTGCATGGGCATCGCTGAATTTGCACAGCATGAGGTCTTGCTTGGCAAAGACTTTTTGTATTACAGCTTGCATCAAGAAGAAAAGTTGTGAGCCTAGATTTGACAAAGCTCACCTGTGTTTTGGGTATTTTTTTCATATATTTTTTTGTTTGAAGCTTTCTACCTCTGCTTCCTGACAGGCTAACAGTGTTTTCCTCCAAATGCACTAAAGAATGAAGTTTAACATTAAAAAATATATCTGTAGTGAACTTGTTCTTCAATATCAAAAGGTTTTTCACAATGGATAATGTTTCAAATGCATTATTTTCCCCTCTTACACCTTTGGACTGAAGAGCTATAGTTGCACAAATACTTTCTTTTTTTTTTTTTTTAGACATTTTGGGGTGGGAGTGGGGTGTTGTAGAAGGCCCAAACTTCTGTCCTGAAGCGAGGCATAGAAGCACAGAATTGAAAAATGTCATTTTCATCCCCGTATGGAATGATCGAAGAGTACCTTATCTAGATATTTCTTCATATAGTTCAAGTCATACCATACTATTTTATGATAATGATTTTGTCATGCTGCTTATAGAGTCTCTTTTCTCTTGTAATTACTGACATTTATGGTCCAAAAATTTATCAAAGTGTTGCATGAGCAAGCATTCAGGTTTCAGAAGTACTGAACATTATGGAAACTTAGTCCTGTTACAGCTGAAATGTGCAATGTGTGTCAGGTTAAGACTTAACCTCTGATTTTTGCAAGTACTGCTGGCCATCCAAGTCTCTATTTTGAAATCAGAACTTCTTTTTTTAGTTGGATTTCGTTTGTACTGTCTTGCTTTTGAACAATGAGGCTTATCTTGGCCTAATAGCTGGTAATATGGTTTTACTTGATTACTAAGTAAATGCATTCATTGAGAAATTGAAATTATTGTCATTCTTATAGAAAGACTCAGTAGTTCCATGCTGGATGTTATTTATTGACTGGCTAGATTTCATGTTAGAGTGAGTTCAACTGCTGCTCTGCAGTACCAGTCATCTTTCTGAACTTGCAATATGAACTAACAATGTGATTTTTTTGAGCTGTTACAGTTTTGTTTTGAGAAACTACTGCTGGTTATTGGCTACTAGCTGTTGTAAAGAACAGTAGACCCAGAAAGTTGTTGTTCCTGGCTTTGAAAACTACAGTTTACAATTTTACATCAGTCTCTTACAGGCTATTTATGGACACCTGTCCATTCTTGTTTCTCTATATCTTTTTAGGCCTTTGTGTGTTTGGGGATTTGGTTCCTGGTTAGCTCTCTGGTAGAATCTAGAGAGCCAACATGGAAAACAGTTGGATGAAGAGGATTCTTCAGACATTGCTTTTTTCATTTTTCTCATAGATGCAATAATTCTGTGTTTTCATTACATGTGTCTTGAAAGTATTAGTCTGATTTTTATAACTGAATGTTGTAAGATTTCCATGTATTCAGTGTTTTGGCACTTGACTGCTGAAATAATTGGCTGGAATGCCATTTTAAGGAATTCTGTGAAAATTATTATATTTGCTTTACTTTGTATGTAAGCTATTTTTCTGTTCTAGTGCCCTGTTTTTCAGTTATGAATTATGAAGTAGAGAAGAGTTAAGAATAAAACATAGAGACCACAATAATTTTTTTTCATTCTTTAATTTTTTTTTTTAATTAAATGCTTTCAGTTTTATGGTGAAGATGTATTTTAAATCCAGTCTAGAAACAATGATATTTTCTTAAACAAGTTTAAAATGATGAGTCAGAGTATTGCTCAAATGTTAATGAGTCAAGTGGAGGGCTTTTTATTATATAGACTATAAAATGTTCAACACAACAAGAATTTTACCAACAGCATAATCTTTATAAATATGTCATGAATGAGATTAAGTATTTACCAATATATAACAAAATAAGTGTTAGTTTTAACATTCTAAGATTAATTTAATCTTTGGAGAAAACATTTATAAATACTTTTCAAAACCTGGCCACAGAAATGGAAATTACATTAAATTTGTGGAAGAAATTAATCATTTGTAAAATATGCTTGGATAACCTTTACTGTTTTCCCCATGTTGATGACATTTTTTTAGTTATTTTGTTCACCTACTAAAACAACAAAATAATGTTTTTAATCTCCTTTTTCTAAGAGAGTTTTTTCAAACTCAGAATTAAAATAAAATAAGTCACATAACAATTTGGAATATGCCAAAACCTATGAAGTCTATAAAGAAATATATGGAGGTATGGCATGATCTCCTGACTACCCAGAAAGGAAAAAACTGAGTTTGAAAGGCTTTCATTAAATTTTCTTTGGTGGAAATTGCAATGTTTTTGCAGCTATGCAGAGTGAATGTTTAATTAAGAAAATAATTTTGAGTAGTGGTTCAAAATAAAGTTGACTGCAGTTATTGAACTGCAGGTTTTTACTTCTATATTAAATAGGTCACATATTTCTGTATGTTTGTAAAGAGCAATGTTTACTATTTTACTCCATTTTCCTGTTTGTTACATAGATAGTTATTTGCATAATCATATTTTTTAAAACATTTTAAGAACTTAGACCATTCATTACAGGATCTTTTATTCTTCTATAATGCTCTGCATAGCACACTTGCACCATTATATGTACATTTTGTCTGGAAACTATTACATTTTGGTAACAAATGAGTGTTTTAAATATTTGCCTTGTAAATCTATGAAATTTGAAGCAAAATTTTGATACAGGAAGGTAAAACATTGAATTAACACTAGGAATAGCTTTATATTTTCTCCTGTTGCATTGAGTCTTTGCTGGATCAAATAATCAAAGAAAAGTCCTGTTACCAAAAACTAGATGACCCATATTTTCACTCATATCTACAACACAGGTCTGGAGTCAGAGTATTAAGAGTTTTTTACAATAGTTCTGTACAATTTGTGGACTATCAGTTTTTCTGTTACATCTTATTCATGCATAAAATAACATTTCCTGCTTTGCCTAATGATAAAAAGTTCCCAAATTGCAAAGTTCTTCAAATGTGCTGGATATTATTATTAAAGTTTTGTAGCCAATTTAAATGCTTGCCAGTCACGTGCCCACTGTGCCCTGTTTGTGCTGCAAGTTTAATAATATCTCTTCACACAAACACAATTCTTTACAAATCTAATATGTAACTTCCATATTTTGAGTTGTTATGCTATTGACTGTTGCAATGGAGTACCTAGCTGCAAAAATACCTCTATGGGCTTGGCATTCCTGAAATTTATTACCTTCCCAGTCTTTTTCCAAGAGTATGCCACAGCTTTGTTGGTATTTGTCTGTGTAAATTATCAGGAGACCAATTGCTCATTTCTGATTTTTCTTTCAAAATATTAACGCTTGAGTAACAAACTACAAATCAGAAGAAAACTTTGTGTGATTTTACAAGGGCCCAATCCAGAGTTCACTGAAGGCAGTGGGAAGGGTTCTCTTGGTTTTCCTAGAGATCACATTGGAAATAATGAGGAATAAGCAAAATCAAAAAGACTACATCTGCTATTCAGTGATTTCTTTTTTATGAGTTTTATTTTAATTTGGAAAAATATGTTAGTGTCCAGTTGATATTGAATAGCCTCTAAAATGGGTTCATTTTTTGGTGTGGGGAAATAGCACAAAGAATGACCATTCTGTACTTGGGAGATGCTAAGTTCAGAACTGAAGATATATTTCATGAAGACGGTGCTTCTAGATTATAAGGTTTTAAGTGTTTGAGAACTAATTGAAAATGATCCAAGTAGATTCTGTTTTTAACTTCTAATGTTTAGAAGTTTGGGGAGTTTTTATCATGTCAAATGCGGAGCTTTCTTATCTCCAAGGATGAAATTTGCCCATTTTGCCTATACAATATTTATATATGGACAGGAAATTGAAGTCAGAATCCAGATTTGTTGACCCCTGAGATATAATATTGACCTCAGTGAGTATTAACTTCTCAGATCAATAAATGCTGTTATTGACCTCAAAGAAAGATCAATAGCAGCTTGTTAATTTGCAAACTATGACTGCAAGAAAATGGTACACATTTTGTTCTTCATTATCACCTATTTATATCTATATTTTAATGCCTTCACTATTGCCACCTAGAGATCATCATGTCAAAACATTTCAATCCCAGCTTTTAGAAGGTTGGAGGGGCAGACATTATACATTATGGAATAATTGATGAGCAATATGTTTTATTTCCCATATCTCATGAAAACAATACACTGAACAGTTGTATTTCCTCTGTGTTGTTTTTCTTTTTTTGGTAGTCCAGTTCATTTAATTTCATTTTCTCTGGTGCACTTCATCAAAACGTTGCATAAAAGTAGTATATTTTACCTGCCAGAAAACATCTCTACGTGAATAATAAGGGGGATGAAAACCTGACTACTCAAAACAAGGAGACTGAAAGTGATCACTATAAAAAAATCATAATTAATACACAGCAGATTTGTTTCTATTTACATAAGGATGACATGTTTCTAGGCAAGAATTTCTTCTGCAGCAGGGTGAAATGTTACTCTGTGACTATATAACAAAGAAGAAAGTTTTAAATGACAAAGTATTGGTGGAGAGGTGTTTTGTATCATAGCGGGTTTTGTATATAAACACTGAAATATCAGGTTTTACAGAGTTCGAAATGCCTAAAAAATGCCTGTTGCTGAAATTCAAATGTCAACAACAGTTCTTCTGCATATATACCACTTTGATATTTAAACTTTAAAACCTCATCAATGATTTAATATTACTTTGGCTTTGTTATGATCTGACTGCCAAAAAATGCAGAGGCTGATTTTTATGTGGTCTGGAGAGTAGTGTCCTCGTTCACAGAAGACAAAGCACAAGTCTGTCAGCCTTTTACAGTCATCAGTTCTGTCTGATACATCTGCAATGGTCTTGGCAAACTGATGGTTGTGTTTAGAAAACTTTTCTGTGATTAAATGACAGCATGAGAGGTATTCAAATGCAAAAATAAGGCAATACTTTAATTTTTTTCAACTGAAGTTACTGCAAGTTTTTTGCCGGTTGCATGGCTATGTGCTTTAGTCCTTTAATATCATGGGTTCCCAGAGCTTCATTTGTGCATCCTCTTGAGAGACAGAGTCAATGATATTATACTCATTTTGTAGGTAGACAGACCACAGCATAATGATGGTAAAAATAAATAAATAAATAAATAAAAGGCAGGACCAAGCTAGATTCATCTCTGAGGTTCAGATAAATGAGGTCTGTGCAAATCTGTAAAGATGTTTGTGGTGATTATGCAGCATCTTTTCTGTCTTACAGATGTCCTGAATGCTCGGGAAGGGTAGTATCTATAAGCCTGTATAGACATCCCAAATAACAGGAGCATTTCCTTGATTCTCCATATTGTTTTGAGTCATCTTTGAGTAACCAAGGAGTTTGGATCCTTCTGCAGGAGACCAAAACAGAAGTGATGCAGGAAGGTGGCACATTTGGGGAGGATGGAAAGTTCATAGTCACACTGCAGGAGTAGAGACATCATCTCAGTTTTACAGTTTAGGTTTATCTCTTTCCAGCCTACACAGATCTCAGAGCAGCACCCAGGTATTCAAAGTGTCAGACTGTCCATTCCATCACATTTTTGTAGTAGAACTGGGAACAACGTCTGGGGCAACCAGACAAACAGGTGATTGTGAGCCAAATGTGGCTCCTTGACTCTGCAGGACACTTACTTTTCAAGATGGAAGTTACCTAATCTGCTCAGGAACACTGTGCTGCAGTGGTTGGATCTCAACATGACCCCAGGTCTCGAGATTAAAGAAGGTGGTGCCCATGATATTTCTCATGATGTACTAATGGCTGGCTGGTAACTGGGGAATTTTCTGCTCTGGAAGCATTGTCTTTGAGGTGTACTGTAGTTCAAGAAAAAGCCTTATGAGTTCAGGATCCCAGTCCTCTGCTATGAACATCTAATGCTTTGTTTTGTTTTTCAGTATTTTGCATAATCACTAGAACTATTTACTTAACTGGTGAGAAGCTCTTAGGACTGATACCAGGTCTAACTTACCCAAAGGAGAAGGAAATACAATACGGTCCACAGTGTTTTAATTTTTAAAAAGTCTTATTCAGAATCCAGCTTATGCAGTACATCAGAAGGAGTTCAGTTTAAAACTATAAAATCACTGAATTTAACTTCTTAGTAGATGTCACTGATGGCAGACTTACTGATTTCCATAACTGAAATGTTTTGAAATTTTGCACTAATTGTCAGTGGGGCACCAGCTAGTAATGTTATGAGATATGTTCTGCTTAGTGTCTTTGTGAATGACTTTTACTCTCCACGTTTTGCTTTATTAAGGGAATTTTCCATTTACTTCCTATTTTGGGAAAAAGTCTCTACATTATTAAAGTATATAAAATATTTGATACCATAAAATGGATCTATTTTAGTTTGATAAACTAGAAATATCCTGCACTGTGAGGGTCATAGCTTATAATACATACTGTTAGTACTTTTTCATTTTTCTATATTAGGAGATTAGTGAAAAATAAGCTCTATCAATTAAGTTTTATTGCAAAATTATCTTCAGATGTACAGCAGTGAAGATGATATTGAGTGATAACACTAGAGTGGATTTTATATAAAGCAATTACAACTTGAAAACCACAATCTGAATGAAAATATTGCTTAGGGTTTTTTTGTAATCTAGCATTAATACAAAAAACTCTTCCTTTGGAAAGTGCTTAAATTACCTCTATTAAACACAAGACATTCCTAAGGTGTTCATGTGGGCTATTGACTGAAAAATACTTTACTGATATCTGGTTTCACTGCTCATGCTTTGGCAAGTCTGTAAAGTACATATAAGATGATGGTTAATAGTAATACCGTGTTTTTTCCTAATAATATTAATTTTATATGAATAAAACAGTTCTTTGTTCAGAAATTATTTTATGTAGATGCACTTTGATGCCGTGGAATTTTTTGCATTCTTAAAAGCAATAATTTACCCTGAGAGGAGCAGCAAGCCTTTTCCACAGTGTAATGTAATATGTAATAAAAGCCACATATGTTTCCTTGACGTGTTATTCTGGAGTTGAAAGCATGTTGAGCTTTGCAAAATGAATTTTAAGAACTTCAGAAGTGAATTGATTGATTCTGCTCATAATGAATGAAATCTAGCTGAATTCTCAAATCATTCCTTTTTTAGTATTCCATTCTGACATCCCACCCTTGGTGGGACAGGCAGTCCCTCAAAACACATAAATGATTCTGTTTATTTAGAAAATTTAATTCTGTTAATTTAGAAAAACAAAGCAAATTGTTCAAGAAGCTATAAAACAGTTCAGCCTCTTTTTATGGCATGGGAAATTTTGCATGTGGCATTCACTACTTGTTTTGGAACAGCATTCTTCAAAATGTTTTATTGAGTGCACGTAAAACACAGTACCTTAAGGAGGATCAAGTAATTTTAGAAGTGTATCAGTTGTATTCCATTGTTTCATTGTAGATAAATAGTTTGTATGTCTAACCAAATCTCCAGTGATGCCAGCACAAATCAAGACAATTGAGTCAAGTGGTTACAGGTTTCCGTCCTTTCAAATTGATCAAATTGAAATAGCCCATTAGGAATTGATTTAAATCAGTTTAGATAAGCTCAGTCTTAGTCCTGGCCCTTGAGGCTTTGGCTACTGAAAGTTCACTTGAAGCTGGACATATACCAGCTCCACAGGCCATCAACTTTATTAGTGTGGAGATAAGCTGATTAGATCTTGTCAATCAAAGGTGCCAATATCTCAATTGAGTGTCTCTCCCAGTCTTTCTCTCCTTCTTTGTTGCCCGCTTCAATGCCTTAAAAAAAAAAAGAGAGAGAGCAAGCAAGCGAGAGATGTGTGTGTGCATCCCCCTGGTTGTCACCAAGCAGGGTGCAAGGGTACTGTGATGATGTGATGACTATATTAAAGAGGACATCAATTTGTTTTAAAGTGTTTTGATTTTTTATGGTGGCATTAAGAGAGAGAACATCGTGGTTGCAGCTTTACTAGAAAGCAAAGAGTTCTAGAAGGAAAAAAAAAAAAAGAAGTGTTTCTTTGAAACCTACCGGGTCTTTGAGTCTTGCTGTGCCAATGGGCGCTTAAGTGCTCCTGTAACTGGCATACTCTGATTCACCACCAGCTTAGGTACTATTCTTTTCTCCAAATTATTCACTTACATAAAATTATTTGTGGATGTTTAATCCTTGCAGAAATATTTTTAAATATTTGTTAAATGGAGCCTGTTAGGGAAATGTTTGGTTATGCCAATAACGAGCATGATGTAACAGTCTGGGAAATTACTGCATGAATTAAGGTCAGGTTAGAACATATACAGTGACCCTTTCTCTGAAAATGAAGCTATGCATGCACTGAATAAGTACACGCAATATTTGCATCTCTGCTTTGTAGAGGGAAAAACAGATAAAGAGAAGATCAGCTGTAAAAATGTAATAGCACAGTGTTTCAGCTTTAGGCTTTATCATATAGTTAAAGATGGGAGAGAGGAAAACCAGGCTTTTGTTCTTCACATCTGAAGTTTGCTCACACCATGCCTCCCTCATACTTCAAATGCAAACAACAGAAGCTCGTCCTTTTCTTCCATCACCCTACACTCACCACCCAATGAAGGCTGGAGCTACAGCGCTGCAGAACTACATTGCCACACTGGATTATCTCTTTATCAGTTATTCTTCACTCCACTGTATCAATTTTCTGCTAACCAATCAGACACTCCTCTTAGGAAAGACTGTTTGACTATTTCTTCTAGATAAATGTATTTATAGCTACACTGATCCACACAGGCGATTTACGTGCTACATGTCTTGGGGACAGAAAGAGAATTACTTGTTCCTTCCAGGAAACTTCGAGTGTGTCCCCTCTAGTTAAGGCTGCTATTTGGGGATATTCCAAGAAAAAAAAAAAATCTAGTAATTCTGTGAAGACCCTAATTATTCACTTGGGTACTGCAGTTCAGATATAAAGCTGGTTTATGTTGCAAATTGCAGCACCATGTATTTACACAGAACAGAAAGATGCTCTTTCTCTAATCTCACCCAAGTTTCCTGCCAGTCACTCTCACCAGCTCCCTGTTCAGTTTGCACATGGAGAGGAACGGCCAACTTTAGTACAAAGAGGATATCATAACACTAAGGTGTCTGAATTATTCAAGTAGTTTTCTTTTGCCCCAATCCCAGAGAAGATAGCGTAAGTTGCAAGAAGGTTTAAAGATGTTTACATGGAAGAAATTGTAGGAGAGAAGAGCCTTATTGCCTCGTTGAAGCTAGTTAGAATTCTGTGTTTAGATGGGGCTGCTGAGCTGTATAGTTTTTTCCATGTTTAATACACTGTTAACAGCTCTTATGCTGCAGCTACAGTCAGTCGGAAGCAAATGAAGGAAATCTATCTAATAGACCACTAGTCAAATGGTGCACCTTTTTCCTCCAGCTGCTTCCCATACTGGAACCGCTAACTCATTGTTTAAAATCTTTACTGAAGACTAAAGAGAAATGTGCTGGAGTTCCAAGTCACATTTTGATTGATCTGCCTTACCTTCATTAGTCATATTTTTTCAGTCTGATGTTTGTTTCCAATGCAGTCATCTTTGAAAACCCTTTTTTTTTTTTTGCTGGTTTTGTGGAACTGCGCAGCACAGAACTGAATCAGCAGTCAAAAAGCCATGGTGATATTAATAGAATCTGGTATTTCACAATAAGACTGGGTAGTGTGATCATGACTTCCAAAATAATTTATACGTTATTAAAAATATAGTGTACTAACACAAATTACAGATAGATGGAACATATGTTTTGTCTTGACAATTCTGAGAGTGTTAAATAACAAATTTATCTCTTCTTTCAATCAAGTTGTAAGTGGGGGAGTTGGGCTCTGTCCTGAATGGCTGAAATCTAATGTAGTTTTACAGAATCATAGAATTTATTGCTATGTTTATTTCAGCAGACCCTTCAGTTAGTACTTATATTCAGCTTAATATAAGGCCACAGATGTCAGTAAATAAAATTTGTAGAAAGGTGAGTTAGCCAAATAAGCAGGGATTTTTGGCAAGCTTTTACTTCAGGGCTACAATTTCTACTAAAGTTATTTAAGTTTGCGTCTTATGTGTACTGTATTTGGGTTGAGTGTGTTTAATGAAAATTATATATGCTTGTAAACATCCTCCCATTGTTATTTAAAAAAAGCAAATCTAGAACATGGCTGAAAGGACTTGTATGTTAAGGCTCTCTCTGACAGCAGATCTGTAATGTTCTAATTAAAAGTGCTTAAAAGTCATTTAAGGAGCATCTGTAACTTTGAGGCCACCATCTTGAGGGAATGGTTTCAATGTAGTGACTCTGGTTTGAACATAAATTGAAAAGCACTGTTAGTGCTTGGGGTTTTTGTCTTTGGAAGTTTTACTGTTGAGCAACCAAGACAACCATTTGGTTCATGGCATTGTTACAGCTTAGTTTTGAAAAAAATCATCAGTACACTCTTTTCCATTGTTTGTTTGGTGGGTTTTGTTTGGTTGGTTTAATTTGGTCTTTTGTTTTGTTTTTGTTTTTTAAAAATACTTTTTAGCACTGTTAATTTCCTATTCAGGTAATGAATGTGTTTCAGCCAGGTAATGTAAAGTAAAAAAATAAGAACTGGAATGAATTACTCTTTTTACCTGTACTCCATGGAGTTCATTCTCCATGTTCCCCAAGCCATCTTCTGGAGAGAGTATTTACTGACTACCTCTGTGCTGATTACTGTACAGATGTTGCATATATGACAGTAGATGCCTGGTTAAGGGTATCCTCTGTGAGCTATTAAAGACAGAAGCAAAGATGTTTTAGTATTTTAAAAAAAGATAAATCAATATTTCTTTTATGTTCTTCTTTGGAAGTTAGTCCATCTTCAAGCATTAGAGGGCCACAAGCATCCATTTTCCCTGTTTACCCTGCAGCGTGCCAGTTTTCTAACCAGGGAGAAATGTAAGTGAATATTGGACAGTAAAATTACCTTTGCCTAAGCTTCCTTTTCAGAAGACTTCGATTTTAATGAATTTGTCAGAAAATGTGATTCAGAAAAAGTCCTCGCTTTTTACTTTTTTAAATCATATTCTTGAATTGTGAGGTAACGCAACTCTTCTTCTTTTAGAACAACATTCATGTGTCTTTGATGTCTACATTTGGGGAATTCTTATTAGCTTAAACACATTCACTTTCAGGAAAAGGCCTACAAGGAGGGAGGATTTTTCTTAAATGGGGGCGGGGGGAAGGAAAACAAAAAAGAGAGAGAGAGAGTGAGAGGAAAAATCTTTTCCTGTTTCTTCCCTGAGGCTGAACTGTTTATCACTCCATCCTTGTTCGATAGAAGTGAATTTTATAATAAAATTTTCCCTAATCGGGCTCTGTCAGTGAGGTGTCTTATCGTGGGGAGGAAAATGACACCGATCCTATCGAAAAACAGAGACGATGTCACAGTGTCCGCAATCACAGCTACTCAGCTTCCATATCTACCTTCTCCACAAACACCAAGCACTGCTTTTTCATAAGAACATCAAAACCTAGCGAAGTCATTAAAATTGCACCCGCGTAGAGTTGCAGGGATCAGCCGCACTAGCGCAAAATGGGATGTGGGAAAACAGACTCTCTAAATGTGCTAATTCCATTGTCACGTGTTTACGGCTTAATTTTAATCAGTTAAAAAAGCCACACATTGCAATAAATTGGCATTATCTTCTGTGACACCAGAGGACACAGTTGGTTCAAGGATTTAGAGGGTCGCTGGCAACAGTATATAGTGTTACAGACAAAGTATTTTTACGCTTGAACTACGGTAGCTAAGGTGCAATCCCCAGTTAAGACTGCAAACAAAGACTATAACCCACACAGTACTAAGTTCAACATGCAGACCACCTTCAGCTTGGAGACAGTGTAGAATGCTAAACTGAATAGTGCTGAAGAACATTTTCTAATTTAATGGTTAAAGGTAATTTGCTGGCCAGTATAATTGAGGTTGCAGTTCAGTAGCATTCTCTTATGTGTCCTGTACCATAATGAAGAAAGATGTACTGGAAAAATCCCTTTGCTGTATTTGCATTCAGTTTCTAAACTGATGGTGCTTGTTTACATTGTGCCATTAGATTTCTTCTACAATGCATTAGATTCTTCTACAATGCATTGTATTTTCCATTCTTGTACTCACGGAAATGTAGGTAAATCAGCCAACACGAACTGAAAAGTAATGGTAGTGATACTGCAGCTTCCAGTGAAAGGTTTATGGAAACTTTAAGTTTTCTAATTAGGTAGTACCACAGGTCACATGAGAATTGTACATGGTATCCGTCTCTACTCCTCCCATTTTCTTTCTTTTCCTTTTGCCCTCCCCCTTAGACTTGTTCTTTCACTTGAATATGGCTGGTCAAAATGTTTATAGACAGCAGGAGAATTATTTTCTGCAGAGTAGTGTGATCTAACTAATAAACATCCATTTCAATAAAACCATGTCTATAAAAGTTGTCTAGTTCTATTTCAGTGGATCAAACATGAAAAATATGTGTGACCAGTTTAATTCCAGAATGAGCAAACAGCAACCAAAGAAACAGTTGGAGTAGGAATTTAACTTTTACGGAATAAACATCTCTTTTCAGGACATGAGCACGTCCATAGCCAAACACAAATGTCTATTTGAATCAGCACTAAAGAGCACTGCTAAATGAATACACAGAGCCATTACTGCATAAAACAAGATGTGTTCAGTGTAGGGTGCATGTTATCACTCTACCGTTTCCCACATTTGATATTTTGGCTTGGACAATTTAGTGCCAAGTATGTAGCATATCATTTTCATGCATTCTAAGCACCACAAGCTCTTCAAAAATAAACATGAAAATGGTCAAAGAAACTATGAACAGTCAGCAATGAACAGCATTAGGAAATAAAGTGAAATTAGTATATGGATATCTTTTGCATATAAAGAAATGGGAGCATTTGACCTGTTTGGAAAGAAACCTGCAAAACTGTTTCAGGTGGAAAACAAAGGGACAACATTATCCAAGCCTGAGTTAAATCTAGGATTTTTTTCATCAATTACATGTTTACAAAAAATAAGAGATGCTAGCAATGAAAAAAAATTCCTTAAATATGTGAAAGAGTTTTTGCACTCCTCAAATTAAGTAACGCATAAGTTTTTCTGAATTTAATATGTATTTTTGTTTCTTTATAGTAATTTTCTGTTTTTTCTGAATTTAATATATATTTCTGTGCTTACAGCTTTCTTACTGATTTGGATTTGTAACATGATGCAAACTATGTTATTTGCACTTCTTACCTGTTTAAGCAGCTTGAGAAAATATGGGGGGTCATTTTATTAGAATAATAGGGGAAAAAAGAATTAAGTGTAAATATAAAACACTCTTCTATGTCTGGATTAGCAGCGGACTCTGCATGACAAAAAAAAGACTTCTTTATGTCAGTATACTTGGCTTTATAGAACCATTATGACTTTGTTCTCTAAAACAAAATACAATCTCTAAAACAGAATTAAACATATTTTATTTGAGAGTTTTGCCTCTACATTTCTATGGATATGTGCTTATATTCTGTTGGGAAGAAAGTGGCATACTATTTTTTTAAAAAAAGGCTTTTTAGTTTGGATTAGAATCTGTCAGATGAACTGGGGGAGTGTTTCTTTAGCTAAAGAAACTGCACTGGTTGCAGGTCTCCCCAGTTGAGACCTCCTAAGATTGTTCAGCTCACTAAAAACAAGTGCTAGAGGTCATGACATGTCATAGCCAGGTATCAGACACCCCCTCTGAATGAACAAACTGTATTTTAACCAGTCTGAAAATTACTATCCAGTTGTTTAGAGGCATGAGCAGATTAGCCTCTGTCTCTTTCTCGCCTTCTCTTCCCCTGATTTTTACAATCCACGCTTACATCTGGTGCTGTAACTCTGATCATATTTAAGTGGAATTACTAAATTTGGTTGCTTTGAACTGAGTGAGAGTTGTGGCAGGGAAATGGGAGAGTAGTTCATGTTAGGTGCATATATAGGAGGAGAATATTTGTTTGTGCTTGTATTTGCATGCCTCTGTGCTTCAGTCCTTAGCTTATAGCTATAAGCTAAGAATTTACCCATTACTTGTAGCAGAGTAGTATAATATTTTACACTGGATATATCACTTTGAAAAACAAAAGCGTAAATCTAAGTATTTTGTCTCTGAAAAGAAGAACACAAACCAAGCAGTATTAATATACCAAAATATGCATTTTAAAGGTGGTGAGGTGAAATTGTATTTTATAAATATATTTACATTCTGCAGTATCTTTTTAATAAACATGAGTGAAAATCAGTGTTTCACATCCCATGTTACAGAGAAATATCCAAATAAATTTTACTTATTTTTTTAATTCTGCACAGAATCAATTGAATGTCATGTTTTATGTTGTCAGTAATTTCATTAATTTAGATCTGTAAGTGTGCATATTGTATTAAAACAGTCTTTCATTTGTGCAGCTCATCACTTTTGGAAACTGTAGGTATGCTTGCTTATCTAAATGCAACAAAACCAGGGGATTGGCAGTGAGTTCTAAAACTAGAAACTTGCTGTGTTATACTTTTGCACACATAGGCTGCGCCATTGAGCCACCAGTCAGATAAAACTGCTTCCTGACTTGATATTGTGTAATGGGTGGAACTAAAGATGTACTTAACAGAACTGGGTATCAGCATCTTTTTGTGTTTGTTACCATAATGGAATTGGGGGAAAATACGGCATGTTTCTAAGTACCTACTTGTAACATTAGTCAGTGTCTTATAAGTTTGACCCTATTAGGATTTTTTGTATCCATAAATATGCCATAGTTACTTTTTAGTACAGTGCTTATAACACAGTTATTTGTTCTTTTGAAATGTATATCAATTTCCTATTAAACATTTATCTGCATACCAGAGATATTAATAATAAATTTACCAAAAAAGCATCTGGCTATATTTGAGTAAGAGTTAAAAATACTGTGTTAATAATATGCAAGTAGTAAAAGATGTTTTTCCTGAACAAAATGTAAACTTAATTTCCAAAAGGTGTCTTTTACTCTAATTAAAATAACTTTTTCCAGAAATATAAAGATACTTTTAAATATGTATGTATGTATATACATATATATGCTTTCATGTATACACACACACACATATATATGTGTGCATTTAATTTAGGTATTGAATTTTATCCATAGTGTAAGATCAACCAATTAACCTCTTTATCTGTGAAAGGGATTTTAGAACTCAAAGTGAATATTGTTGCTGCTCATCTAATTGAAGATGTAAAATGTCCTGTAAGTCTTGGCAAAAGATTATTCTGTTCTGCTTAATTTGTAATACACATTAGTAATACATTTGCATAAAGACTAACCACATCTAATGGGGGGGGAGGGGGCAGCATCTCTGAGCAGCGTGTTTAGTATTTTTAGTTTCCTGGGGTTTGTTTTCCTTCAGTGCTAGATATTTGGTATTTTTATTTTCTTAATCAGGGTAAAATATGTGAAGTATGTAAGCACATTTCTATGAAATTAGCAGTCACTTAATGACATGAAAGCATTAGAAAAAGAGGGAATTACCTTCCCTGATGGAACTATTAAATCTTCACTTAATAACCGATTAGTGACATAAACTTCATACTGTGTAGATCTATGATACACTGTTACAAACACTGCGTCTTTTTCATAAAACCTCCTTTTTAGAAATGTGTGTGGTTTATTTTTGAGTACCAGTTTGTTTTATGTAGATAGTCTCTATTTTCTGTCTGTTGTCGTTACAGCTGTTTTTGCATGTGGCTGTGTGTCACTCTGTGTGTCTGTGTGTATGTACTGTTAATGAAGCTTTGTGCAGAAAATAGGTTTTGTAGGGGGTACATATGATCTTAAATAATTATTTGCATCTTTGAAATCCTATTTTATATTCCTGTGGCTGTTTTTTCTTTCTTGTGTTTCTGGATCCGGGATCCAACTTCCCTGAAACACAAATTCCGTGTGGTCCTTATGAGATCACTTCTTATGAAATGGAATACATTTTTAAATGGCCATTTTCAAAACCCTTTAATATTAATTTCAAATGCTATAAAAATATAGTATAATTTTATTTTAATGTGCTACTATCAGGGTATTATTCTGCCATTTTTATAAGTTCACGTGTAGTGATGTTGTAGTGTTTTATTACCAACATATAATAATGGATTCTGAAAATATGCTGTCACTTAAATGTGTATGTACTTAATTTGGTTAGGAGACATATGTCTGTGATCACTGAAAAAGCATAGCAGAGATTACAGTATAAAGAGCAACTGACAGAGTCATTAAGTTTGAAGTATACCTACCTTGTATATACAAAATAGGTACAAAGTAATCAGAAATGCTTCCTTACTTTCTAGTATATTAAAAGAATATTGTATAAGTTTGGTGTGGTGGCATGGGACAAGGTTTATTTTATGCCAGTGCAGTTGTGGTTAGAAAATCTGCAGTATCTGCAGCTTGTATGTATGTATAATGCAGACCAACAGAACTCTGGCCTTGTAGTTCTTCTTACTATATATTACCTTGCAACTTCTAATACCATAATACTGAGGATCTGTGTCTTGGATGAAGACCCTGTGGTATTATTTGCTGTGCAAACATGGGATAAAAATGGCCTCCTATTCCAAAAACCTGGCAATCAGACACAGGAAGATGGATGAGGATCAGCAGGTTGAAAAGGAAAAGAAGAGCAGTGATGATCAGCATCTTGGGCGGGGATCTTGCTGCATCAGTGGCCTGCATGGGATAAGATTTGGGCTGGGTTTTTTTTCTTCTCCCAAACTTTAAAGCAATAGAGTTTAACAGAAGGAATTAGTAAGTTCATAAGGAGAAAGAGTAAAGGGAATAGAAAGATAATTTTAGATGGGTCTAAAAATCCTCCCAAATGTGATGGGCAGTGAGGGAGAGGGAGAAGGGGTATTTTCTTGCAGATTTTACTGGTGAAAAGTTGGTCACTTTGGCTGGTCACACATACTTGCTAAGAGGTTGAATGATATACGGAATAAAAATTGATAAAGTGCAATTGGCCTGCCCTTGAAGAATGGCAGCTGAAATTTGGCATGGGAAAGGAATGGAAACTGGAGGCAGGAGTGAAGGCACTAGAGCGAAGGGAAGCACTGCAAAAAGAGAGATAAGTTGCCCAAACCACTGGCTAGAAAAGGAATGATTTTATCAAAGCCAGAGAAGAGATTATTTGAATAATCAATGCAAAAGCTGATGAAAGCCTGGACAGTAGATTTACATATCAGTTGATAGAGAAGTCTGTATTTCAGTGTTACCTGGAAAGATTCTACAAGATTATAGACTTAGTCTGGTAAAAAGAACATGAAAATTATGCTTAAATAATGCAGAAAGATCAGGGAAAAGAGAAAGGAGGTAACAGAGAGAGTTGGGGACAGTAGAAAGTTAAAGAACTCTTTTCTAGTGAAGTTGAGCTTGAAACAAAGTCTGGATATATTCAGGTATGTCTGTATAAGAGACAAGTCTTCCTCGATCATCTCTTTTTTCATTAAAACTAGATTCTACTATAGATAGTCTAATTTAATTCTGATGTCAGATAAGTACTTAGCATAATAAATCAGGAGGCTAGAACAAACTTTAATATGAAAACCTTCATCTGTCTCATGCAGTATGCTAAGTAGTATGTTAGGATAGATAAAATAGACAGGAAAGGTCATGATAAAATAACATGTTTATTCTCCACATCATCAAAACTCATGGAAGGAATTTTCCCAAGTTTTTGTTTTATTTATGGAAATGGCTGCACATTCTAATAGATGTGCACACAACTTTTTTCAGTAATTTGATTCCAGCAGCATATTTCTTGGGTGTTTAAAAGTGTGAAAGATCTAAGGCTTGATTGTTGAACTTGTAGAAGCAATGATGGAATGTATTAAAACCAATAGTAATGGACTGAGAGATGCAAGAGTAACATAACTATTTGCTTTCATGGAAAATGTTTGAAATAACTCCTAAAGCCCTACAAGGCACTGTGACATTTTATGTATGTATCTTTTTTATGTACATCTAGATGCATACAATTTCTGCCTCCCTCTTTTTTTTCTCTATGTTAATATATATGCACATACGTATGTACAATTCCTAAGTAATGCTTGGGAAGTAGTAAAGAAACTGCTAGTTTGTGAGTATGTAAATAGGGGATGGCTGATTCTAAGGAAGTCATCATAAAATGAGATGGCTGATTCTAAGGAAGTCATCATAAAATGAGACACCCTGTCTTTCAGACCTGAGAATGGGTCTGTGTTCCAAATCATATGGCTGTCGTTTCAAATGATTACCTTTTAATTCAGAGGGAGGTAATTTAGTATTATGCCAGTAACCTGTTCAGTTGTGGCCTTCATGTGGTAGATGGAATATAATGATTGATTTGGGAGTTGCCCAGACTTTGTAAAAAAGAGGAAAAAAATCTAGTAAGAGTTTCACAGAGCATTTAATAAAATGTTTTGTTTTCTAAAAGTGGATCACTATTGTAATAATGTGTAAACACTGCACAGAGATACATAGCAAGTGGTGTCATTTCTTAAGAATTTTAATCTTGGGTTCTGTGAATGAAGAGGCTTGCTTGCACCACTCTGTACCCACTTAAACTCTTGTTCCAGATATCTTTATATTTACTTGCTGTTCCTAAGGGCCTTATTGAAAAGGTTGGATCTGTGCTTTATAGATTCAGATTCAGTGTTATCTATTCAGAGTTTTCCATGGCCGTTGTCTTGCATGTGCCCCAGGCAGGGAGAGTAATTTGATAAATCTGTATTTAAACTTATCTCTAAAGTGAAGAGAGACACTGCTCTCATACCTGATGGAGGAAAATGATTAGCCGTTGACACAGTTCACAAATTCATAGATTTTAAAGATGGAGGACTATTAAATCATCGTCTTACCTACTGTATAAAAGAAAGCCAGCAAATCTCGCCTATTTATTTCAGCATTTAACTGAGTAAGTTGTATGCATGAAGATATCTTGTCCAGAAAAACATCCACCACCAGTTTGAAGGTATCAAAGAGATGGGGAAGTCACCTCTGTCCTTAGTAGTCATTCCAATGGTGAATCAGTCTGCATTTAAAGGAGTAGGAGATTCTGTTTCTAATCTGGGTTTGCTAGGCTTCAACGTTCAATCCTAAATTCTTCATATTCCCTTTCCTGGCAGATTAGGGAGTGTATTGGCAAGTGGAACCTTCTGCCATAAAAATATTTAGAACCATAAACTAAACTTCTTTTCAGTTTTATTGTGTTAAATGATTTCCGTCAATCCCTTGTAGGGTTCTTTGCTCCACATTTGTACATCTTTTTTGTGGCCCTTATCTGTACTCTTCAATTATTCAACACCCTTTCTAAAATATGGAGAGAAGAAGCAAGGCATTTTGATTCAGTCTAGTGGTGTATTTCAGGGGATTATGATTCACAGGTGATTCACAAAGATGATGCAAGACATGAGGCAGCTTCTGTGTTGCTTTTATGTTTCATGTCTGCCAAGTTATGACAATGTGTCATACCAACTCTGGTTTACTTTCTTTGTCTAAGTGTAGGAAGTGTGATAAAGAATCAAGAGTAAGATAGGGTCTACTGAGCATCCATTTTATGTTTTTCTCCTGCTAAATATGCAATTCTCAGAACTGAGATCTACAGAAGTGTAATTACAGGTATTATAGAAACTTCTGTGGACTATAAAAGTTGGTATCATGAGTGATAACAGGGGTCCTCCACTCTTGTGCTGGTGACATTCATTACAGACTTTAGTGGAGACCTTGTCCATACTTTTTCCATCCTTTCTTCTGCCACAGATCCATACTGTAATCATGGGATCTGTCAAATGGCTGCAACTCTGTGTCTGACGTGGGGTCATGTTTTTTGCTGCCTGTGAATAGCACTGATCCTTTCAAGCTTTTTGTATTATGATTTGAGGGTGATATTAGTTTTTTTAAATGGGATGTGGCCTAGAGAGCCTGTGCTTCAAAGTGGCTCACCTGCCTTCTTGGGGTGTTACAGTGTGTCCCTCTAGCAGAAGAAATGCTCTAAGTTATATTTGTTGTTTTTCAAAGAAGGAGAATCCTGAAGCATGCCCTGTTTGGAAGCATGGTTAAGTGCTGTGTGCAAGGTGGAAGAATGGGGTGATGGGGTAGGGCACAATATATTTCCTCCCATCTGCATCTAATTTTTGTCATGTTGAGAAACGGCTGAATAAGGAGATGCCAAACTTGTAGCAGTACAACTGTGCAGAGGGATTCCTGCAGTTAGCTGTAGCAATTGAAAAGACAAGAACTTGTCTTCAGAAAGACGAGAACTATCATTCTTGCCTTTATTAACATCTAAACTAGCATTATATCATAATGAGATTTCTCAGGTCGTCTCTTCCTGTGTTTCTCTCAAGCTACTACAACAATTGTGTTCTTACAATACCCTGTAAAGCTAAAAAGGGCTTAGCTATAGATTTGAATTTTTAAACAAAGCAAAAAGAAAACAGTTTTATCCATCAGGACTTGTTTCAATTACTTTCTGTTTATCCAGAGCTTTTTGGCAATATGAGTTAAAGAAGGCAGATTCTCAACTAAGTGATGAGAGTGTTCTCAACTAAGTGTTGGTTTTGTTTGTTTGTTTGTTTTATTCCAGGTATTACATTGCCAGTGTGTGAAGTTTTGTCTGTTTTATTTTTATCTGTGTATTGCACTAAGGAAATCCAAACTGTGTTGATAGGGCTGTCAATGCCATCATTATCAGGTTGGGTTTTGGAACCCATTTTGCTACTATGTGACCTTTTATTCCAGTCAATAAAGTCAGTGGATTTGTGCTGGTATACAACTGGAATAACAGTAATGAGGAAGGCCCCAGAAAACAGCAGACAGTGATATATCAGTATATTTATCACTTTTCAAAGGTTATGGCAGCTTCCATTGGCCTAAGTAAGGAAATTTTTTATTGGTTCAGTTAAATCTTGCTTAAACAGTTGATTTTGTGAATCATGTAACTCATTACATTTTTATTTTAAATTTATACTGAAAACCTGCTATAAATTGCTGCATTCAAAGAATTTATAAACTACTTGCTTCTGCTTTCCTTACCTGCTGGGGTTTCTTGAAGGATCTCAGAAGAGCATGTCCTGGTGTACCCCTTCACATGCAGTACCGTGGCACAGCCAGGAGAGCAAGGGCAGGGGAGCAGCCTCAGCTCAGAAGCCTCCTATCCCTCTTTTTTCAGACCAGTATGTTTTCCGTAACCACATCTATTGGTGTTACTATTACTATTTTAATGTATCTGTGTATGTGCATGTGTTCACACTATCGGGGATGTGGTAGCATTCGGGTTTGTTGTCCTTAATGCTGCTGTTTGTGTCTGCAGTTCATGCAGTTCAACCTTTCAGTCCTGTGTATTTACCAACCATTCAGGCTCTGTGCAGTATTCACACATATATTATGTAAAATAAAATAGTAATAATAAAAAAAAACGTTATTAAGGGGGGGGAAGGGGGCTGTGAATGGGTTATTACAATTTGCCTATCATGGTAATGACACCTGTTAGAGGTGTGATACAAAAGGCAGTGACAGGGAGTGTAATTTAGTAATTGTAGCTATTGTGTTGTATAGCTGGTCAGTTCACCAGGCAAGTACAAAGAAACCAGTGTTAAGGCTAAGCAGGGGTGGGTAAGCTTAATAGACAGAGCTAGTGCTTTACTGAAAGAAACTTTTGGTGGAAGGCTAACTCCCAGGGGGAAGGAGTTAGAATGGATTGAAAAGAATGAACAAAAGTATAAAAATGGTACAGGTTTTCCTGTTTCAGTTCTTAAAGTGACAGGGGACTTCTGGTGATGAACATGACTTGCTCCACTGGCCAAAGGAGGGCGAGGGGGAGAGGGAAGCTTTTTGAAATACTGGATGGGTGCTGATTTACCGCAGCGGCAGAACTGAGATACACCCAGGCCAGCAGTTGTCTCTTTCTTGCTAAACATCACTGTTAGCTTTGGCAAATTTCAGCTATCAAGGCAGTGATAAAGAGGTACCAGGCTCAGAAGGTAAGTTTGAGAGGTCGCAGGAAGCCACTGCTAGCAGGTCATAAACTTTGTGCCCTGGTCAAATCTGCATATGCATATATGATTTGAGAGTTCATTTGGATGGCAAGCCTGCCAACTGCAAGTATCTGAAGACTTAACTAAGGTTTGAAAAGTTAAATGAGGTCTTCAGTGGCTCCTTTCCTTGTATATAGAAGCCATAATGTTCACGTAGGTTTTTTATGTTAGAGATAAATGAACTGAAGATACAAGGATAACTTGTTACTAGTTCCTTTGGGTATGGATTTGATTTGTCAGCTGTTTGGAGCACAGACCTTATCTTCCATACCTTGGACACAGAGTAGTGAATACTCTTTCTTAATCCCTAATATCATTGTTTTCGATCATATTATGAACTGAAGAACAACACAAAGTCTACACAAATTAATCTTTTCCCTGGTGCAGTATCCCTACAGACACCTAACAGACTATGTAAAATGCATAGTCATTAATTAATTTTCTGTTTCTGTAATTATGAGAATGCTAAAGCACTTACAGACTTCTTATACCAGACCTATCTTTTTTTCTAAAAAAAAGTAATTTGAGATTGTCTTTATCTCTACTCCCTCCACCCCCATCTGTATATTTGATTTTCCACACAGTATATTGGTCTTTCTTCACGTGAACCTGTAATTATTGAACAAATTGTTGTCACAATGGAGAACCTCTTAGACGATTATGAGGATGCGTTAGAAAACAATAGGCTTGAGAGATAAGTAGTGAACACAGCACTGAAACATATTAAGGCCAGATTGAGTCATTTAACAGCTTTAAGACAACAAGGAAGTAGCCTCAAGTTAACAAAGGTCTGCACAGCAGGGCGTTTATGCCAGCAAATACTAATTCACATTTGCTAAACAGTATAAACAGATTTGCAGGCAACACCAGGCATCCCATTTAAGGGGATTAGGTGTGCCACTTCCCTATTGTTTGGGCTGAGGAATGTGGGGTGCTTAATCTGCTCCATGCAATTAGCAGACACGCCCTTGGTGCAAAGCCAGTGTCAGGTCTCTTAATCCATTGATTGGAAAGGTAATATTTCTTCTTTGAATTTAGAAGCTCGTCCTGTGGTGTAACTTGCATCCTTGCTGACCCCACACCTAAGCGTTAAAGTAACCTCACATCGTGTGTCAGCCGCTGATTGATAAAGTGTGTTTGGTTTTTATAAACTGTGCAACCTGGAATATTGACTTTGTTGCAGTCAACTGTTGAAGTGCTGCAAGAGGAAGGGAATACCTACCAGATTTGTAATCAGAGCTAAACTAACTCTTAATAAATGGGCCATCCCCATGGTCTTATGGGTAAGTGCAGGGTGTTGCTTGTTTATGATCAAAGTGCACAGCCCTTACTCGTAACTTTTTTTCCCTCATCAACGGTTAAAAACACAGCAGAGGATTCATGTGATATACACACTATTATCACTAATTTCTGTAGAAAGTGAATCATGTTACACCAGAGCTGCAGAAACCCCTGCACTCCTTGTGTCCTGCCTGTCATTCAGGTGGTAAAGGCTATTTCCAGGCTCCTTCAGCTGGCTGGAGGGTCAGTACAGCAGAGTTCCTCTGATCCTTAGAAGGAAGTTAAAGAACCCGTCTCAAAGGCACCTTCCTAGAAAATTTTTAGATAATAAGGTTGAGTAAAAACAGAAGCATGAGCTGGTATTCAGCCGAGTACTTACGTATTGTCTACAGGCATCTGAATTAATTGCAGATTATATGCCAAAGTAGAATCGAGTTTTGTGCCAATAAAAAGGAGCTGAAGCAGTGTGTGTGTCACCCTCCGTCTCTCCTGGCCTTTTATTGGCTGGAGAGGGGTCTGGTCACAGTGCTGAGCTGCTGTGGGGAGGAAGGGTCAGTGCATGATGTGTGCACACTCCAGGAATCACTGGAATCCACAGAATCCTGGAGGGATCTGGAGCTTTTGCAAACCTCACAACTGGCTGTTGTGAGCTGTTTCAAACACAGACTCTAAGGGGTCACTGCAATAGATTAGGCTGATACAGGCTAAATTCTCAAATGCTGGTGGTAAAAGCCTTACCTGATGCACCTCGAGCTTCAAATCTGCCTGTGCCCCCTCTGTCATCATCAATACCTCTTTTACCAGTGACAGAATTTCAGAAATCCATCTCTAGCTATATAGGGATGTCTTCCTTCAAAGAAGCTTCTCAGATTTGTAAAAGGATCTTCCTGGAGGTAGAAATACAAAGTTCACACAGCATAGACAGAAGAGATTTGGCACTGGGCTCCATTTTCTAAGGAGAGTAAAAGAATATCCAGTCTATGAAACCGAAGTGGGTCATTCCACTCCTGTCTTTTAGGTTAAAGTATTGTGCATAAAATTATCATATAAGGTGTAAAAGAATGCTTCTTTCCAACAGACAAGAAGTTGGATCAAAGGCAACACACCTTTTCTCAAGTACAGCCCTTACTTCTCATGAAATCACTGGGACTCCTTGGTGAGTTGAAGGCAAGGATGTGGCTACAGCCCTGCTTGTGGCCGCATTCAGCCTTCTTGGAGTCAGACTCGGTGTTTGTGTACAGTGTTTAGGGGGTAATAGCACTAAACACTGCCCTCACAAACCACGGTAATTACTTCTACTGCTGAAAAAACCCAGAACATGAACAAAAATATCATAGAAAAGCTATTTCTAACACTAGTGCTGCTCTTTATGGCTAAGTGGCAGCCATCGGTTTTTTTCCCTAAATTATGTGTCCTTTTTTCAAGCGTTTAGATGATGCAAACCAGATTTTTGTGGCAGCATTATTGCTTATAGCCAAAAGAGCATTCAAGGAAACACTATATTTCTGCTAAATTGCCATTTATTCAGTACACTTTGAATTGTTTTCATTCTCCTGACAAATCAAGCAGCCATTGAGCCTGTATTTCTGAGTAGAAGTTCAGTGATAATTTTAGTAAAAGTAATAGCTACCATCTACTCTTTGGGGATGAGAGTGTGCAAAGTTCTAGGTTTTATTTTTTTATTTTCCCCAGAAAAATTGTTTTTCCTGTTTGGCAGTAAAACTTTCTGTTTGTTTTGGAAATTTTTTTCTGACATTTAGTATCACAGTAGAAATTTTATTGATGTAATTGCATTCTAGGTAGTGTTCTACAACCATTTTTTTTGTTTACCTATTCTCTGGACTGATGCTTTTAGTTTGTTTTTTTTTTTAAAAAAAGGTTGTGAGCATTCATTAGAAGAATGCTGTGGATGTCTTTTAGTTTTTTGTGTTGCTTTTTATTCACTGTGAATGTTTCTAGTAGTAAGTGTTTAATGGAGAGAATGTTCCAGAGAAAAGAAATAATAACAGATAATCATGCACAGGTATGTACTTTGAATATTTGTCTTGGGCATGTGAATATGAAACTTCTTTGGGGTTCATCCAGTCTGCAAGTAAGAACAATAACATGAGGTGGAGATGATTAATCAAGTATTGCAGAGAGAAAAATATGAATTACAAGTAATCAAAACAGTATCTAGGACAAGTAGTTCACAGGCAATCCACGGGCCACACATGTTCACAGGAACAAATTATTGAGTTGTTTCAAGGTGAGAACATTTGTATACACGAAAATCTTTGTATGCAGTCATGAATAAAAAAATGTACTAATACAGTTGCATAAATCATTTACTTTATAAATGCTGTATGATTCCTTTTGCATAAGAGACCATTTCTGTTTCTCCTGTGGAAAGTACAGTCTTTACCTTAGAATTGACCTAAGCCTTCTGCATGAAATAAAGCAAGCTGACAGTCAGCTCTACTCAATGCATAGCATACCCCTGAAAAATGCTGTATTATTCACCTTTGAACATAATAATGTGATTAATTTTAAAACACTAAAACCTAGACTGAAGGATCAAAATTAATACATATTTCTTTGTGGCATTTTCTGATTTTTGTAATTTCTGCAGTGCATGTCCTCTTATTCTGCTGCTTGGAGTAGCTGCTAGTTCCCTGCTCACAGGGAGGTTTTATGGGGATATTTTTTATCCTTGCTAGGCATTGTAACTTTTAGCTTAATAGTTTTTAATTCAATTAGGGTGAATTAAGTTTACCTTAGGATCTTTGGAGCCCCTTAGAGGGCTGATCTGATTAATTACTGTGCAAAACAGATTGTTAAAATAACTAGGTTTTATGCAGTTTCTCTTTGTTCTTTCCCTTAGCTTCTGTAATTCATAGACATTGATACTGGATGAGTGAGGTTAATGTGGGAGACGTTCTCACAAGCTCACTGATTCTCTGACTTTCCTCCCCAGTCAGAAACAGGCTCCTGTGGGCAGGGACGATGTGAGGCCCTTCCTGGGGTGTGAGGTGTGCTCTCCAGTGTGATGAATTTTCTCTGTCTGTCCCGAATGGATGACCAACAGAGGAATCAGAATGGCCTCATGTGCATGTCCTTATGAATTTAGTAGCCAGTGAACTTTGTAATGCAGAGTACAGGCTCAAGTTAATTTTATTTATGTTTTTAATTGTAGCAACGGTTAATAGCCAAAGCTAGAAAATTTATCCTACTCATCATCCACATTCCTGATCTGTGTCGTGTCTGGGACAGTAGAGAGCAGCAGGGTGAGGAGTCATCTGAGCTGCAAGCATTGCTCTGCTTCTCTATGGGTTCACACAGGTCAGGGGTTTAGTGGTTTGTTTAAGTGGATGCGGTCCTGCTCCTGAGCCAAACCAGACGGGCCTTAGTCGAAACATGGCATCTAGTTATACACTTCCTTATATGACAAATTAAAGTGGCTTATACCATTCTTGGGCAGATTTATTCCATCTCTGCAACCTTGGCAGGCTCATGGCAACGTGGTTTTGAGCCTGGTGGTGCAACAGAGTGTAAGGGTCACTTGAAAGAGAAGGGAAACCACCTGTGTTGGGCATGGCTTATAATTTTACTGGATGCAACTGCACAGCAGGAATTAGAAAGGGGAAGACATCATGTGCTAAGAGGACCTTTGTGTGTCCCTGTGTGGCTGGAAGTTGTAGCTGTGCCCGTAGCCCAAGGGGTGGGAAGGGAGGAGGTCTTAGCCCAGCACAGGCAATTCACTAGAGTTCATCCTCAATCACTTCCTCTTCTCAGTCTCCAACATGAGCAGAGTGAATAAAATCCACCCTTTTCTGCGGAAAAGGAAGTTGGCTAATACAGGCTGGTCAGTCTTTGTATCCTGGAGTGGGGATTTCCAAAGGTAATTCATGTCTGTAGGGGTGAAGTCCTGTATCAGGCACTTCAAAGAGACTGGGGATTTTCCAAACTGAAATCAGGTTTGTAGGGATAAAGTCCACCGTTATTCTCTTCAAACAGACCTTGCAGCCACCAGTTTGTGAAAGCTGTGTTAATGGGACCCTGTGTGTGTATAAGCTCTATTCATTTATAGGTTTTCTGTGATTTTTTTTTTTTTAATCTACCATTTAAGCTCTGCCATTTGTAATTTTTCTTTGACAGCCAGAGAGGTGCTAAGAAGGGAGGAGAGCTGAGATGTTACTTACTTTCCCCTTCTGGGGTGTAGGCCTTATTTTATGAAACTGTTGAAAGTTCTCAGTAGTTTAGTCCCTTTTTGAAGCACAACAGAAAGTCACTGCTGCACTGATGTCATCAAAGAAAAATGAGCTGGTATTGAGCTGAAAAGTGCATAAAAAGTTTATAGGTCTTTTAAAAAAGTTCTACCGTGAACTGCAGCAGTGGATTTTAACTTGAACAAAACCAAATCAAGTGTTAAACCCTTCCACATTGAGATGTTGTAATGGTAAGTGAAACTTTAAAGACAGTGTTGAGAGAGGCGAAGTGCTCAGCAAAGGACCCTGGCGATGTGCGCTCCAGGGGGATCCAGAGCAGGAGCAGGGCTGGGCCTGCCGGAAATCCATGCTAAAACTCAGTTAAACAGGACCATTGCCAAGAATTTATCACACATCTGTTTTGCCTTGATTTTATATTTAATTATCACCTGCAAAAAAGTCTGATTTCTAAGCATTTATTATGAAATTAATAAAAGAGTTTACAAGGCAGTGCTGTAATGCACTCCGGGGTGTGTCCTGCTGGAGCTGGGCCATTTCCGAAGTTGTTGAGGTTGTTCCTAGTAAAGTTTGTGCTTCAGTTTGTGGTCAGAATGGAACAATATCCCAGGAAAAATACTGCATAGTTCTGATAATGCTACCTGGCAAAAACCTAGTTGGCCTGCTATGGCTCCAAAATGTGTATGGGCTGTGCATATAGCAGGTTTTATAATGAGCTGTAGGTGATGCGGCACTGAAGTTGTAAAGGCTTCCTGATAATCACTGCTCTGCTATTTGCTATTGTCTTTTCTGGGAAGTTGACACAGAAGATATTCTAATATGTTCAATATATTCAGATTAAGATGCATCTTTATATATGTGTATGTACATGCCTATATATTTGAGACAGTGAGGAGTTAATCCTAAAAAATGAAAAAAACCTAAAGATGAGGAACTCATTTAAAGTTGAAGTGTTTCTTAATCTGTTGTTGGTTTTTTCCAGTAGTGTAGGCAACAAGTGGTATGAGATTAAGTAACTTTTTGAGTGTTGTGGGTTTTTCTGTCTTGTAGGATTCAAGTGTATTTTAGTATATATTGAGAATATCGATGTAGAAGCAACTTAGGGTTCTGTGCATGTCAGCAGTGTGTATCCTCTGTTAGGCAGCTTTTTCATTTACTACTTTCTTTTTCTTCTCTCTCTTTTTTTTTTAATTTACTTTCCATAGTGCATCCAAACATATCTTCTCCCAAAAAGTCAGGAATTTGATCCACTCAAAAATATAAGAAACAGTTAAACAGTCTCTGTCAGTGCATGGCCAGTGTATTTTTTCCTTGCCCTTTTATCCTGTTCTTCTCCCAAACTTCAAATTAGTCCTTTTCTAAATTTCTGTTCAAAGGCAACATTATTAGAAGTTTAAGCCTGGTAGATTGAGAAAATGTAATTAAACATATCTCTGATACCTACAATTGCACTTATCAATGGGATAATGGCAGGATGATGGGTGCAAAATATATATGCTGAAGTTTCTTTAGAACTTCTGTTTCTTATTATTATCATTATTTTGTTATTCAATTAGTATAGTGCCTAAAGGCTGCAACTGTAATGAAGACTTCACTGTACTGAGTATTGTGCAGGCACATGGTATGATTTAGGATGTGAATGGATGATTGTGATCAATTCAGTTGAGCTGGCTTCATGATTTGCTTCTCAGATGAGCAGCTGATTTTGTATTAATTACTACTTTGTTGCAGTCAGTGCTGGCCTGCAAGGGTGGTTTAAACTGATGTACTTTTCTCTGTAATTACAGTGGTTTGGAAGTACACAATGGGCTAAGAGTTGATTACTTCAGCTCATGCAATGAATGGATGTCCCTGGGCTTGTAGCAATATGGTCAACAACGGATTGCCAAAGTCTTGGGACTGAACCTCTGAGAACGAGCTGCATGCAGTTTGGGAGAAAAAGAAATGTTATAGGTTAAGCATGAAAGGAGAAAATTTTCAATGTGCAGTACTATGTCCGATAATGCCCCTCCTGTCTGACTACTCTGTATTTTTCTGATTACTCCACTATTGCAGATCTCAGAAATCCCAAAAACCTTGCATCAAACCTTGTAGACTAAAGCTGCTTCCTCCACTGCTCCTGTTGGAGAGTTATTTTGTGATACATCCCATTGCTCAAAGTGCTGTGGCAGCTTTTCCTTTCGTGGGAAGCTCCTTTGTCAAGTACCTCATAGTGCCCAGAAATGCAGAAACATCTCAAATATTTTAAATCAGCACCAGATTATTCAGAAACGAGCTGGCAAGTTACCTGCCTCTTCGGAGCGTTGCTTTTCTGCGTGGAAACTTCCTGAGTTGATGAGCACAGCCACCTATCAACTTAGAGACATGCTCTGCACTTATCTGAGCTTCCAAAATATGAAAGTTACTCCCTTGAATAGCACATCAGTCGGAACAGAAGGCAACATCTATATGATTAAGGTTTATGAGGTCTGTGTCCAAATACACTGACAGATTCAATATAAATCCCCCAAATGAAATAATACAGAAACAAATCTCTCCAGAGATGTATTCACTCTGAAAACTTCAAAAACTCATCACTGATGGGTTTAGGCTGATTTTTTCAGGATGCTCTCCACTTATTGGGAAGTCATTTAATGCCATGTCATAGAGATAATTGATTCGAACTGCGATTTGCTATGTACACATTTCCAGTTCTGCATTGAGCATATGGGCTACTCTTGTACCTCTTCTCTCATGAAAATGAGCTGTTTCTATTTCAGCCAGGATTGACTGTGGTTTTCCTGTTGCTATAGTCAGCTCCAAAGGACATGGCTGCTGTTCATTCACAACTTACATATATAGACTAGTAATGATCTGCTACCCACTGAATTTAACGAGTGCCTGTTAGAGGTAACACTCTGCTCTCCTCCACTTGGGACCAAATTGTCTTAGCTTCTCCTGAACTTCTTCCTGCCAGAATTTTATTTTACAAGGACAGGAAAAATATATGATGTGGACTTTTTTGTTGATGCACTTGGTTAATTTCTCGCTTCATAGTGTGTTTATGAAAGTTACACTGTGCAAGATTTCTCATAAAATAACAAAGATTAATAATGGTGGGGTCTATTAATATAATTAAATAATATATAATATGATTTATATACAAATCTTTCCTACCTAGATATTATAATGTACGTAATAGTAGTTTTTTACTTTCACTATGATAAACAGTTACCCAAGGACCATGTCCAGTTCCTTTTGTTCATCCACTTGGAAACAAATTCTCATTTTTACTGAGAATGACAATGTATCCATTTTAAACAAATTATTTTAACTTTTGAGTTATAAATATACCATCAATTTTTTTGTAGGTATGAAGGCCAGCAGCAGAAATCAAGGTTTCATTTGTTCTGTTCTCCAGCGTGTAACCTTAAGTGAGACTTAACATGACTGAGTTTGAAATGGAGTGTTTCTGTAAAAATGGTTCCGCCTTTTGCCCAGTATATCCATGTACTTCTTAACTGATCCTTTACTTTTTGAGAAAAAGGTGTTCCCCTTCTTTACTTCTTTAAAAAATGTTCCAGCAAGAACATTTCTTCTGTGAAACAGTGCTTTAAATTTGTTACCAATGGTTTAGAAAGTATAGAGTGGTGGGAATTCAGTGTTTGTACAGCACCTAATGCAGTTGGATCCTACTCTCTTAGAAAACAAATATTAGTGCTCAGTTTTGCATACCATCAATGCAACCTTTAAATGTTACATTTTTAGGTTCTTAGAACATTAGTTCTAAAGATGTGCAAAAAAATTAATTGAATTAGAGCTTTCAATTCTGACTTCAATATGTACTATCACTAGTCAGAAAAAAAATACTTCTGAACTCCAAAAATTTTGATTTAAATTAGATTATAAAGTGGCATTATCCTGTGATGTAACTTGATGCAGAGTCTGGTATAATTACAGCCGTATTGTTAAGTTTAGATATCAAATCTAACTCCTACTGAGCATATCAATTCTGAAAGCTATTCTTGCACTCCAGCCAAGGGTGGAAGTTGCCGCGTGCTGCAGTGAGGGACTCAGATGTACATTAAGGCTGTTGATGTGCTGAAGATTCCTTAGTGGGTAATTTGAATGATCATCCTTTGTGAAACCACATATTCCTTTAGTTTTTACATGAGAACACAGACATGTAGTATCTCTTTTGGTAATGGGATTAAGAATTTTGTAATGGAAAATAAGAGGTTTTCTCTTAACCATCAGGGAAGACCATATTGGTAGTGTGAGATCATTGGCCTTCTGAGGTTTACACTGATGGTATTAAGTTACATATTAAAGTTATCTTCATTTATCCTGGTTGTTGTTCCTATACAGAATGTTGTTTTGGCTGCTTATAGATAGTCTGTTGAGTTTTTCAAACATGTGATGTTACTGTCTTCCTCTCAAACACTGTAATTGTGGCTTTTAGTTTTTAAGGGTTTTTTTAAGTTTATTAAAGGATGCTGTTTGTGGTGTATGTTGGCTTATAGGATAGAAGTTCTGTGACTGCTCTGAGTTAGACGTGTATTTGCACCATTTCTTTCTGTTGAACTCTATTATCCATTTTTTCATATAGTGATATATTCGTTCTCTCATTAGAAAAATGCATCCAGCTCCAATTACTCATTTGTATGAACAGATCTTCCTTTAAGAACATTCAGACATACTGAGAAAGTTAGGATGAAATCCATAAACACCTAAAGTTCAACCTAAGAACCCAGCCAATGAAACATGATTACAAGGCCATGGACATAGATCTCATCTTGCTTGTCACAGCACTTCAGAAGGGAGCAGGTGGGCAGACAAAAGGAGAAAAGGACACTGTGAAATGTCACAGTTACAGCTTTTGTTGAGTTGCTTTCTTTCACATTCTGTTACTCCATTAAGTCTTGGGCAGTGTGTTCCAAGAAGTGCCAATTCTGTACTGAGCTCCAATGAAGAAAAATATGAGGCCACTTGCAAAACAACTCTAAGAGATTATGTGCTGTTGTTGCTCCTCTAAGTCAGGCCATTTTAAGTTCATTTTTAAGGATAACATGTCAAGCATTTGTTTTCTGGTTTAATGGAAATGATGCACTACAAGCTTTCAAAATTATGATGATTTGTATTTTTATTCCTTTTTCTAGACTTAATGGGTACAGGGGTTGAGGAGCAAAACCTTAATGTTAGGGTGCTATTTAAGTGCAGATTTCTAGTGTTCATGAAACACTGTTTTCGTACACAGAGCAATGAATTCAGTTGCTGAACATTTTCATTCTACTTAGACACATTTATTGTATGTATTATATATCCACATGTCTCCAGACATGCAACCAAAACTTCCTTCATGGTATATTCCCAAGCAGGAGACCATAGTTCAAGTGCAATTAAGGGCCGTTACATGGTTGTGTAGTTGAGGCAATAGATCAAAGGCACTTCTAGATGCTACTTTGGTTTTAACAATTATGTACTGATCTATTACGGAGGTTTCCTGTAAATTAATTTATTATTTTTAACATTCATAAAATAACAGGATAGGTATTAGAAGTAAAGAAAAACAAAGGATAATGGACTATTAAAGTGATAATCCTGTGTTACAGTTTATAATCAGAAATTTAAAAATAAACTATCAATTCTGTAAAGGTTAATAGTGGTAATTGGCAACTTTTGGGTATTGATGGGCTTGCTTCTATCATGGTAATTCCTTAGGTTTGATTAACATATCATTGTGATTAACCAATATGATTGAATTTTTGCAGAATTTCCCTGTGTATTTGTAAACAAAAAGCTTAAACCTTTTGACATATTTTTGGCCACCAGTGTTTCTGCCAACTGCTTCTCTCCCTTCAGTGACAGATACCGATTTCAGTTCTGAGCTCTGTAGGTCCTGATATGAATATAGTCCCGTGGTGCTCCTCAGATCTAGTGTTCCCTGAGTATCCACACGCCCCCAAATATTTTCACTTATCAACAAAAACTTTTGTTTTATCATGTTTTTTTTCCATTCTGAATGCTGCTGCAAATATTTTCCAAGTCAGTTGTCTCTTTGCATTACCTCTCCTTGTTTTATCATGCTTCCCACCTTCTAGCTCATGGGAAACAACCTTTTTAAAGTACTTTCTGAGTTTTCCCTAACTCAATGCTTGCCTCCTGTTCTTTATGAGGAGATTAGGTGCACATTCGTTTTGCTAATGATGATTACTTCCATCAGCACAGAGTGGCTTTGGCTATTCTTCCGCACATAGTGCCTCAACAAAAATTAACCCTGCTCGTGTATTGTGAGTGTGATTTCATGCTAGAACTAAACTAATCTAATGGTGAGCTGCCACTGAAAGGCACAGGTACAGACCTTCTCCTCATCTATACAATAACAGGTAATTTACTTAATACACACTGGGCAATTTGCTGAGACCTCTTGATGTACTGCTACCTTTACATTTTGAGGTATTTACACTTACCGAGTTGAAAATTTACCTTGCAGCAGAAATGGAGGAGGCATAATGGAATGAAATTTTTTTTCTTAAGTTTATGATGTTGTCTTTCATTCCAATTTGATTTATTTTTCCCTTTTTTTGACCTCTATTTGTGGAAAATCTTGTTATTGCTTCTTGACTTGAGACTCAGTAGTGTTCATAAAATATAGCTGTATATTTTAAACATGAAGTTTTATCACTCTTCACAAATAGTTTGATGAGCTATATTACAAACCCCAGTGTATTTATTCATTCCTATTATAGAGGCCAACTTCCCAAAGTAATTTTTCTTCATTGTTCCTTTGTCTGACATTTTGACTTGGAGACCCTGGTAACATTTGCATATTCCATTTGCAACCTGCTTGCTGTCAGTGTATTATGATGTTGTCCCACAAATTTCATCCTTATTTGCCCACCTCTCTTCTAACACTGTTTTGTACCCAACACAAGAGTCAATATTGAGATGCATCTAAATGAAAGAGTCATGTAATTTCCAAGAGATTCTTTCAGGAAGATTGTCTGATTACTGAAGATTGGCTACCACAATTAAGTAACTCAAAATAACTGAAGATGATAACTTGAGTTTCAGCTCAAGTTTGTGACTCAAGGTAAATTTCTCTGCTATAAGCTGAAGTTGCTACTAGCCAAAGTTGAAACTTGGGTATTTTGTACAACTTCTTCTTTAACTTGAAGACTTTCGTTTGACATTGCAGACATGTCAAGGCTAAACTCAGTTCAATAATTTCATCATTAAACATTTATTTTAAGTTAGGTTCCTTCCTCTCCAGTGTCAGGAGACCAGTCTTCCTGGACTAGCACAGACATTTTTGAATATCCCCCTAAGTGAACATTAGCAAGGAATGAATGAGAAATGAGACATTTTGATGTTTTGAAGAGACTTAAGGCAGACAAAATACTGAAGATTTTTATGAAGGAGCACCAGGGTCTCTACTTGATAAACAAATCCAAATCACCGAGATGAAAGCTGAGTTCTAGAAATAAATGAGGGCTTTTTGTTTGGCAGGTTTTATATATTCTAGCCTGCTCATTGTGGGGACACATTGTTTTGAATTGTTTTAGGTGGAATTTTCTATTTCTTAAGCAGAGAGATTAACATGAACAGTTCTCAATGTTTGAGAAAATATTTCTTCCTGTAAAGGAAGATTTTTTTCCCACACGTCTCTGAAATGCTGTCATCTGTTACTTTCCCTAACACATATAAGAGGAATGAACAGCTAAAATGTACTATTGGAAATCAAGCTAAAGAAGCTGAACCCTTTTTCCTCACACTGGCGTTCATATTTCATATTAAGACCAGTTATCTTCCTGTAATTCCTACTAGCTTACTGAAGCTTCTGTAAAGAAGATTAAATTTTCTTACAATGGTGAGATGTTATGTGCTTTGATAAGGAAATGTTTCTTTTCTGTAAGTCAGTTGTTAGTAATACAACAATTATTTGATAATATTTCATTCACAATGGCATGCTTAAAATAGTTGCTGCCAATTCATTTTAAAGGAAATAATTACTTGTTTCTAACATCCCTAAAGAAATAATTATGTAATAAAAAATTACATGACTGACATATTTGTTACCTATAATAACTGCAAGTATTCCTTGAATTTTTAAGCAATTTTGTAGGGTTTTATATTTAAATATTGAAACCTATTAAAATTGCCCATGGAGATTTGTGGGAGAGGTTATCTATGGGCCTCTGCTAATTAATTATGATATATTTTACTTCCATGTGATTTGTCACTACTAGTCCTGTAAGGACTACAGGAAAAATCATTTGTTTAATCTGACTGGGACCTTGTGGCATTTAATTGTAAGCATAACTGTGATGCAATAAATCCAAATGAATTTGGACAGTGATTAACAGGGAGCTCCTTGATATGGTAATGAGATTAAAAAACTGATTCCTAAGTGTTTCTGTGGATTTCATTAACATTTTTGCAACTAAACACTTTTTAGGATAAGAGCAGTTGCTTGTTGTTGACCAGTGTACATTATTGGTTGAATGTAACCTTCATGAAGATATTTCTTTGTTCTATGTATAATATATTAATATTCTTATATAGGTATGTATGTGTATTGATGGAAAATGTACAAAGAAAGTAAAATACACAAGATTTATGCTGCATGTAATTATGATGAGCCAAACAAAAATACACCACAGAGTTAACCTTATTGCTACATATATTTCAAAAATTCTAGAGTATACTGGTGAACTAATCACAGATATGTAGTTCCTGGTGTGAAAACTTATTATCTAAGACACCTGCAAATATTTAGACATCTGCATAGCTTTACTACTGTGAGTAGTTCTACTGATTTTCTTTATCTGTTTTTGTCAAGTTTATGCCCAAATTTGTATTACATGGCACATTTACAACATGAAAAAGGAGGCACGAAAAAAATCAGAAGTTTGATATGGTTATTCAGAAAGCATATAGATTGATCCTTTCAAATGCTTGGTAATCAAATTGCTAGAAAGTTGAAATTTTAAAGAATATATGTATAATCTTGCTATTTAGAAGAATTAGTGCAAAACTGTAGAGAAGAAAAAGAGTATTTCCATTAAAAACACCAAACTGCTATTGAGGTTGAAGGCAAAGGAATTTTTTTGTTTCTTTATTCTTGCAACTCCCCTCCTGCTTATTTCAGTCTTTTTCCAAAACTTGGCTCATCTTCCTCTGTGCTGATCTTTAAATGGACTTGATGGACATCTCCAACAGTTTGATCATCTTTCTCTTCTTTATTCCTTTAATACTTCTATTGCTGAAAAAAAAAAAAAAAGAAAAAGAAATTGATTACTTGGAAGAGTGAAAACCTCATTCTTTGTAACCAGCATTCATGTAGCAATACTGCATTTTTCATATCCTGCCCTGGGAAAATGCTTTTCTGTGCTCTAGAAGGAAAAATGGTTCAGTTCCCACAGCTTCTCTGTTCCTCAGCATTACGATTGCTAACCAGAGGTCACAGTCAGTTGTCATTGGAACTCCGTGTTTCACCAGTAGAAATGAGATTGTGCCACAAAATGGAGACCTAGCAGAGGACAGTATTTTGTTCCGTGAAATCCTTAGAGAAGGAGCTTCTTGTGTCTTAGGGCTGATGTGATGGCAGTCCTGTCACCAGCATAATACAGGTTTCTTGTTTCCATTTGCTTGCAGAATTAGAGAAAGGGTTCTGAGGCATCTAACCCTCCCACAGCTCCAAGGCAGAACCCACGATGTGAGTGGTTTAGCTAGTTTTGTTTTGTTTTTAATCTGGATTGCAACTTCATACTCAGATTGATTTTTATCTTTGGGGAAGAAAATGTAGATTGTTTTACTAACAATGGATGAACATTCATGCCACAAATGGTGATGTGACCTATATTCTGTTACTGTCCCCCATGCAGAGCTCTCTTTCCCTTTGGAAATGCAGATGTAGGAATGATGGTGAGAACTGGCTGCGGGCAAAGCTACATATGTCTTGTAGTGGGCTGGATTAGAATTTGCAGTAGTGTCCCCTGAGCTCCCATGGTACTGTGATGCAGCAGATTTATTCAAATCAGTAAATAAAGAGTTTTACTCAATTAAACATCAGAAGGTATTGATTGTATAGATACTGGTATGTGCTGTTATGTAGAGGTTACTGCAGCTGCCCAGCTCCAGCTCCCTGTTCATTGCATAGTTTGTGTTGTGGAACTTCATCAGCAAAGCTTGGTGTATTGACAGTGCCCATCAGCTGAGGTTTTGGTGCCTAAAGAGGTGGGATTAAACACACTGATGGCAGTGCTGAAAATCTTGAGCACAGCAGTGGTTAATGATAGTGGTTAAACAGCCAGCAGCTCATTGTTTTGATTACAGCCATTAATTTGATGCAATCTTCTTTGACATCACCGTCATTATTTCAGGCTGTTTGCAAACTCAAGAACATAGTCTTGTCGCTACAAATTGGTTTTATGTCGCGTCTATGAAGATTTTCCTTGAGACCACAAGAGTCAGAAACACATTTCTGAGGAAAGCTTAGATGTTGCAGCCGAATGTTGCAGCAGAGAGCGAACACTGCAACAAATTCTGCTTCTGTGTTATCATGGAATATGCAGAACCGTGTTCAAAGGTTGCACAACAACTTTAGTCTAAATGTGGGGGGTTTTCTTTTTTTTTTTTCTGTTGAGAGACATACGATAAAAGGGCTGTGGGCTACCTAGACCTTGGAGTTGCTTAATAGCTTGTGGGAGCTAGCTACTTGCCAATTTTAGAGCATCGGTCTATCTGACTTAACCACATGTAGACTTACTGGCAGGTCTACTCAAATCAGTGGTGTAATTATTTACTTCTTAAAGAGAAAACAGGCTTACATTATAATGACCTTACAATAACTTTCAGTTTTATGTGGAGAAAAATAAACAGTTGTCATTTCCTTGTTATTTTGAGGTTTGAGCCTTTACCACAAAGGTTTTAAATATTTACTAACTACTATGTTCTCTGAAATTTCTCTGTTTAAAAATACAATGGATTTATTCAGGGAAATCTTTCTGCTGCACCAAGCTTCACAATCTTGATTATAGGACATTATAAATGAATGTCTTTCCCCTCCATTTTTCTTGTTATTACTTGAGTTTGAATTCATTCAAACTGTTTGCTACTTTTAGTATTTTAGCTGCCAGCTAAAATTTCAAAATACAAAGACTTTTTAAAAAAAATTTGTGATACAGCCGTGTTCCTAGAAAAAAAGTATTTTTGGCATTGGGAGAAGAAATAAGTTTGCCATTGTCATATCTGAAAAATAATTTCACATTAGAGTGCTCCCAAGTGTTTAGTTTTGTTGATATCAGAGATACTGAGTAATGAAATTTCTTTTTTGTTAATACAATCCTTTTTATTTTTTTAATATGACCCAAAGTGGGGAGAATGTGCTTGTTTAACCAAATATTAATTACGCTCTGCATTTCCTGCTTTGTCTGACACTGAAGGCTGGCAACTCCACTTTTCCTTTTACACCTTTTTGCTTATTTCTAGTAGTTACTCTGAGATCTTGAGCACTCAGAGGACACAAAAAAGAGATGAAGCAGTAGTTTGGCTGCTGTGAGGGAAGGCAGCAATTCCAGGAGAGTAGTAGGGCACTAATGATCTGGTGGAGCTGGCTGTAGGAATTATTAACTTTGGAAGTATATTTGTAAAGCAAGAATTGCATCACTTCAATTTCTAGCTTCTAAATGTATGATCTCTAAAGCTTGTAAGTAGTGGTGGTTTTTCCTGGGAAATGCCATGATTTCAACTGTTCTTATTTCAAATAAAGTTGAAAAGGAAAGTTGTGGAAAGTCGAAAAGGAAGCTCTGCAGAGTTTTGGGTTGTTTGGAAATCCTGAAATTAAGCTTTTCAGTGTTCCCAAACCATGTTGAACTATTTCGTTCTGGTTAGACCTTAATCTTTTTTTTCTCAAATTGCTACCTGGCTCTGTGGTAGTTGTAGGGCAAGCATGTAGTCTTGCTGCTGGTACACTGAAGGAGTTTGGCTTCCTGGAGGTGATGCACCTCCATGATCCATCATGTCAGCTGATCAGATGACAGAGTTTAAGATAAGACCTTGGATACAGACACTTTAGTTAGGTCTGGCAGAGAAAATGTCACTGTACACCAGTTGGGGCATAATGTCCAAAGAGTCCAGACTATGGGAAAGAAACTGTGAGCTCTTCCAAATGTCTCCGTGCCAGGTGAGACAAGTTTCAGGAGTTTATCTGATTCCTGCCTGTGGCAGATGAGGAATGCTCATTTACCACCTCTGCTGTCATGATGATGATACCTCTAACAGGGAAACAGGAGCCTTAGCAAGATACATGGTGCTGAAAAAAGGGTGAGAGTGTGACAGTAGCATCTTAAATCACTTCAGTTGTTTGCCATGTAGACCTGTTGCAAGATATTGTTGGATAGAAATTCTCTTTTCTGCACTATTCCTCCCATATGAAAATGAGAGCACAGTAACTCAAGCTGAAGTACCTGAGTACCAAAATGAAACTTTTTGTTTTCCTTCAATATCTAGTCTGTTTTAGCCAGAGATTAAATTAGGGCAAAATAAATTTCTAGCTTGCTGTTAACAATGTCACAATATGTCACAATATTTGGAGTGGGGTGCTATAAATAAAATTTAAACTTGTATTATAAATTATAGCATTGAAACTTCAAACTTCAAAAAACCATATGCCTTCCATTACTCCCCATCACTGCACAAGCAAAGGCTCTTCCACAGGAGGAATGGTGTGTGGGGCAGATTGCCCTGTCCCAGCTGATGGGCTTCCTCCAGTGCTGCTTAGCCAGACTTCAGGTGGGTCTCCCAGCATCCCAGCACTCCTTTCAACAGGATGAGCAGCAGCATGTTCCTTTTAGAAGTGAGTAAATGAATGCACTGAGGATATTGAGAGATGTTTTCAGGAGCAAGTGTGTGGTATTTTATTTCAAAGGATGGTTTTAGTAATGAAAAAAATGCTAAAGGAGAAGGCTGGAACATTTTTCATGAATGACTTTTTTTCAAGTATGTGGATACAGACTTTTTTTTTTCCCTAGAAATTTTGAAGTTAAACTTAATATTTCTCATGTTCATGGGGAGAAAGAGCAAGCAGAACTCACCCTGGCTTGGTGAATTTTCAGAATTTTCCTTAAAATAGTGCAAAGGAACTTGCCAAACACAGAAGAAATTATAAAGATTTATTTACACTTCTTGTTCTCCTTTTGGTCTGGCTAATCACCATATTGTTTATTCCTGAAGTGAGAGAGGACAAGTACATAATAGTAAAAGCTGATGGGGGAAAAGATAGTAGCCCTCTTTGTCATCATACATTCATTATCCGGGATATGTTAATTGAGAGCTGTATGCTTGGAGCCCCAAACAAACTCTGTATGTTTAAGCATCTCCGTATAGGTCAAGAAGTATATGTAGCATACTAAAATGGGAATTGTGGGGTGGGTGGTTGTTTTGGTCTTGGTAATAGAAAATGCAAGTCATCTTGGGTGGAGAAAGTAGGTATATTTTTATGCAGAGCCCAATACTAACAAGTAAATATTTACCTTGGAGCGGTAATGTCATGTTACCATGCTATTTCATTGTAAGAATAAGTAAGAGGTAAATGTTTACTTTTTAGTTACTGTCCCTGGAGCTTTTAATGTAATACTGTTTAAAATCGTTATTCATGTCATAAAAAGGCAGTTTTCTCTTCTTACAGAGAAAAGACCGCAAAGACAACAGCAATTCAAACTTCCCTTAAGGCTCCACCGTGGTGCACTAACCCATCCTGCAGGAACAGCCTCTAACACTCTCCTTGTTAGTGTTTGTTATGTCCTTGGCCGTCTGCCTCAGTGGCTGTCAGTGGGAAGGAATTTGGGTGGTCATTTTCCTGATAAGGACATCAATTCAATTGAAAGTGCATTTCTGCCTCAAAAACTTAAATAGGTCTTAAATAGGTCACTCAGGAGTGACTTGTGGCCATTATTGCCTTTCTTTGTTTCTGCTATTGTCTTGTAGGGGACTAAGCAGAATCCTACTGCTTGTTCTGTAGATCCCTGTTTGCCTTTTTAGTTACCTGGATTATAACAAATGACTGAACCAAGTTTATCCTCAACAAAATTGAATTTGATATCTTTTAGACTTGTTCTACATATAGAAATGAGATGAATTTTGGGGGTGCCAGTCACAATTAGGAAAGATACTCCAAGTATATTACCTTACTAGACATACTTTTTTCCTACCCACAGAAGACAGTGAATGGTCAGTCATCTTTGCACCTATTGCGAGTGATTTGTCATGTCTTTTGACAGAAGTGGAATTTAATTTTAGGTGACTTAATCATGGAGTCTTGGTAGAAGTGGAAATAACGATAGAGTGTGGTCTGTGACCTTGTCAGTGCCGATAACCCAGGCTATACGTTCAGATTTCAAACAAATGAAAGTTTCTGTCAGTAATCCTGAGGGTGATTTCTACAACTTCCTTGACAGCAGTATTGAGACAAGAAAGCTTCTAAGAACTTCCTTGGAACAATACTGAAAGATAAAGCTATCTGCAGGGGAGCAGGTTATAATGAGGGCGGATCCCAGCATGGTGAGGGCAGCAGATAGTGATCTACAAAAAACCCCAGCAACGGTAACACCAAAAGCAATGGTAGGAGGATGTTCCTGTGTTTTAGCACACGATATGCTAACTGGCAGCTAACCAGGAGTAGATTTTGTGTGCTGAGCTAGTCATGAATTGTTATATTTTTGTACGATGTTTATTTGCTAAGCCTTATGGTCAAGTTCATTACTCTTCATTTTATTCATTATTATGTCATTGAGCAAAAACTTGTTAAAAGATTAAAAGTTCCGATTGGTTGCTCATGCCTAAGGTATGTAAATGCTTTGCAGCTCCGACAGTAATTTACTGACATTCTGGCAATTTGCACTTAAATAGTTTATACACGCACATATACATGCACACAAGCACAGTGTAATCGAGTAAAATTAGCTCTTAGTATAAAGAACCTGATGCTACAGTCCTGATACACTGAAAAATCTCTTTTGTTTCTCCGGAATTGACCAGTTTAAAATGTCTATGGGAGAGGTCCTCAGAGAGGAGCTAAAAACAAACAGAGCTCCTGTGAAATCCAAGATGCAACAGTTAGTACTTTAGTTAGAGTTTCTTTTGATGCAGACATCACCAAAAATTTCATAGAACCAGCTTTTCAAATAGTTCACCTGTCTTTATACAAGTACACAAATGCACACACAATTTTAAGGGCAGAACATCATGTGTGTCTCTGTATATATATATATTCAGGCATCTAATTTTAAATCACCTTTTACCCTTTGCACACTCAACATATTCTTTTAATTTGCATCCAGCTTTACAAATACTGCTTGTGAATAGTGATAATTCTTTTGTTACAAAATAGGGTTTTGATACCAGGCTGCTGTGTCTTCAAATCTAGTACAAATGCTCACATTTTGAATCTTTATAGGCAGAATTTTCATGAGCACAAACTTACTAAACTCTCTCTTGAAGTCTAGAATCAGGCGTCAAACACTCAGAGTAATTATTGTCTCTTTAGAGAACAGATATTTCCTTAACAAACCTGCAAAATCTTGCAGTACTACATGAATTTGGATAGCACAAGACTGATATGGCACTGCAGCCTTTTCCTTCGAAGCAAAATTACAGATTAGGCCGTAAAAGCAGATTTTTCAAAATTGATAAAGTGCTTTTATAAAGTTTACTGGCCTTTATTCAGGCACCAGGTGTCTCTCTTTTTTTTGAGTAAAAAAAGAACAAACCTAAAAACCTAAAAAATTAACTGGTTTTATTTATCAAGTAAATGCAGCCATTTGTGGTTTCCGAATGAGGAATTTGAATTTTGAATGAGGAATTTGAATTTTGAATGAGGAAGTTGTTTGCTTCTTTCTTTGCTTTTTTTTTCCCTCTAAGGTTTAGTATTTCAGATGATGTTTGTTTTTTCCCCTTCACTCTGCATAGTAATAGTTTGGAGAAGAAGGTATAAGTTACAAGACTTAAAGCAGTAGCAAAGAGTGACAACATTATAACATCTTTTTTTTCAGTTGTCAGAATCTTTCTTTTTGGTGTAGAGAGGCAGAAAAGATGGTCAGTTTCCCCAGGACATAAATCCTCTCTCTGTCTGATAAACTCAGAGACCATTTCACATTAGCTAATAGTAACTGGCAGGGGATAAGCTGTTCCAGGTTAGATGAGAACCAAGCACTTTCTCTTTACTGGCATGTAAAATAACTCTTGAAATCCTGAAGTCAGTTGTAAAAATGCCAGGGATTTTTTGGAACCAGGATAAAGCCCTCAGGGATTTGTGGCAAGAAATGATTCTGCACTGGTCAGTGAAATACCCTGAAAAGTCTCCTGGAGTCTTCTACATGTGGATTTTCCATTTGTCTATAAGCAGAATATTTTGGAAAAAGCTAAACCAGAAGTATCTCTGCCATTTATTACCATGCAAAATAACATAACGGAATGTGAAACCACCAGAGAATTCTGAAAACTGAGCATCCAACCAAGCTGTTACATGTGATTTGAAGTTTGTAATCAGGTAGATTTCTCAGATGGTCTTTTTTAACCTATTTCTGTTTTCCTGCATTTAATTCTTTATGCCTAAGAACTAGAGGGAAGAGTTTCTCCCATTTTTGGGTAGTGATATAATTACTCGTCTGCAAAAGCAGTGGGCTAGATTCAGGACAAGAGAAAACCTTTGTTGTTTGTAGGGAATAATTTATTTTTAGTAAACCTTTTAGAAATGTGCAATTATTTGTTTTAAAAAGAACTATAGAAGGCCATTGAAAGGCAGTCGGATAAATCGGTGGTACTTCCATGTCACCCCTTCCTGTTGTTAGTAGCTGCAAAAATACCTGTATTTCTGTCCTCTCGATTTCTTCTTCTTTCTCTGCTGCGTCTTTCCATCTTACACACACTCGTATCCGCACTTTTTCTTTCTCACGCAGGAATGTACTGGCTTTTAGTTTTCCAACTTTAAATTGATTAGACCACATTAATTTTTAAATAAGTGTCACATATCCTTAACCAAGCACTAAAAGGTTGAGAAGGCTTCATGGTGTAAAGTCTGATCCAAAAATCAGTGAGAAGAATTTTAAAAATGTGGGCTGCCCTTCATTAGCCCTCATGATATCTCTTGACAGGCAGTGTGTGCTAACGCTGCCATGCCAGGCCAGGGCAGGACCAGCTGCCATGCACCATTTACCCTCTGTCAGCAGCTTCACTCAGAGCCTGGGCAATACTGTACACACGAGTCTGTCATGCGTCAGCATCAATTAGGCTCAGTTTGCTGCGCTTGGGAAAAGCAACAGCCCTACTATTAACCATTTTATTTCTTTCCTCCCCCCCCAGTCATCATTTGACTCTCCAAGAAAACTGTTGGATTTGGCAGAAGTGTTTTCGTAGCCATCCTCGCAGACAGTGAGTTTGTTTTAAAAGAGCTCACTAGTTCAGATGAGTTGGTTTCACTGCAAGAAATTTGATTTATTGGTACTATTATTTAAGGGGGGAAGTTATATACAGCCTGTGCGCTTACAACGCAGTCTGATTTTCCCTTTCACTTGCTATGAAGAATTGTTGATGTCTGTCTACCTGTACATATATTTATATAGACTTACATATACACCCATGCATATGCAGACACAGATTGTAGTAGTAAGCTTTAAACCTATCATAAGGCCAGGGTACTAAAATCCTTCATTAAAATTGTACCTTCTGACCTTCTTGTATTATATACTCAACTAGTTTTCAGTTTTTAAGTTGTAGGTATGCCCTTGCATTGTTTTTTTTCCTGGGTATTGTTGTTTGAATTGATTGTTGCTAAAATTTCCCCCACTTTGTGAGAAACCAACATGTGTGGTCATGCCTAAATTTGACTCACTATTTTGTGGCTTTTCACCACTATTATGAAGGGGGTGGGGAGCAAGACGACCACCCATGGTGTGTTCTTGTCAAGCAGTGTGGTGAGCAAATGGGTTCGCTGATGTGCAATGAGTGTTAAGAGAACAACCTCTTCTGGCAGAGTTTTCAAGCACTTCCCTCCTTCCCCCCCTCCCCAAATAACAGCTTCTTCGTCAGTGTAAGTATAGAACACCCATGACTATTTATATAATAAAAGAGCTACTGTGTACTTTAATGGATAGTTAAAGACATTTTCACAGGTCTGTATCCACATGGGATTTATGGAGACTTATAGGCCTGGTCAGTTTGTAAAATCGTGATAGCCCAAGAGACTGTTGTCAGATGCTGGTAACAAGACAGTGTTTGAAAGGAATCAAAACAATATAAATCCTGTGAGATCTGTGGCAGCAGGATGGGTTCTAATGGAGAGGAAGACAGGGTCGACCACCACACAAGAGAACAAGGAGAAGAAAGTGTTTTTTCTCTTTTAAGCTTGCAGCACCAGCAGGGGTAAGCAGGTTTCTGAAAAGAATCTCATCAGCGGATCAATCCAGTGTAACAGATGGAGTGCACAGATATTGTCTATCAGATTTCCATCGCATGTGGCAAACAAATACATTGTTGCAACTGTTAGCAGCAAAACTTTCCCTTTTTTTAACATCATAATTACCAAGAGTTGAAAAGAGCTGTGGGTTAATGATTTCCTAACAATAACTATGGGGGGCTTGGGGGATAGTAACTTCCCCAAGGAATACATTAGTAGGAGATACAAAGTCTCTGAGCATCTTGAATGGAAGGGTTTGGATCTGCAGAAATAACTGCCTATAGCATTTCATTTTGAAAAGTGGAAATTTTCCTAGGAAAGGGAGACTGGGCTGGATCTTCATCTCCTGTAGCTGGCAGGTTTACACTGCAGACAGTGTAGACAAAGCAGTTCTTACCAGTACAAAGTTTTTGCCATTGTGAAACCATTAGCAAGAGCGAGATTTGGGATGTCTGAGAACAGTTCACTGCGAGTGCACAGTTACAGCAGTCGGAGGCAAGGTGTGAGGCTATGAATTAATTTCCCAGTATTATTAATATTGCTGTTATTATTTAGAAGTTGATTTTATTAAGTGTTGACATGGATATCAAAGTCTGGATGCAAAGATTATCGAATCATAGAATAGTTTAAGTTGAAGGGACCTTTAAAGATCATGTAGTCCAACCCCCAAATATGTAATGCTCCCTTGGTATCTTCTTCAAGTGATAGCCATGGAGATGGACTAATGACTATATGGTACTCTTGGTGATGGTGTGGATGCAATAGGTTTAGAAGTGATGGTTATCAGGGATTAAATGGTTAAGCTTGTAACAAGAGCATGTCAGTTAATTTTTGTAAACCTTAGTTGTTGGGCCTAGTAAATATGTAGTTGGGAACTAAGAGACCATGGTTTAGTTACCAGTTGGTTATGGAAAGTATGGACAGATAATTTGAAAAGTTTCTCTAGGCTCAAATAAACAAATGGGTAATAGGGTGGGTTAGTACTGTGAACTAAGTGGAAAAGGATTGTCCAGGGTTGAAGGCACAACTCAGTTGTCCAGAGATACAGAACTGTGGCCATTTGAGATGACAGAGGGCATCTCCCATCCTTTTACCCATCTCCCATCCTGTAAAGGAATGCAGGTCTTCCATAGATCCTTTATCCATAAAGCTCACCCCGTTGAGAATGTCTTGAGTAATATTCTCCCTCACATGACTGTAGGAATCAGGGAAAAAGAATCAAGCCCTGGATCTTGACAAAACAGATGTGTTCGGCTAACCAGAGACACTAACCATGTGTCTCCATCTATGGTGATATCCAGACTCCTGGGAAACCTGCTCTAGGTGACCATGCTTGAGCAGGGAGGTTGGACCAGATGTTTTCAAGACATTCTTTCCAACCAATTCAAACAAGTTTGTGATTCTGTGAAGAAAGGTGAGTATAATATCAAGGAAATGCAAAATCGAGGTTCACCTCTTTTTTTGTCAAGTGTGTGGAAATGGGAATTACCAGGCTCTAAGAAATTTAACACCCAGCAAAATGGGTTATATTTTTGGGAGCTGTGACAACGGGGATGTTGGGGTTTTTGCTACAGCAATTCATAGAATCTGTTCATCAGTTCTCTTAGTTTTGCTTTTTAAAACCTTTTGGAACGTAGCATATAGAAAATGAGAAAAGATATACTCCATGCTTAAGGCACGTGGCTCAGATGGTGATAAAGTGTTTTCAGTTCTAGATGCACCATGAAGCTTCTCGTTATTGTGTGTAAAGCTTCTCAGTCTTTCTGAGCCTGTTTCCCAGCTTAACAAGGAAGGTGTTTAAGCCAGGGACTAACTTTTTATCCATTGTATAAAGTATAGTTAACGTTGTGAGACTGAATGACTACCATTACATATCATTGATGAGGTTTGAGAATGATTCTGGTCCAAAGAACCCAAATGTCCAAGCCAAGAAATAGCAGATCTACCTTGACCTTGAAAATCATTGAGTTTCTGGCAAATATTGTAATTCACAATGTTTCTGATCTTAAAGGTTTAGCCACAAGAAGGAAAAATTTTGCAGAAGTAAAGTGAAAATGCTTCCGTAGCATCTAAAACAACAGAATAATACCATTAATTTTTCTTTGCCTTTTTCAACATGTGTGACATTATTTAGTATTTTTTAACTCATGCTCTAAGCTTTCTATGTTTTGTCAGTACCTGAGCCACCTCAAATAAAAGTTGCATTTCAAATAGACTCCTTTGCACAACCCCCACTCTGATGCATTTTTTTCAATTTAGCCTCCTCTTTGGTTCCAAGAACTCTAAAACAACAACCAAAATAGCATTTACACCCTTGCTTCCTCCAAAATACCTCTCCTCCTTCTGAGCCTACTTTCTTTGCACACTAACACTGTAATTCTAGCTCAGCAGGGGCCCTGGTGCCTTTATAGTATCATAACCAGCCTTTACATGTCTGTCTAACTACTGAATAACCTTGCTTCTGAGAAGAAATAACTATACACCTAGCCATGCCACTCTTTATTTGCCTGCTAATTGAACACTACCTTCCTTTTGTCTCCCAATAAATGGAAATTATAAGTTGCTCTCTGAACACCTCTTGCCCCATGAAAAAAAGTTATGATTTGCCCTATTTCCTCTCAAGATCTAAGGACCTTTTACCCTAGATCTTTAAAGTAGGAGAGGCATGTGGAGACAGGTAGATATTCACCTAGTACTCAGCAGTTCTTACTGTGTCATGCCACAGCCCTCAAAATAGAAATATGGGGTGTACAAAATGTATCTTGCACCCAAAAGTATAGTTCTCTAGTCACAAAGGTACATAAAAATCTCTCCTTTGGGTTGCATTATGGGGTGTTTGTCTTGCCTTTGAGTTCTGTGGATTCAGGCCCTGGCATGCCCACTAACCTGTTATGATGTCAGGACACCTGTGGTTTAGGTAAATACTAACAAAGAACTGTATTGAAGGCACAGACAAACTTGCAACACACTTAAAGGAGTGCTGAGTGGGTCCTTCTTGAATTAACCATTCGTGTGAATTACCAGCAGGTTTCAAGAGAGTTGTGCTTTTTCAGAAACTACTTTTATGGAAACACGGGAATTAGTAATGAGTGACTTCGGTGGGGATCCTTGTCCATCCACCTGACAGAGAAAAATTCCTTGCTAGAGGCAGCATGTTTGGAGGGCTTAGATAAAGCTTGATAAATTGGGCAACTAGATGACAACGTCATTAGGGACATAAATAAAAGAGCTCAAGAAAAACCAAGGTAATGATAACAAGAGTCATAAATTACACAGTCAGGTGTTGGCTGAAATTCACTAAAGGAAGTAAGTGAACTGTGTGTGGTATTTTATGGATTACATGTATATATGTAAATATGCATTATGTTGTGAATAAAAGGAGAGCAAGTAGGCTTAGCATGAATGGGTTGGTTTTACCAATATATTTTGGACATACTAATGTAAATATTTATTCTCAGATGACATTGAAAAAATGGGGATACAAATGTAGCAAATAGGCTTCTTTCTAGAGAGGCCAGTGTCATTATGGAAGTGACTTTGACTGAAGTTAACAGAAACAGCTCTGGCACTTTCAGGCAGGCTATGCTGTTTCTGAAGTAAATTTTGGTATATCATAGCCAGACATCTACCTCCTACACCTGCTTACCTCAAATCAGATATTTAGTTACCTAGTAATAGTGCATCTAATTATTCTCAAGGAAAAAAAATTATATTTATGAAACAAAGGGCTATTTTGAGACTTAGTAAAGGTTTCACTTAATGAATAACTAAGGTACCATTATTTATGTACTTTACTCTGAAATACCATTGAAATAGTAATATTAGGCTCCCTTTGTTCTCATAATCTTTGGTTTAAAGTAGAAATGGAATTTAAGTTATTAGATCAGTGGGTTTATTCAAGAAAGTAAACACTAAAGGAAGTTGTTCAGCAGTGCTCTAGTAGTACATTACTGTTATAGATAAAAAGTATGTGAACCTTTGCAAACCCATTTTGGGTCTGAAGCAAAGCATGGCTCAGCTGGAATTTAAGAATGAGGCTATATTAGGAAGTATATGCCCCCAGGAGAATTGCTTTTTAACAATTTCCATCTTTGCAATTTAACCAGTTCACCATCAGTTCAGTTGTATAAAGTAGGAAACTCATAGTTTTGCAAACACTCAAAGTGAGATTCAGAAAACCTAGGAAAATGTTTAAGAGCTGAGAAAATTAACCATTCGCCTGGAGTTCCGTAGCTTCTGATCTGGAAACTTCATGTTTCCATGTACAGAAACTTCATGTTTATAGCCTCCAAGTTCTGAAGTTGAAAGTGAAAAATATGCAGTAGTAAGGCCAGGTCTGTATGAGCATCTTTACTTGTGTAATTACTGTAAACAGTAGGTTGTATTTGTGTGATGGGAATAGAAATCCCATGATAAATGAAGCTGCAAATAGCCTGAAATCTCACTGGAAGTGGTTAGGTGGAAAATTAATAACAATTAGAATTTGACAAATTACAAGTGGCAAATGAATTGCATTCCTTCTTCCTTAAGGAAGTTGAAGAGGAAATATGAACAACTGATGTAGAAAAGTTTGCCAGGTCATTGAGTTCAAGAGAATGATCAGGAGCCCAGACCACTGAAAAATTAGTCTTGAATGCTTCAGTATGTACATTTTAATGACCTCCAAGTAGCTTAAACCTGTATTCAGAAGTGAAGCAACCATATAAACAAAATGAGAGGGGCTTACTCTCAGACAAGAAGACAAGAGGGAAGAGCGGACACAATTTATCTCTGGTGTAGAAGAACTTGTAAGAGGGAGCACGGTCCAGTGCAGGGTATGGAGACAGGAGGGCTCCAATCTGTTCCAAGCCACCGGCGCTGTCTGACCTGGGCAGGTCACTTGACTTCTTTGTGCCTCTGTCAATCCAGCTGGAAAATTGGGTAACAAAAGCAAGACCTTGCTGACAAACAGATGCTCCATCAGAGTTGAGCTGTCCTGGATAAACAAATTACAAAGCATTGATAGATACCATAGTGAAACTTAGATGGGTCTATGGTTCCAGTAAGGAAAAATGAGCACTGTGGGAAGGATCCAGCTGACAGTGCTGGGTGCTCACAGAGAGCGATTTGTCTCCGAGTTCACAGGTGAAATAAGGAGCTCACAAGATGGATGTAGAACTGGTTTGTGTTGGAAATCATGAAATCAGAAAGACAGTGGTGTTTGGAGTCCATCCTGTGTAAGATCTGGTTTCAAATGGTCCAAATTGGGAAAACAATAGCAGTAATTTATTTCTTATGGTGAAAATTTAAGTGCTAAAAGGCTATCTGGGAGGTGAGCATCCTGTAATTCATGGGAACATGAGAGACTGCACGTAACTCACTGGTCTTGCTTTAGAGGTATATTTTAGACCTTTAAGGGTACCTCATTTGAAATCATATAACCTTGAATTTATTTTCTTCATTTTTTAATTTCCATGAATTTACATCTCAATCTTGGATCCCAAGTCCTTCAGAAACATAGAGGGTCTTATAGAAGACAACTGCTTAGGCTTTGAAATGAAACTAAATCCACAGACTCAAATTTGGTTGAAGATAGAACACTGTGTTAGGAAAAAAGATAATAGAGCATAAATTCCAGATCCCTGGATTGCAAGAATGTGCCTTAGGGTGGTGTTTCGAAAATGTTTGGCAGAGTGCTATACAGAGGAATGTATTCATTTTACTATTTAAAATTACTGTTTCAGTATGTATAAAAATCCAAAGTGTGTAAATTTTATATGAAAAATAATGTTGTAATCTTTAAGTGGAAAAAACCGCTGGGTGTAGTGTAACAAACAGATCTCTGGAAATAGGATTCAGAAAATTGAAGTTAATTTCTTGCCTCTGCTAATAGTAGTTGGGTACTTTGGCAGGCCGATTTCTGTCTTTTTGCGTCCATTTCCCTATCTGAAAATTGCAGATAAAGACTCTTACCTCTTTGTACAGAGCTGCTGCTGAAGAACATCAGCTAAGAATTAGGGTGAAAGTAAAGCATGTGTTCACATTTCATTGCAATGAACTAAGAAGCAGCCTTGTGTTATTATTTCATCGTGTTCTTTGTATTTTTATCCCGCTATTTGATGTGGATGTGACAGAAGGAAAAATGCTACATGTATGTTCCTTAACTGGAAAAGGAAAGTCATTGACTACCACACCAGCACACTTTTTCTGGCAAAGCTACACGTTAAGTGCAGTTCTGAAGTCTTGAGACACTAGTTCAGCATATGTTTTACCACATTTTAAGACTTGCATAAACACTCAAAACCTGCTGTTCCATATTAGCTTGGGATGTATTGAAAATAGTTGTTCTTTGGTCTTTCTGATACTCTGGATGAGGCAAGGTTCACTTGAAGACTCCAAGATCCTTAGGAAGGTCTTGAGCAGTATGAAGTACTGAGTTTGCCCTAACCCCTGAGCCTTAGGGTGGCAGGTCATTTTGGAAACAGAAATATTGAAAAGTCACATAATATTTAAGAGAAGAAAATATTTCCAATAACCTGAAGTGTGGTTTTCTGAGAGACATGTGCCAGAACCAAATCTCCATCAAGTCATTAGTTTCCTATCCTCATACTTAGTCTTGGCAAGGAAACCTTTTGCTGGAAGATGTGTTATTATGGCAGCAATGGAATTGCTTTGAGACGCATCCAAAAACAATCTCAAAAGCTGTACAGAAAAATGCTAACTTCTTTGGACACAATAAGACTGGTGATTTCTAATTCTGCAACCATGTTAAGACTTACCTGTCATGTGGGCTGCTGCATCGTGGTGCTGGGTGGACTCCTTTGTTCTGGTCACCCGAGGAAGTGTGAGTGTTTCCTGAGGATGCACTGCACTGTCAAACAGGCCACGGGAGCAGAAAAGGAGTGAAAAGTCAGAGGCAACAACTGTACTGAGTTCTTAGATTTTAATATATTTATATGATTTTTCCTACCTTCAGTATTAAGTCTGTTCTTATTTCCTGTCCTGTGAACACAACAAGTTGTTAACTCTTTGTACGCACGTGTGCAGTAGTTTTCGCTGGGATAAATTTAATTTTCTTTAGGCTGCTATGGGGCTGTATTTTGGATTTGTGCTGAAAATAGTCTTGATAATATGGAGATGTTTTTGTTATTGCTGAGCAGTGCTTAAGCAGTGTCAAGGCCTTTTCTGCTCCTCACTCCACCCCACCAGTGAGCAGGCTGAGGGTGCGCAAAAACTTGGGGACATAGCCAGGAGCGCTGACCTCAGCTGACCGCAGGAATATTCCATGTCATATGGCATCATGCTCTGCATGTAATACTGGGGGAAGGGGAAGAAAAGGGAGACATGTAGAGTGATGGCATTTGTCTTCCCAAGTGGTCATGGTGTGTGATAGAGCCCTGCTCTCCTTGAGATGGCTGAACACCTGTCTGCCCATAGGAAGAAGTAAATTCCTTGTTTTGCTTTGTTTGTGTGTGTAGCTTTTGCTTTCCCTATTAAACTGTGTTTATTGCAACCCATGAGTTTTCTCTCTTTTCTGATTCTCTCCCCCACTCCATGAGGAGGGAAGCAAGTGAGCAGTTGTATGGGGCTGAGTTGGGGTTGACTGCGGTTAAACCATGACGGTCCTTTTTGACACCCAACGTGGGGCTCAAAGGGTTTGGGATAATAACAGATTGACTAGAGGATATTAGAAGGGATTTATATCTGTTAGTAGTTGTGGGTCATGATATTGATTCATCTGTTCTCAATATTAGTTTATCTGATCTGCACCATATGCTTTTTTTTTTGCTGTACATGTTAGGGATTGGTGTTGGCTTTTGCAGTTTCCTGTGCTCTGTAGTGATTAGTGATGTTTTGCCTGGGAGATTTGTTGTTAAAACACTGACCTCGGCTTCATCTGGTATTTGGGCTGTGTACTGAAGCTGCTACTANATTAGAAGGGATTTATATCTGTTAGTAGTTGTGGGTCATGATATTGATTCATCTGTTCTCAATATTAGTTTATCTGATCTGCACCATATGCTTTTTTTTTTGCTGTACATGTTAGGGATTGGTGTTGGCTTTTGCAGTTTCCTGTGCTCTGTAGTGATTAGTGATGTTTTGCCTGGGAGATTTGTTGTTAAAACACTGACCTCGGCTTCATCTGGTATTTGGGCTGTGTACTGAAGCTGCTACTACTGTGCTTTAGATACCATCTCATGCAGACAACTAAGGATTATAATTCTTCCTCTGACAAGTTTTTTGGGTTTTTTTGGTGGAGGAATTGCAGAATGACACCTTTGCTACTTCCTCTGTGATGTTTTCTCCCTCCTTACAAGACCTTCTCAGTATCTCGAGCATCCTTGAATAGTTAAAATATTTCTGTTTGTATTTCCTAGGAATATAGCTTTGGTTTTGTCTAAGGTTAACAACCCATTTAGGAATATGATCTATGTTTTGTGAGGGTATGGCAATGGATGGCACAGCATGTGGGAGAATATCTAGAGGTATCTAGAGAACTTCTTACATACACTGGTCTGAAACTTCATTCTCGAACAATTACAGAATCCTGAACAAGTGATAGAATGCTTAGGGGAAAAAAATGCTGTGGCTATTCCAAAGAGGCAAAACTTAGAATCATAGAATTGTTAACGTTGGAAAAGACCTCTAAGATCATCGAGTTCAACCATCAACCTAGCACTGCCCACATGTTCATGGGTAACCCATGTCCACAAGTGTCACATCCACATGTTTTCTGAACATTCCCAGGGATGGCAGAACTTCCTGCACTGTGCTGGACCCTGGCCAGCATCTCCCAAACACTGTTCCATATTATGCAGTCCCTCCAAGGGTCTGCAACAAAAAAAGCATCTGTATTATCAACACTGTTTCCAGCACAAATCCAAAACACAGCCCCATACCAGCTACTATGAAGAAAATTTACCCTATCAGAGCCAAAACCGGCACAGCACAATTAAGGGTCTAAATACAGGCAGGCAGAAGGAGAAGGTGTTTTTATTTTATTTATTTTATTTTTATTTAATTACAAAGTACAGAGCTGTATTTGGTCACAAAGAGCTGTGTTCGATCAGCATCTCTGCCACAGGCATTCCAGGTGATCCTGGTCAAATTACTCTGTCTCTGAATCTTGCTTTTAATTTGTAAGGAGTAGGGTATCAGACAGTTTCTCAAAGAGATACTTGCGATCTCTCCCTTGGTTTTCAGCTGCCAAAATCTAGAGTGGACTTTATTCAAGTATATCTTGTGATACCTAGGACAGTATTGCTCTTATTTTATCTAAGGCTTCTAAATCTTGTAGTAGTGTCATTAGCAGAAAATGTCCTCTACTGGGAGAAACGCTGCCTAAAGCAAGAGGCAAATACTGCCTTTGCCAGTGCACCTGGCAGTAACAATAGGCTGTGAACTACAAAGGATGACATACTGCAATTAATTTTTGAATGAGCTATTCAAGATACTCTCTAAGTGATTGGGGATGGTTTTGATATTTATATCTTTTAGCGTCAAATGGGATTGGTTTAGGATTGGATTTAGAACAGTTAAAGAGGCAATGACAGGGCTATGCTCCTGTTGGCAAAACTTACTCTGATTTGCAGTCATCTGTGTCCCGTCCTTCTCAAACCATCCACAGGGACTCCTATGCAGAGTACACTGGGCTTATTAGTATGTCACATGTTACCATGCCCTGAGTGACTGTCCGTAAGCAGTCACAGCAGAGGTGGGCAGTGTGCCATGCAGACATCCCAGCACAGTCACAGGCAAGTGGTCTGTCTGTGCTGAGGAATCAAATAAATTACGATAACTACAATTTTCAGCTTCGTTCCTAAAAAATCATTTCTTGCATAACTAATTGTGTGCAGTGAGGAGCTGGCCCTTCTCCTTGTTTCAGTCTGATAAATTGCCACAAGGTAAAATAAAATAGATTACTAACCGGGCATTGCTCTTCTAGGATGTCATGGGGATATAATGCAGTTGCAAATGGAGAGGGTAGGTGGTCCAGACAACTGCAAATGGAAAGGTGCCAGTAAGGCAGTCTTCTATTAAGAAGTGATGCAATTATGAAATGGTTTGAGGACCTCTATATTAACCCATAAAGCAACAGACACTCTCAGAGGGAATTGCCTTCTCGCTGACTTTTGCCTGCTGAGCTGCATTTTCTACCCTCAATTGAAGCATCTCTCTTGTAATACATTTCTGTACGTTTCTGTCTGTGACAGTGAACCTTATCTGCTGTCAGAAAAAACAGTAGAATGTCTGAAATGGGATGAAGTTTAAAAAAAAAGAGGAAAAGATTGATGTAATTTCAAGGCATGATAGTGATAGGTAGAGACTGGGACTGGCAGTACTTAAACAAATCAGAGGTGAGGACTTCTAGGAGAGTCTGGAAATACCAACTTGTGCTGAAGTGTTTTCTCTCAGGTGTGGGCTTAGGGAGACAAAGCTGGGTGAGTCCATTAGCATTGCCTTGCATGGCCTAGCTGCTGAGCTCTGCTGCATGACTTTTCCACAAGGACTTGTTTTCCAGGACAGCATTTGTGGCTGCTGTAAGCATCCTGTGCTTGCCAGTGCAGAGCAGACAAAGCAAATACAGCAGAGCTTGAATCCTGATCGAGGCAGCCGTGGTCTCATGGATGGGGAACCGTTTGGGGTTGATAAAGTTTCATCAGAAAAGATTTAATTCCTGGCTCTGGCACAGTGCTGGGGAGAGGATCTAAGCTGGCCAAACCCTGTGTCTCTGTTTCTCATCCAGCTGAACAAGACAGTGACACTTGTCTTCCCACGGGAAGGATATCAAGGCCTTTGGCTGGAAGTCATCCTGCAAAGCATGGGTGTGAAACTGCTCATGTGCTGATATGTGAAGTTGGCTGTTTGGCCCTTAGCCAGCTGTGCACATAAAGTCCCTTTGGAGGCAGCAGAACTTAAACATATGCTGGAGTTTAAGCATGTGCTGAAATGCTTTGTAAATGCAGGTCTTTGTGACTAATGATACTTATGTGGTAGGATGATTACGATCATGATCTTGGATATTTCTGAGAATGCTTTGTCTTTCCCATTTGAAAAAAAAAAAAGGTTTCTGTGGCTCTACACTTACTACATTGCTGTTTTCATGAAGTTTTTTTTGTTCATACTAAAGGCATGGCTTGCATGAGCTTAGGCTTTTATAGGTCTTCTTATGGGGGAGATAGGCTTTTATAGGTCTTCTCTTAGGGAGAATGGTAAAGCAGATGAAGAAATCTAATTCAAACACTATCTGTTTGGGGGCCAAAAAGGAACTGTTGTATTGCATAATAAGGAAAACTCACTCAAAAAAAAAAAAGTTAATGATATTACTAGATGCAGGTTAAAAAGTTGATTATGGAAGCTGAGCTTTGTAAATAACAGTGAATTCTAAGCTGAGGTCTCTGAAATGCCAATTACGGTCACTGGAGTACATGGGGGCATGCTGGGCTTTTGCTGGGAGAGTTAATGAGCAATTTCATAACGTGCTATATATCACTTCAGGAAGACATGATAAATTGCCTCTAATGGTATTGTGTGTATAAATGGGAGCTGGTTTTGCTCTGTGTTCAGTTCTAGTGATTGGGTGGTACACCTGGAAAGACTTGTATTTTAATGGGCCCTTTTTAGCACTTTTGCACCTCGTATGTTCTGGATTATGTATGATTGATGGCCTTGAATGTATGGGAAGGAAAGATATGTAGATCTTAATGCTTTTAAACCATTTGTTTTCCAGTCTTTCTAAAAGGCCTCTCTGTTTTCTGGGTAATGGTTTATACTTCTCAAGTAAACAGAAGTACGGTTCTGGGACTTCGGCTTTTAACACTATAAATCCAGTGGGTTTTTATAGGATGGTCATTCAGTTTACAGTGCACTTAAGAAAAGATAGCTATTTTCACACTAGTCATTAAAGACAAATAAGTAGAGAGTTTGGTAGATAATTTGATGCTTGAAGTAGATTTAAAAAAATATAAACCCAAAGTTTGCTGGGCATTTATCTAGTTTGCATTTCATATGATGAGTAAAATATCTTTTTACCCTGGGTCATGCCAATGTCTTCACAGTCACAACCTTTCTCACTGTCTTAAGCATTTCACGTATGTGTTGTTCAGCAGCTGGACTGATATTCTCTAGAATAATAAAACATGTATTAGTTTCATGTCCCTGTGTCTTTCATTGTCAGGTGGAAAGTTCAACTGGGGAAGGAGATTAGATGACTTTGCAATGCTTTTGCATTTTAAATGCTGGCTTGTTAAAATTAAATTTCTGACTAATTGCACTAAGGTAATTTGCGCCTCCCTCCAATAGCTTCTTATACTTAGTTTCCATTCTTTGCAGGTATTTAATAAAAAATTAATAAGATGAGGCTCCTGTGTGTCAGGTACGGTGGGTCAGGGTCATGGAGGTGGGTGGGTGTCCAGTAAGTGCCATCAGGAGTTACGTGCCACTGCAGCATTGTGGCTTGATCACACTGTGCAAACCCACCACAAGACTCAGTCCCTATTCCCAGTACTCAACAGTGTCACCAGGCAAGAGAGAGAGAAATGACAAGCCCCATGTTATGAAGGACATAATTAAATGAATTCTGAGGTGTGTGTCAGAGCAAGGAGCCAAACCTGGTTCTCCAAATTCAGATGCAGTGCTGTGAGCACAAGACGAGCTTTTCTGGTGTCAGAGGGAATCCGAGTTTTCTGACAACTTGTGAAATTATTTGTTGAAAACATATTTTAAGCTAGCATATGTGTAAGAGTCTCTATTAATTTGAAACTGAGGTTACTAAGCCACTAGAGTAACATAAAGAGAAATTAATGTGTGCTGAGGTGTACTCTACCAATTTTTTGCTTTTCTGATATTTATATTTAAAGTGTGATGCTACTACCTGCCTGTATTTAATTAAAAAGTATAGATGCCCAACTTAGCTTTCTACTGTAATAAAAAGCAATTAAATTCTAGGAAAAATGCAAAAGAGAAAAGAAAAGTTAACTTTTATAGCTTGATAGCTTACATTTAATAAAAAAAGTTATTATGGGTAATGCTTTGGAAATAAAAAGCAAATTTGCCGCTTCAAAGTTGAATTATTCCTGTTGCATAACACAGCACAGCTGGATTTTCTCTAGTATATCTTTTTTTTCATGTTTCTTAGTATGTTGGTGCAATGAAGGAATATTTTTCTGTGAATTATATGATATCAGTATCACCCCAACTTAAAGGTAGTCACATCTAATCAAATGCATTGGTATCCAGTTGTGGATTTGGTTTTAATATATATGTGTTTGTTCCCTATAACTCCTGGCACAGAAAGTCTGTATTTGTAGTAATTGCATTTTTTTAATTGATTTTTTTTCATGTCTTTTTCATACTTGAGAGTAGGTTAGCATCACTTGTAAAAAATCATGTCTTGAAATCTCAGGAGGTTTGGATATCCAAATACTTTGGATATGGACATAAGAAAAATAAAAATAAACCTAGATTTGTTGAATGTCACAGAATCACAGAACGGTTGGGGTTGGAAGGCAGCTCTGGAGATCATCTAGTCCAAGCCCACTGCAAATGCAGAGAAATGTGTCTTCATTGTGCTTCCAGCTTCCTTGATCAGGCATGCAATAGCTACCTGGTTCTCTTTGTAATATACATAGGGATCATTGCAAAAGTAAAAAAATAAAAATAAAAAATTGCTACACTGCAAACTTGCTAAAAAAGTCAACCAAGTGCTCTCAACTGGGAAAAAAAAATGTTTCCCACCTCTCTTTGTGTGCAAAAAGATTCCCATTCATGAAAAGCAGTAGAGATTTGAATAAGCCAATAGTGGAAGTGCATTTGAAATAGCAGTTATTGTCTCTTGGGTTGTTTTGGGGAATTTTGTTTTGTTGGTTTTGAGAGGATTTGAGAGTGCACTGGAGTAACTATTACATGTTTAATGAAAACAATTGCAAAAAGGTACAATAAATATTGTTCTTTCAATGTTTGTGTTGATTTTAGTAGGTAAAATGCTGGGTGGAAAAGCTTTTGAACAATCTCAACTCTCTCAATATAAATATTGTAAATGATAGATGCTTTAGTCAAATGTTCCATACATGCTGAAGTCATATTCAACAGTGGGGCCCAGTGATGTGATACCTGATGCTTAAATCCTCTTTGTGGCGTTTTTAGTGCAAAACTTCTCCAATAACCTACCCCAAAGTATTTTGAGACAAACATGCTCACTTTTTTTCAAAATAATGTACCTAATCTATCTAATATTTAGGTAGAATGTCTTATCTGCTTCTGGCAATCTGCTTCTCAGTGCTTCTGTGTTCAGGGTTATTGTTATTTTTTATCTCAGATAGAGTTTGAGCACACTTTGGGTGTTGCCTGTCCCAGATTTCATAGGTACACTTCAGCATCCTCTGCCTGCACAAATTCTTTATCTGGAAAATAGGATAATGGTTGTCTGTATGATGTTGAACCTCAACCATGTGAGCTCAGAAGAGACAGGCAGTGTGTAAGGAGGGTTGTGAAACATCAGACTGATGTGGGCTTGATGTTTGTTCTGAGCACAGCAGCATGGGCTACTGAAGATCATGTAAAAGAAATCCAGAGTGACCTCCCCAATGTCAGGCTGCACCTTGTCTCCAGAGACAGGAACTGAACTCAGCTCTCTTAAGTGTCTCAACTGACTGAGTAAATCAGTTATTTTTTCCATAATATGTTTAAACACGTACTCTGTATCACAGTTAAGCACAATGACAAATCTTACCTCTTCAGAAAAAAAAAAAAAAAGAACGTAGGAGTTAGGTTAGGAAGGGTAAAGAAGCAAAGACAGCCAACCTGCAATCCAGCCCTCATATGAAAGTTGCCCCAGGCAATTTTGTTATGTCCAGGGAAGCATATGATATTCATTGCAAGGGCCCATCATTAATGCTGACTCTCTGGGAACCTGTCTTATGTTGTTTCCACTTGGGACAGGTTAGCTAGAAAATTGATCTGATTTTATTAAAGAATCATTTTCTTTCCTGTCTGGCAGTGGTCTCTGAAAAGATGTTTTGTCTTTTTAACACTTGGTGATTGCTCTAATAGGATCTCAGAAGTTCAATGCCCAAATTGAGTCTCATACACAAAACTACTTTGTTTTTGACTCACAGCGTGGACAGTTTAAAATGGAGCTCAAAGGATCAGTTCCAATTTATGCTGGTTTTTATTCTTTTTTTCTTTTTTTTTCATTGCTGTATGCATTGTTTTTAATCACATCCCTTTAATTAAAAATAAAATACATTTACAGAGGGTTAATTAGCCAGCTATTTTTTAATATACATTTAACTATAAACAAATGGTGATTTTTAGTGTATGGTTTATGATTTCTCACCGTTGGCCGCTTCATTGAGCCTTTGGCGCAATAATCTTTTTCAGTGGCAGTAAATACTCTCCTATTCTCAGAGCTTATTCTACTGGATGAGATCTATCCAGACTGAAAGAGTGTTGAACAAAATAAATAAATAAATAAATAAAATAAATCCCTCCTCTCTTCCTCTCTTCTAGTTTGCAGGAGTAAGGCCTGTGTGTAATAAAGAAGCAACTTTATTTTGCTTAAAGGTTTTTTTGAAAATTCCCACTTAGCTGCCTATTGATCAAAGGATAGTGGTTTAGTCAGTCTGATGGCTTAGAGGGATAAGATCTGTGAGAAAGAATCTTGTCTCTGACTGACTTTATTGTGTAGGCAGTAGGGGATTCCTTCTAGTGGTTTAAAAAAAACCAAAACCATATAAAATTTGTCTTTTGGAGAAGTGATAGTGAGAAACAGATTTTAGGACAGAACAGGTAGAGGTGGAGATTGTAAAAACATTCTCAGAACATGTTTCTTTAAAATTGTCTGCCAACAAACCTTTGTAACAGCAACCTGATACTCCCCACAGCCCAGCAGCTGAGGCCAGATGTTTGACAGTGGTGTGAGGCCACCATCCACCAGGGTGACGTCAGGATGGAGCCCATGTGAGAACTGTGTTAGGATGTGGGGTGGGTTCATGTGGAAGCTCTGGTCCATGAGGAAAACTGGCAACCTGTAGCTGTTGGTCTTGGTGGTATAGCAGGATGGGTGGAACTGCCGAGGATACAGTGTAAAGGGAATTGACAGGATGTTCTGTGCCTCTATCAGATGTGCTGAGCAGAGGAAGGGCGTCATGTGCTGAGGAAGGAGCCTTCACATGTTCTTCCAGTGACCTGTGCAACCCACAATAGATTGAGCAAAAAACAAGGCAGGGGAAAAGTAAGGATGCTGTTCCGTAACACAGGTGCCCTTCCCCACTGATTGCTCTTTTAGGTTGACTTAGTTTAATTCAAGAATTCAGGGCTCAGACTGCTGTTGCAAAGCATTGTGCTGAGCTGTGGCTTATGATCTACCTTAAATGCAGACTAAAGGTTTTGGCTTTGTTTGTTTGTTTCTTTGTTTTAATTTTGATTAACTAGTTAAATAAATTTAAACAAGATTCAAACAGATTGCACTTTTCTAGCTTCAAATTTTGCACCAGTTGAACTTGGAATTAATTTTTGGTAGCTAAAGGCATCTTGATGTTCTGAAACTTCCTTGGGGAATGGTCTTAAAACTGTCTTTTTTGACCTAAGTCCCTCTCTGGTTGCACGGACATTTGGCAAAGGTCCTGCACATGTGTGAGATTTGATTCCTTTTCTAAAATTCCTATCTATTTCACTCTCAATTTGAGACTGGCTCTGGAGGAAATTGAAGTCAATTTTTAATACACAGTACTTGAGACATGGCAAAGATTTTATATCATGTAAAGTGTCAAATCAGATGCTACACTCCTTTCTCCCAGACTTAAGTTTCTACACAGCATATCTGAACAAATGAATTTGTGAAGGTGATGGGCCAGAACTTTGAGCCAGTGTGCCTTCCTGAGTGCTGCCTCTTTGTGGAGGTGGCATTTGAGTGGGGCCTAGAATTGCATGGAGACAGACAGTACTCAGCCTAAGCAAGCCAGGCTTAGTGGAAACTCTGGCTGCAGCTTCCGAAGTGACTGTGCTGAAGTTATTCTGAAGTGTAAAATTATGCTGAAATCTTCTTTTATAATAATCACGTCCTGAAATAATTTGAACTGACACTGTTTTAAAGAGTTGAGTATTATAATTTGTATTTACCATGGAAGCTTTTTTCCAGGCTGCAGGACACATTGGTGGTGTTATTTTCTTGTTTTGTTTTGTTTGCTGTCAGAAAGCATTGAACGTGCACGTCACCTTCCATAATTGAAGATCTGTCGTAAACAGGTCTTTAACTACTAAATTTCCATCTTTGGTTAGTTGACATTTTTTGGTTTGTTCTGTTTTTAAGGATAAGGAAAGCTATACTGTATGTGGGTATTATATTCACTGTCTGTTTGTCCTTTCTGTCTACATTCTTCCTTCAACCCTTTGAATAGTTTTAATCTATTTTATGGAAGAGTTGAGCATTTTACTTGCCCTTGAGCATGTAGCATACATTCACAGCGAAGGCATCTGAATGACCCTGTGGAGATCCTTTCTGTGTCTTTTCCAATCCCATCTGCACTCTCACGGAACATGGCCAGAAATGGAAAATTGCAGCAGTGCAGTGGTGACCTGCAGCTTCTGTGTGGTACAGAGCTGGCTACAATGGGCTATAAAATATGAACATGGTGTTTCAGATGGTCCTCCCTCCCCCTTCCTCTTTTGTCAGCTTACTTGTAAATATAAATTTATGTGCATCAAGACAATGCAATACTATAGATAGGGCTTCCAGTCAGTCTTATGCGCCAGTCAGCACCAGAATTTTAGCTTTATATTCCTCTAGGCATGCAGCTCACTGTGCAGCACTATTTTCCCACTGTAGTTATCCATTAGCTTAAGACTTTCATAACCCAGGAGGACACTTAAATCTCTCTTCAATCATTATGCCTCTGAACACTTTCCCCTTATGTCTTGGCTTTCTTTTGGAATCTTTTGTCTTACAATTTTTATCCTGCATTTACCTGCATTGAATTGCATTTGCCATTGTACAAGAATTTTCCCGAATTACTCTAACCCTGTTTATTCTTGATGTTTAAGGTGGTATTCCGTGGGGAGATAGAAAGGTGTGTGCTGTACTCAGCCATCTGTCAGATGCAGAGAATGCTGGACGTGGTGCGCCCCAGCTTTCTGACTGTCCCTGCGTGCATCTCGATACAAGGCACGTGGAGATCACCAAAGCTTTGGTCCCTAAGTGCTGCTGAGTCACACTCGCCTTCATTTTCACATCCTGTCACCATGGGCTGCCTCAATCCTTAGCAAGGGAGTGGATTGCTGGGGCAGGAACCAGCCTGGACCATGCTGACAGGTCCAACAGGAAAGGACGCCAGGGAGGGCAGTGCCAGCAGGGCACTGAGTACAGCTGCACCACGGGGCTCTGCCCTGGCTCTTGAGCACAGATGTTGACCCGAAAACAGTTTCAGAAATTGTCATTACAGTCATGTGGATTTGCTTATGCATAATCTTTTTTTAAAACAACAAAACAGTTTGTGCTGTCTCCAGGACTCGTAGGAGCCAGCTATTTCAGAGTGTTATTTACTTTTGTAATGTTTATCTTTCGCCCACTGGTGGGTGTGAACATCACTGGTTTTACAGTGTGCAAAGCAACAACCTAGGACTATTTTTACATCAGACTTTTTTTTTTTTCCATTTTAGTTTACACAGGCTTGTCTTTTAAGGATCCCTCAGAGCTATAAAAACAATGTAGCATAATCTGATGCTTTACAGTTAGGAAGAGGAAATTAAAACACCCTATGTTTTTCATTTTAGAATTAAGTACTATGGGAAGTAACCACTGAATGTAGCTATTTAAGGCATAAAGTATGAATGATTTCAAGTCTTTCATGCCAATCACTTCTTTTTCCCATTTTTTATTAACAAGGCGATGGAAAAATAGAATAAACCTGGCATTTAATATCAGGACTTCATTAGTTGAAAACCTAAAAATTCAGAGTAGCTTACTCATCTCTCTGTAAATATGGATATTGATATACTGTATATATGTATCAACCTTTTCATATAATTTATTTTTAATTGTTTGGCTTGAAATTATTTTGTTCTTCCTCTCCCCTCAGTCAGGTGAGAGTTCCTATTTAGTGTAATTCACTGATAAAGGTGCTCAGTTAATACCTAAAATTCTTGGGCAGCCACAACTTTATCTTCGTAGAAGAATGGGGTTTTCTTTGTGTTTATTTTTTTTATTAAAAAGTAAAACGATATTCATTAGAGGTTATTTGCTTCCTGACCCTTTATTTGAAGGGCATATGACTGAGATAGTTAAATATACAAGTGTCCTAAGAAACTTAAATTCTGTGCATAAGAATAAAGATGTCCTTAGCTAATGTGACTTTGCCTCTGACCTGCAGAGCAGAAAGTCAGAATCAAGTTCTTTGTCTGGTGGACCATTAGCAGCCATCCTTCAGATTGGAAAGATGTGCTTGCTGAGGGAAAGTTCCTTGTGGATTGTGCTGTTTACCTAAGGGTTATATTCGAGACACTCTCTGAACAGCTTGGCTGATTATTGAAAAATGCCTTATAGTAACTTCCAGCCTAAGTTGATCGATATTAGTGCACAGCTTTACATGGGAAGAAGGGAGCTATTTAAACATTGAGAGCCTCCGGGATAACTGCGAATGAAAAAATAATGCAGAACAAATATGTTGAAGGGTTCAAGAGAGAAGACTATCTTGTCTCTGTACAGGGAAAAAAAAGTTGTTAAACTGCATCAGAAAAACCATTTGAATTCACTATTAATAAAGTGAAGGTGGATTTTTCCCTAGGCCAAAAAGAGGGGAGAAAAAAAAATCAAACCCAACAAAATGTAGTGCTCTTTAATGTAGAGAGAAGTTAAGAGTCATCTAAACACATACTTCCATAGAAAGCTCACCTTCACTGCAAGTCTCCAAGCTGTTCTTGCTGTGTGATCTGTGCTAAGCTCCTGCCCCTGCAGCTCTGGGACCCAGCTTGGGGTTGTTCCTCCTCCCCAGGCAGGCAAAATTCAGGTAATGATTGCTGTACCAGGAACACTAGAAAAGGAAAACCTCGCTTCGTTCAACATCTCTAGAAGAATGTGTAAGAATGTGGAGTGGAAGGGTCCCAGCACCTGAAACTGATGCTTTTTTTTCCTCCTCTTGAATGTATAATAATTACAAGCTAAATGTAATTATTCTTGTGCTAAGAAATTGGAAGTCAGGAGATATAGCTTTGTCACTAATTTTTTTTTTACTTTTGCAAGAGCCATAACCTTCCCATGTCTCCAGCTTTGTCAGTTCATAATGAAACCATCAGGCTCCAGTGTCACATTCACATGATGGTTGACAGGATAGTGGAGGACAAGAGGAGCTGGTGGGAAAAGCCTGACAGGAAGACAATGGGGAAAGTGAAGAAATGGGTTTGTATCATGGAAAATGGGAAAGAGGTTGATCTCTTTCACAGAGCAAGAAGGAAGATGAAAACTTATTTTCTAATGGAGGGACATGGGAAACAGACTGGCTTGCTGAAAGATCTTTGGACAATTGGAGTGAAAAGTGTGATGTGCCCGTAAAGCCTTGTGGTGAAATATCCATTCTGTTGTGTGTGGTTAAAATAATGTAGGCAGAGGAGGCTTCAAGTACAGAGCCAAACAGGATGGAAACCGGATAGATTCCTTTAGTAGGTCAATTGGTGTTAGGTTTCAGAATTTAAAGAAGTTGGAGTACTTGGCATCCTTTTTTATCAGTTGTTTGGCACGTGTGTATTAAGGAGCAGACTGAACTTCCATCTGTGCTGAGGGTGAGACGGAAAAGTCATCAGTGTGTAACTCACTGTTGCATTAACTGCTTTCTGCTCTGTTTTGGCTGTGTTTGTGGCTGATGGGAGATCACTGGGAAAGAAGTGAATGCTTCACATGAATGCTTTTAAAATAAACTCCACTGCTTACAATGCTGTGCAGAAACTCTGCACTTTTGTAGGAAAGGTGGAGCTCTAAGAACAGTCATGGAACATGCCTGACTGTGGTACCACGATGCGAAGGGGCTCTGCGGGGCCCAGGAAGGGGTAGAGCCAATTTCTGACTGCACTAACCAACAACACCGACTGCTGCCCCTGACTTGGGAAACATATTTTAGGAAGTCTCAGAACTGCAGCATAGAACTGTAATTTTGCTTTGTGACTCATGCTGAGATATAGTCCTTGTGTGTCTTTTTGTCTGGGCACCTAATAAAGCTCAGGCCACACCTGTTTATGGATGCAGCAAAATGGCAGGGAGCTTATTTTTATACCATTGATTCTGATGAATGCCACTTATAATCAACACCTCCACGAGGAACTGGCTTGTGTGCAGAAATGCTCTTTAATTGAAGGGTACACAACAGAAACACAATGTGGTCCCAGTGTGTTTATCTCTTGAAACCAGAACTATTACAGTTATAGAATATAAAATGCTTTGAATAGATCATATCTATTTTATGCTTTCTATGATCATATAGATATATTGATTATTTTTAAGATCATTTTTGTTTGGAAAAAGTGAAATGTGGTCACTTTAGAATGAGAGAATTAATTCTGTGTAGGGACCATATGACAATTTGGGGAAGTATTGCTGTCCTACATAACATAGAGGTCACCAGGCTTTTCTGATGAGACAGAAAAATGACTTGCAAGAAGCTGTTAGGTTAATTACTGTTTAGAAAAGGGGATTAAATTCTAAGAAGTGTGCAGTACTCTGTTGGCAGAATGATGGTTGCTGACAGATTAAAACAACAAAAATATTTTGGAAATGATCCCTCTCCCCTTTTTTTACACAACACAGCAAATTGGACCTGTGAATTTTGACAATGGCTCTTGAGCTGGCAAGATTCAAACGGGAATCACATGAAACTGCATTTTAATGCATCAGTTTGAATTGAAAATTAACAATTTTAAAAATCAGTGATAAGAGATCTATGGGATGGTCACTTCTTTTTTTTTCCCCACAATCTGTGACATGGAGCTGAGAGGGTGCTCACAGTCTGTTTTGCCCAGAGTGCCTTCATTTCAAACTGAGCTGTATTCAATTAGATCAGAATCCCTGCCTGTTTTTACTGCCCAGTGCTAACAAATTCATATTCAGACCTCTATTTACTCAATTATTGTTGTCAGCATTTTTGTTTCAACATTTTGGTTTGGTTTTTTTGGCAGAACACAGTTTTCCCCCCAGCCACCCCATAGCAGTAGAGGTACGTGTAGTGCTTGCAGAACACGCCGTATGTTCATGCAGCACATCGTGGCCAACATAGAGCTTATGGTCATCAATCATTTGATTGTTCTTTAAACACTGTTTTAACAGGCATTCGTTGTATAAATGGATCAGGTTATTGACCTTTGCCAGCAATTGCTTGCTACATGTCATCATGGCTTAATGACATTATCAAGGAACATATTCTGTATTGTAGATACTTTAAAGGGCTCATGCATTGTCTCTCACTAGGACACATGGCTGGCTAAAGTATCTTGAATTAGGAAGTTACTTGGTGTCATTATTAAAATATGCAGAGTATTTCCAGCTACTTATGGAATAGGAGGGTGAAATACTTCTCTTTTCTACAAAAGCAAAGCCCGGAAAGAACAGTTATTTGTCGTATTGGAATACTTGTTTTGAAATCCTGCTTCTTTTTTCCTTTACAATTTAATCTTCTACCTAGAATAGAGCAGTGCAGACCTCTGAATATCCTTTGAAAATTGTTTGACTGGTCTGCAGAGCTCCAGCTGCAACTCCTCCATTTCTAGGAATACTATAGATCTAATTGGCACTATTAAATCATTACAGCACATAATAGATGAAACTTCTGACTAAATCAACTATGTTTTTAATGACTATAAGAGTTTTTAAATTAGAATGGATACAGCATTCTTTATTTATTTCTATGGTGTGGGAAGGTTGTTAACTGTAATGGCTGATCAATTTAAATGAGGGAAAGTAGCCAGTATTCTATAAATTTTCTCTTCTGGTTAAAATTTAAGGTGGTACTGGCTTTTCAAATCCCACACTGGGAAACTGAACTGTTCAACTGACTATTAGTAAGTTTTTCTAGGATATAGATCTACAGTGGTGTATGTAGCTCCTCATCTCTCAGTCTTAAAGTTGACTTTCTCTTCAGCAGAAAACATACACATATGACATAAATTAGACAGTCTTGTAATTCTATGTTTTCCTTTACTGTTGTATTAAAATTCAGACTCTACATGAATCAGAGGGTTCTAAAAAGCTTAAAAACTGGTATTAATAAATCTTCATGCCATTGCTAGAAAATAATTAAATAGCATTACTTTCATTTTATAGTGGAGAAAGACTCTTGGACATTTGGTAGCCTGGATATGGCGAAAATGAAGATGTTACCCTCCTGTTCTGTAGTCATTCCTCTTTGGAATGGCTTTTTTGTAAAATGTAAAGAATTTGCAGTTGTAATAATTAGTGCAATACAATTAGTGGTTTTCTCCTACTGGTTGTTTGAGACCCTGTTCTTCAACATCCCAGATTCACTCCCTACGTTGTGCTCATATTCCAGTCAGTTCCTTAACTGTTGTCTTGTTTTCCTTTCCACTGCCATAGCAAAATGTCTTCTCATGTCTTTTAATTTTAGTAATGCTTATTATCAAGTTTTCCTAATGATATAAAGCACAACAATGGTTTTGTAGAAAAGCAGCATTAAGGTCAGAAGTAGTGAATTCTTACCCTTCCTTCTAATTTTAAGTTAGTTACATCCTTCCTTTGTCACTTCTGAGCTGAAAAAAATAGGTAATAAGACTTTTTACTTTGGCCATATTGTGGAGGTGTATGTATTAATAGCTACCCCACATTTTCATAGATTTTAAGATTTAGGAGGAGAACAGTAATTATTTGTCCAGGTGTTCTGCACTGGGGCTGTAGAAATTCAATAGTTAATTCTGGAATAGAGAAAGTATTCCTACCACGGACTGTAAACCAGGTGTAACTTCAAGGAAGTGGGGGGGACAACAAGCAGGTATAAAACTGGTGCAGAGGAGGAGAATCAGGACATAAAAGCACTATTTGAGAGTTTCTTCTAAGTAAATCTCCTCACAGCAGTCTCCATTCTTTTTTGCCAGGGTTACATTTGATTGCTGGCTTTGACAGCTCACTGTTGGCAGTAGGTTTCAAAAATGTCTAATCCAGCTGGATTGTTCTGTCTTCACATTTCCTTCCTACATCAAGAGTGTATACTACTACCAAAAAAGAAAAAAAAAAAAAAAAGAAAGAAAGAAAGAAACAAGGAAATAAGGAGAGAGGAAAAAAAAGCAGGTTGTTTCCATTATGGGATTCAAGATAAAACAGAAAATATAAACTTAATAATTAAAGCCATGAAGGCTGTGGTGGTGTTTTGTTTTGTTTGGGGGGGCAGGAGGAGAGACAGCAAAAGCTCACAACACATCCTTAACGTCTTCAAGATAGATTCAGAGCTGTGATTTCAGCCCCGAGACCTAACAAACATTGCATACAAAGTGCAGTAAATGCAGTATTCATAAATGTATATGCTCTTTGTGACTTCATGTCAGCAGGGTTCTGTAGACCCTCATTTGTATCAAATAAACTTCAAATGGTAAAGAATACGTGCCAGCCAGGGACGAGCATCACTTTGAATTGTTCCTTGTGTATCGTAGCTGAAATGAGAAACATGGCTGGCTTCCTGTTTGTCAGGAGCGAAAAACAGGCACATCTTCTGTAATTATTAGTAATAGTGTCAATTTAATAAATTATTCACTCGTGACAACAAGATTTACATTCTATTTGCTGATAGCTTGTGAGGGTTATTGTTTGCTTTAGGAAGGTAAAATATGACAGTCATGCAGTGTACATTGTAAATCCCATGTCACACCTGCACTGAAACAGTGAAGACAAGTGGTGCTAACTTATTTCTTACACTACCTTCCTACTCCCTTGTGGATGGTACCCACATGTGCTCACATATTGTGCTATTGCTTATCCGTTCTGGGACTAGACATTGAGAAATTCAGCTAACACAAAGGTTCGTGGTTGTGCCTGAGATTTCCATGGACTGTGAAAAAATTATTGTTACTAGTATATCAATGGACAAGAGAAGCCAGATCAGAGATTGCAGGAGTGGGATGAGGTGATGAGTTGTTTATGCTCAGCTCATTTCAGTCATGGCAACATGGGAGAAAGCGCAGAAATGCTTGACTAAAAATTTAACAAGTGAAAGATAGATCTGAGCTGAGAGAGGAATTAATATGCTGATAGCAAGTGGGAGAAGTCAGTCCATGAAGGAATTGGCTACAGAAGGAATGTAGCTATTGTTTAACATGCTGAACTGGGGAGAGGCAGCGACATGAAAGAAAAAGACCAGTATGATGCTAAAGAAACAGTGTTTGTAGCAGCATTTCTACATTACTGTAGGTGGTATGTGGATTTTTTTGCCACTGCTAAAAAAAAAAGTTTGTGATCACATAAAGAAAGAGTGAAGCTTAGAAAAGAGTTTTAGGAAGGGGAATGGCTGGGACCAGTGAGTTTCCTATTGATGTCATGCAGAAAGAATTGGACAGCTTGCCCAAAAATGAGAACTGAAAAAAAAAAAAAGAACTGAGTAAAAAAAGATGTTGAGGGTGGGTGGAAAAGAAGATGGTTGTGTTGCCTGTCATGAGAATAGACGGTGTGGAGACATATTGGGGGACAAGGAACTGCTGTGTTGTGTTGAATTTGAGTTGAAGGCTAAGCAATGAGAGAGATGGGAGAGGAAATGGCAGTGTACCAGAGAGGGAAATCTGTCACTTATTAAGTAGTAACTGAGTTGGTGCATGAGATTTTCCAGCTGTAAATCAACTGCAGATCTATAGGGAGGAAAGGAACTAAAACCAGAGCTTTACACAGCCCTCACAGAGAGGGCAGGATCCTGGGTGCAGAGGGAGGAGGAGATTTCAAGAGGGAAAGCATGCCCAGTTTTGTCAAAGGCAGGTATGAGCTCTTTATCTGGGAAGTTTCCCCATCCCTCCATCCATTCTTGTGCTGGGCTGGAGCAGCTGGCTCTCACCAGGTCGGTCGAAGCAAGCCTGCACTCAGGTTTGGGCTGGAATTGTTTTCAAAGCACTATTTATCTCCTAAATTGTGTTCTGGTTAATGGGTTTCTAAGAGGAACCCCAAAATGCAGCCAAGGTTGTTGTGATACTTCAAAGTTGCATGAGAGGCACTAAGAAATTCTGATTATTTGCTGTAAGATGTCCTGATAACAGAAGCTAAACAGTATGTGGGCATTTGCTTGTTTCAGTGGAATTCTAGTAGAAACATTATTTACCCCTGTTCTACAGACATAGTAAATAGGATAAAATAAATAAGGTGACTTGCCAAAAAAATCAAACAAGATCTGTGATCAGCTCATAGTTCCTCGCTTGTAAGTACTCTGATTTATTTCTTTGTCATTCAAAAGCAATTAAAGCAATGAAAAGAAATAAAATAGAAATGAAATAAAATAAAACCTATAACATCTTCAGCAATTCCTTTGCTAAAATTTGTGATACAGTGTGAAAGAGGTTGAAGCTTTCCTGCTTGATAATACATTAAATAATTATTATTTTTTTTTTACCTTAAGTAGGAATAATATTTGATTGTCACTTAAACTGGTTCTTTAGAATCCCATAGATTTCCCACAATAATCCAAGAACATTTAATAAGTCTTAAAATATTCATAACACACGGAGATCATTACTCTTGAGACCTTTGTACAAAGCAGTAAAGTGTGTTAGACATATGGCAGAAACCTCTTAATTTCTTATTTCTTGCTATGATTATATGAAAGAAAGGAAAATTCTCTGTTCTTTTCCCCATTGCAATCTGCGTGCCATTGTTATATCTGTTGTGGGCCAAAGTTATCTCATGCACATGAGATGAAGAGCATGGAGTTAATCAGGCTTGAATTTAGCTCAGTAAATATAAGCACAATAACAGTAAATTATTTCAGTTTTCTGTACAGTATTTCAGAAAACAAAAATGAGGAAATAATTTATTTCTATATCCAGCATGACATTAACAGCCCAAACTGTGCTGCATGACAGATGCTGGTACGTACCTTTTATATTATTGGTAATTACCTAAAGTTGTTAATTGCTCTGGCATTGAGTATTAAGGGAAAAAAAACCCAAACAACAATTGATATGTCCTGTATTGGAAATGTATCATAAATACCAGAAGCCCTTGTCACAGTACTGACTGTACATAGAGAGGATGAACAATTTTGTTTTAATCATATTTCAATGTGATTGTCTAAAGTCAAGTGGAACCTCCATGGATTAAATCTAAAATAAAACTGTGGTTACAGCGTATGGTCATAATCCCCAGATCTGTTGTGTTGAAATGACAGAATAATGAGTAGAAGTTAAAATGTCCTCTGCTTTCAAGTCATCATGGTTGTCATTTGATTAAATAATAGTGCATTCTGTTTGATGTCTTGGCTTTATTATTCAGAAGCACTTCAGTATATGTGTCCTACCTTTGTATTTTGTGCTCCTGGCAACCAGGTATCCATATAGGTTCTTGTTTACACACCTGCAACAGATACACTGTATGTTTAGCTTGCTTGTGTGCTGCTTGAATATGGAATTTTAATTATTCCTCTTAATTATGGTGCATTCACCAAAAAGAGGGAAATCATTGGTCAGGTATAAAAAGAAACTGCTTAGTATTTGAAGGAATTTGATAATTTTGTTGTAGTTCGTAGCTTGGCAGGTGGTAATAATGCTATGCCAGCACTGTCAAAATATGAAAATTAAAGTGACGATGGGTTTTAATGAAATCCATTTGACAAATATAATTAAGGTGTTTTAATATGAAGCCCTGTAATAAAGACTACCGGTGGACTCCCTGAGGTCCTGACTAATTGTGTAGATTGCTTTTAAGCTTTGAATAGTTTTATTGGATAATGAACTGTTAAGAAGTGTTAGATCTTTCTTAAGCAGAATTTGGTTTGAAAAAGAAGAGGAGAGACAGGCCTGAGGTGTGGCATTTTAAACATAATTAGAAGAGAGATTTAAGTTAACATCTTTGATCTTGCTGTCAGTTTTTGATTAGAGCTGTAAATGCTTTAATCAAGTGCAGTGTAGTCATTACATTTCTAACTGTTTTTAAACTGCGAAATTACTGAGACACTGACATCGGTTTAACACTTCTTGAGAATTTCCAGCAAAGTTATGTTTGTAAACTGGGTGTTTGCATTAAATTGTCATACTGCAATAATTTACCAATTCAGTAGATCATGGGATAATTATATTTTCAGCCTCAAATAATCTAAAAACCTTTTATGAGATTAAATATAGTGTCCTGTAGTTGAGGAGAGTGGGCCACTTCAGATTTAATTTTAAAAATAATTTCTAATTTTTTTTTTTAGTTAAAATGCTATTCAAAGTGGTGGTTGTAATGAAAATGAATATTAAGAAGCTAAGTGCAGTATTTAAATGCCTTCCATAGAAATACAATCCTTTTAATGTTACATACTGTATTTGACCAATGTGGATTCCTTCATATCCATATTAGAAACAGGGAATCAGGCACAATTATTTACCAGGGGTACAGTACCATCTGAGCCAGTAATAAAATTCTGTTCACTCAAATTGCATCTTGCAACATTAAAGATTGCTTGAAGAAATTTCAGGAAGATCAATTTATTTATTTTTTTAATTGCATCCAAAACAGCACTAAAATGTGAAAATGGCTGTGGGCTCAGGTCTGTAACATCAGTGGGGATGGTGAGCTGGATGGTACCTGCCCGTATGTGGCTTGACTTTCATTGCAAATATAGAACCCAGCAGTCCAGCATTCTTTTCCAGATCTGACCTTGCCTCCCCTTGTGCTTGATCTTTGAGCATGACAGAAAATCCAGGTACTCTCTCTTTACTGTGTGGGCTAGGAGCTGCTCTGAGTCCTATTTTGGTCATATTGGTCCTCTAGAAATTAAGAAATAAGGTGCAGCAAAGAAAAACATACTAAATTTCTTCAGTCTGCAGCATATAGACCATTCACCCAAATAACTGTTAACAGTGTCCTGCCAGTGACTCCTACAAATTTGTTAATGACATCCCGGAGCAGACCACCTGATGCCTTTGGGAGCATGTCCTGTGTGCTGACATGTCTGCAGACTGACAGACCAGGAGAGAGGGGAGATGTCATCCAAACTTGGGACATCCCCACGGAGACTGTTCTGTTGCCAGCATTTCTTCATGGCACCTCCAGTGCACATATCTGTGCTGACTGCATTTCAAGTAGCTCCCAACAGTGAGAAGCAGAGGCTCTGGTAACCCTGACACAAATCATTGGGGACTCAAAGATGATGTCCCGTAGCTGGGATGGCACTCCTGGCAGCTTTGGGAGGATCCACACAAAAACTTCTGCCTGAGCAGTAAACTGCTCAATTCTGGAGTAGTTTGTTTCTAGAAATCTCCAGGTTTTCCCCAAATTAAATCATATAGTGACAGTCTAATGTAGAGATGCTAAAAGTATCAATAAGTGTTGCTGAGTTGCTCCATCAGAAGAAATCGCATTTGGAATCTTAGACACTTACTGAAAAATCAGGTTTTGTAGCAATTTTTCCTCACAGGGATGGCTTACAAACAAATCATGCCTACATGCCATAAAGGTCCCATGTAAGTCTACCTCTTAAACACCATTTGAAGAGCTTAACTTGATCCTTAAAATATGAGTTTGCTCTGAGGAATGCTATAAAAAATCTATTATGGGACGGTCTTTATTTCCATCTCAGCAATTTTCAGAAGAAATATCTTTGTTTGACAAGTACAAGAGCAGAAACTTTAATTTTATGTGTATGCTTGTGTGTATACACATAGTCCCAGAAATTGAACCTAGATTTTAAAATCAGTCTGCATTCTTTCCTTCTTATATACCTCCTGATAACACTGATTTGCCAGGCCGTTGGGTATTTTTCACTGTTCCCTCTGAACCCTCACTGCAGGTTTAGGGAGGTAATGGTTTTCTCAGCATTATTCTGTGTGTAATCAAAGGCAACATTGCAGATGGAAATAACTAGCACTTACCTCATGTGTGTGAAAAAGCAGAATCCATAGCTGCACTGATCCTGCAGGGTAAAAAAAAAAACCAACAAAAAACAAAGGAAAAATGTCTTGAGATGGAAAGGTGTAAGTGGAGGAAGGCTGGAAGCTTTAAGAAGTGTGCTGTGTAAGGAGCAGAGATGTTTTTCTTGATGTTTTGTCCTTTAGGTGCAGTTTTTTAAATTATTGTATATTTTAAGTGAACACAGATTCTAATTGATGGGCATAAATACCATATTGTAGAAAACCAAGAGTCAAAATGTAATAAAATACACAATCTACTGAACTTCATCAACGAACAAAATTACGGCCAAGAGAGCATTTGCTAGAGAACCCTCCATATAAAATTCTGGGTTAAAGCTGGAACTTGAACCCCAGCCAGGCCAATAAGCTACAGACTGCTCTTTCCCTCTGTCCCTTGTCTCTGCATGTCCAAGTAGCTGCTTCAGATCACCAGAGGCCTGATAGAAGAAACATCCTTCTCTGCAAGCAAAACTATTGTGATGACTAAACTGTTCTGCATTCCACATCACATGGTTTTCTAGTTGTAAAGTACCCGATGAATAAACTAACATTGTCTTGAAAGGGGTTTTCCCTCTCCAAATTGCCATCTCTTTGGAGAGATACTACATTTTTAAGGGAAACAAGGTTCATTAGTAATTTGGAATTAATTTTTCCTCCTTTTATAGATTAACTCTTAAAAGATATTTTTTTAGTTTTGGTAGAAACATTGAACAGTAACTTTCCTCAGCATTCTCATTATTTTTTAAACCTTGATGTTTTCATCCTCCAACTTTGCAATACAGTTCTTTTATATGGCATGTAGATTTTGAGAGATTTAGTTTATGAAAAAAAAATTAGAAACATTGTAAGGTTGAGTTAATTAATATTTCCTCAGCCCCAGGTACACTGTTGTGTTAGAGTTTTGCCACATTTGTAATTTATGCCTGTTAAACCTTTGTTTTATCATTTATTACTGACTTCTAGGCTTCTGTTTGCACTTGCTGGCTGTAACAGGCATTTCATTTTATATGGAGGAAAGATGGTTTCAGTTTCAGTTACTTTTACTGTACCCAGAAAGGAGAATGGGATTTGCAAATGATAAATGGGGAAGTTGACTAGCTAACTAATAAAGATTTGTCTTAATCAAGTATGATTTGTCAGAACAGGAGCGCACTGGGGTCAGGGCACACGCAATGAATAATACAGCGTTCACTGGAGAAAAGGACCAGGCAAAAGGCCTCATAAATATGCCACGATTACCCATTGCTAATTCGTATTCAAAGAATGAGTTGCACTGAAGCCAGCTTCGAGGTTGCTGGGCTGTTCACCTGCTTTGTGGGCTTTCCAGTGTTTAAGAAAGTTTATATATATGTAAGTGAATATATGTGTGTATATATATATATATATATATACATATACACTGTTTACAGAATACTTTTTTTTTTCATAGACTGCTACACCTTTTGGTCAATGATTTTAAGCATTATTATCATCTTCTAGGGTGTTGTTTATTTTATTTTTCTAATGTCTGGCTGCTATTTTGTTTCTAAGTTTCATTGTTTAAATATGAATATGATTACAGCTGGAGATAGTATCATTCACATTTAAAATAGATTTCTGAACAGGGCAAGAAAGGTTAAAACACTCTTTAGCTCCTTGGAAGTATTAAAGATCAAGCAAACATAGACTTCTTGTTTGTGTTGCCAACTTCCCTGACTTTTGAATCAGCCTGTAGAATTCAGAATAAACCTGGTACATCAGGCTGGGGGAAACCTGAACAAATCCAAATGGCTATGGATTTATTTTCTGTTGTCGACTCTGCTTTTTGCTTTAAGGAGCAATTTCTCAGATTGAAACACCTGAAGGATATACTCTTCTCACAGGTCTTCTGATGTCCAGAAGCTGCAAAAACCCCCTTGTTCCTATTCAGGAGTTCAAGCTACATAAATGACTTATGAAGAATCAGTTAAAAAATAAATTGTTTCAGTGCTTATAGATATAACTAACAGACTTTGTTTTTCATCACTGTACTGCTTGAATGTCATAGACTGTGGTTTTGTGTAGTCAAATAAGATTGAAAAAAACCTCTTGCTCCACTCTTCAATTTTAAAACATATTTCAAAACATTTTCTTCTCTTTTGAAAAACTAATGTGACTCTTTTTCTTTCTGTTCACTGTTTGGCTCTGATATTCTGTCTCATCTATTTTGTGCTCACCTCTGTGTCTCGAAGAGCACTTACTGCTTTAAGAGCAAATCAGCTCTAGAGGCAGGGCCAACTTTACGAGCCTCAAGCTTCTAAATGCAGGAGTTTAAGTTGCCAACTCTCTTCCTGCACATTTTAAGTCTTTGAAATAACCAGTGCTGCGGGGTCCAGAGTAATTATTTGCACTCTTCTGAGGATATAGCAAACTTGGTAGGTGGTGGAGCACTTTTGATTAAATGATGATTATGAATCCAGCTTTAGATGAACCAAAGATCACTGTTGAGTCATCTCAGTGCTGTTTGGAGTCATAGGTTTAATTAAGTGATGGTTTGTGGATCAAGTTTTAGAGGATATATTTCTGCAACTTAATTTAGATGCAATCAGGATTGTTAATAGTCTCCCCTGCTAAACAGCTTTCAGACAAGTTCGAGATTGGCAGTACTGTAATGAAGCAGCATCCATTCCTTGCACCCAACTCACAGTGAGCAGGGACTTCTTCCATGCTGGCAGAACCTAAAAGTAGTAGGAAAAGAAGGTACTGAGGGTTGGTTCCCAATTTCATGAACATAAGTGATTGAAAAGGGAGTAGCAAGTTGTTTACTTACCAGTGCACTAAGGAAGGATTTTTTTTTTGCCTTAGAACTCATTTGAAGGAAAGGGGCAGGGGAGGAAGATGTAATGGGAGGAATTTGGAGCAGATGAGCACTGCCAAGCTGGGGCATGGCTGGAACGGTGGCTGGACTTCAATGTAGACAAGTGCTCGGCAGAATCAAAGTCTGCCACCTCCTGTGAATGTTGCTGTGAGGATGTTAGTAAGGGAGCTCAGCTAGATGGGTGATGGGAGTAGACAGAAAAAATACAGCAGTTAGTGAGAAATGAGTAGTTTTTTTACCAGCAGATTGATGTAAGTTAGGATTTCAGAAAAGGTGTGAAACTTTAGAAATAGAAAAGGCAACTGGAGGTGCAGTTACTAGGTCTGTCATATATCATCTTTCTCCTTTCTTTTTACTATTTTCTTCTCATTCATCTGCCTTATTTTTTTCTGGGGAAGGACAGAGTAGGTCTGGACCATGGGAGGTGTTGGTTATGAAATGCTCTCAGTTTCTTCTTAAAAGCATGTCGCACCTTCCTCAAATATCTTTTCTTCCTTATTTTGAACAAAGCACAAAGACTGGATTTTGATAAGGTGTTCTAGATGTTTTTCTTTCTGGTTTCCCCAGCTTCAGTATCAACTGACTCCTTTTGCTCTTGGCCAATGAAAATAGTTTCCTGAACATCCATTATGGCTCATAGGGACCTTTTCATTTGAAAAAAAATGTTTGTATTTTTAGTTTGGTGGACATCTTGGACTTTAGCAGTTTGGGAGGTATCTTTAGATGTTATTTGCTTTCACAATAAGACTGGGCAACTTCTTTTATCCTCTCTTGCGACTGAACTTCTAACAGCTCTGGAAGTGTTGGATGTCCTCAGTGTACGCTGTGGACTGTCAGTGCTCTTTCCACTGGTGTGGCATTTGCTTCTGCTGAAGAGGCCAACTAGTCCCTATAGAAAATAGATAATTTTTATTTTATTGTGTTAAGTGACCACTTAACAGCAAGCAGATTAACATCTTTGTGACAAATTCCTGAGGCATCTGAGCACCAACTCTCATGTTTCACTGTTCTGTTAATGCTCTACGAATTGTCTCTCCATTGGCTAATAGCTGTTATATTATCATTCATTTATCTGTATTGACCTGTACTCGTTGTTTAATAACTTTAATGATCTAAATCCTTCTGTTTCTAATTATATTGGCTGTTCAATGTAAATACATATCAACTGTGAACTTGGGAATTTATCAGACTTTTACTTGTGTCCTTATACTTCAAGATGTGTCATCACTTTCTTTATTAACTTTCTACTGTCAGAAGCATAAGGCATTTGATTCAGCCCTGAATTCTTCAACTCCTTCAACATATATTTTCCAAATTTGTAAATCTGCTTGCTGTCACCTCTGAACAGCTAGCATTTAATGTTTTCTAGTTTTTTTAAATTAAAAAAAAATTAAAAATTAATTTTTTCCCAGAAACTGCTGTTGATGATTTATCCTAGTCTTCTAAAATCAAAACTTTTAACCTATCCAAAACAGAGTGGCTTTTAGAAAAAAAAAAACCAAACTCCCAACCTGTGTCAGTGTGGTTCTCAAAAAATCTTCCATAAGCTTTTACTACATCTTCGGATCACATGATGTCTCTGTGCAAAGGCAACACACAATTGCACTCCCCAAACGGCACTACAAGGCAGGACTGAAGATCTCAGGGTGGAACTGTTCTCCATTCCTACCCCGATCAACACACGATGGGTTTTTTAGTGTATTTCATGATTCTGTGGAACAGCCGTCTTGATTTTTAACATGATATGCTTTTCCCAGTGTAAATTAGTTTGTCTTTTCCAATCTCTACCTACATAGCTCAGATGCATACATTGAACATCTGATGAGGTTGGGCAAATCATACTTCCAGGCATCCTCTCTATGATTTGGTTGGTTTTAAGCTTTTTTTAATATTTTAAATCTTATCAAGATATCTGCTACCTCTTATGAAACATATATTTTTATATATATATATATATATATGCACACATGCAGGGTACACTTTGAGAGAAAAGGTGCTGTATAAATTATGTTGGATTATTTTATTTTTCATATGAAAAGAAAAATGGGGAGTCTGTCTTCAAAATTCATAAAAATGCGTGTTTGTTTATCCAAAAGCCTGGAGAGGCTCATTCCGTGTCATTCCTATCTCTAGAGTAAATATATTAGTCATTCTTAAGGGAAAAAGTATTATTGACTTGAGTGATTAGAAAAAGCTCTTTCAGAATCAGTTTAGCTGATAAAGTAAATAAATACTTAAATGGCTGGAGGCAAAAAAAGGAAAAGAAAAACCACTCAAGCACAACTTATTTTGTGTCCTTGACTTGTGTGTAGGTATTAGAAACCAAGCTTTGTTGACCATGTATTAAATAATTATGATTTGTACATATAAATAAAGGCTTCATATAGGTTACAGGCAATTTCCAAAGAAAGGGAGTATTTGGGAGTATAAAACATTGCTAGAAGTGATCATTGTTGGTTTTGGGTGGGGAGTATGTAGTTTTTTTCTTCAGTTGGAGAAAGTGTATTCATTCTTTTAATTAGTTGCAATGTTTTAGCATAAGAAATGTTATCTTTTTTCTTTTTAGATAGCAGAGTCTTACAGAACCAGGCACTTTTTGTGCTGGAGTCAAAACATGGCATTATTGAAGTGCTCAGTACTGAAGAAGCAGATTTCCCATACCTTGTTCAAGCACCTTAAGGGTAGAATACATTTAGAGCTGTGAATTTTAGCAGCCACCCTTTAAGTCTTGTTAATGCTTGTTAATATTATGTACTTTTTCAGAATTATTTTTTTTCTGGCCATCACAACATTGTTTAAGACTGAGATAATTGCTATACCAAATATTCCTGCCCTCTGTCAGTACATAGATAATAATGATGTAAATGCATTCACCCTTCTGCTTCTCATAGTTTAGATGTAATTTTAGAACATAATTTTATGCATCTCTTTGGGAATTTCAGTTAGGAGAGGCAGCACCACTCAGTCTTTTGTAGGACTTGGGACTGCACTGTACTAAACATTGTCCATATATAACGACTGAAAGGTTGGCATAATCCCCAAATAATTGATGTTGTTAAGATTCTATGGAAATAACACCATTACTGGCAACAGGCAACACCCTTCAGTTTGTGTATTGGTCTTAATTCATGCATCTGCACTACAGTATAACTTACAAACCTGACCTTTTCACATAACTGTAGTAGCTTCATCAATGACTTGCATTATAAGTAGGCTGGAAAGATCTATACTGCACCATTGCACTAAAAGCACAGATCTGCCACACAGACAAATGTTTTAACTGGCAGGAAAACATCAGCACTGTGGTGAAACTTGAAAAATGGTAGCAAGCAGATAGCAATGCTATCAAACTTGTAATTAGCTGTGCTGTGGGCTAATGTTACATTTTTCGTAGTCTCAGGCACCTTCAGTTGCAAACCAAGTGAAAAGACATGTCTTCATATCATTTAGAAGTCAGCATTTTCTTTATTTAATAATATTTTTGTTTGAGTGTCTTGACCTTCCAGCTAAAAATCAAGTTTCACTGTCATCAGTGAATTTTCTGAGTAGAACGAGGATATGAAGAGGATAAAGGTGTCAATTTTTGTTTGCAAACTTATTGTGAGATTATGTTACCTCCGTTATGTCTCTTTGTTCAACTTATGTTGTTATTTTAGTCCAAAAAAGGCCAAAGATCATCAACGAAAGTGCATGTAGAGTAAAGCTGCTCCTGTAAAATTGATGATCCGTCCAATTATTTATCTATAGAGGCTGCTGGGAAGAAATGCAACTATCTCAGTTCTCAGACCCCTCTGCTAGGTTGAACTTCATGGCTGAAGGTTTAATCCCTAAGTGTCATATCAACAATTCATTCTGTGATATTCTGGCTGACATGCTCTCCTTCCTTATTTATTGATGTCTTCAGTCATCGACAATGAGAGGAAAATACACTATTCGTCAAAGTGACGGTGTTTTACCCTCACTTACAGTTGATGCTGCTGTCACATTGATGGTTGGAAAATAAACTCAATCATTATAAAAAGCTAAGAGTGTGAACTTGCCAGTGACAGGAAGAAGATGAAAAAAAAAAAACAACACAGTAACTTGCTTAAAATTGGTGTAATAAAAATAAAACTGTTTTCTATAAAGATATTTTTGAGCTTTGTTCATGAAATACCAAGCCATTTTAACCATTTACTTTATACTTTACTTTCCTTTGAAGGAAAATCTGCTGCTCACATTCCTTTATGTCTGCAAACATACATATAATTTTTAGCAATAAATACACTTATTATCGTTTCACCTCATGCTACTAGGTTAGTCATTTGTTGATTTTTTTTCCTTCTCTTTTTAAGAGATTTTGCTTTGTTTTTTCCTCCCCTGGATTACATTGAACACATGTATCTGTTTGTGTATTACAGTATGTTGAGTGCTTTGATGAGGGAAAGCTCAGTGTAGTTTCATCCACTAAGTCCTTTGACATGCAAACATAGGCAAAGCTCTCGTGAATCACTTTCTTAGGCTGCCATTTGTGTAGATGTGCTGCACCGTGCAGCCTTTTTAACTCCATAACCATGTATCTTACCACATTTCACCTTTGGGAGGCATTGTATATACAGCTAAAAGTAAAGAGCAGCAAGCCAAGAGGGACAAGATAGTATAATGAGGATGTCAATTTGTGGTCAGAGGAAATATTTATCTTACTTGTACTATACTTGGCAACTGATAGAGAAATATATATGTAATGAATTTCCTTAGACTTTATCTGGCAGACTGTGTGCCTTGTGTTAAATGGATTTAAAAAAAAAAAAATTGCTTGTCTCAAACTTTAAAAGTTTGAGATGATTCTACTTTGGATTGTTTCCTGAAAATGGACTGTATCTATTAAAGAAAAAATAAATCATAGTTATGTTTACTAACATAATGGTGAATTTTCAATGGTTCATTTTCTCCAGGCTCCACAAATACTGACATTTTAAGATCCCACTTACCAGAACAAAAGCAAGGCATGTTTTTTGTCGCTTATGAAAAAAAAAAAAAAACCAAACCAAAACATTTTGTAGTTTTACTGTTTTGGTGAGTGTATCTGGTAAGCCTGTTAAGTTACCTAACTGAATGTGCACAGAAATTCTGGTTGTCTCACATGTGCTGTGTGTCCTGGGGCAAGCTACAGCTGCTTCAGCTCCTTCTGTCTTTTTCCCCATCTGTAAAATGGGAATGATTAAACTTATTTTTCTCCTTCAGGGAAATACAGGGAGGGTTTCTTAATGTTTCTATAGAGCTTTGAAGATTAAAATCTCTTCTCTATGCTTGCTGCTAATATTTCAGTGTTAGAGAAGCATTTGACTGAAGCTGTTTGAAGAATAAAGTTTTGGCATCTTGTGTTGTCTTTGTACCATATCTTGAGGCCTCTCCACTATAATTTTGCAACCTTTGGTTCAGTGTAAACTGTGGAAGCAAACAACCCCTGTGTAAACAAATGGTGGTGACTATAAATTAATAGTCTATGTCTATGTCTACTTTTAAAAACACCAGGAGATTACGGCATATCTCTCTCTGAACTTGCCAGAAAGAGTCCATGATGGAGCAGAGCAGACACCAGTAATTGGGCTTATCCTGAAAAAGCTTTGATTTAAGCATCAGTGGTAAATGCTGAGAGGCACAGAGAGTGGTTTTCTTCTCATATGAGTTCTCAATGTCTTTAGATGTATAAGGCTGGTGATTTAGCAAAGTCTTTCTGCCTTCCTTCCTAAGACAAGGAGGGGCTTAAGGAGTATGTAGTAAGTATGAGCAGCCTGCACTAAGAGCAGCTCTGAAAGTCTTCTTGCCTTTGCTTCAGAGACCAAAGGTCAGCATCAAGTCCTAAGGCCTAGACAACCTCAACCGATTGCAAGGAAACAACTTCTGGTTTGGTTTGCTTCTTCAACTTTATGTTGCTTGAAAAACCTAGAATTAGTATAACGATGTCTTCCTCTTTGCACTTAGGAGGAGCGATTAGGCTACCAAATGTATTTAATGCTGTTGTTACAATCCAGCTTGGCATTTTGAGGCCTTACAGTCACAAGCGGTATTTTTCATGATTTACATTTTTGTTTTTTAATGCAGAGCAGATTGGACAGGAGATGCTTGAAAACCTCAGCCATGACAGAGAAAAGATCCAGCGTGCTCGGGAAAGGGTAAGTCTGTTAATAAGTGATTGCTGATCTCATGTTTTATTTGTACTGGGCAAGTTCTTTGTGCATGCAAAACTAATTCAGATGAGATATAATCACCACCTGCAGTGAAAAACTTATAAAGTGTCTTTCATGGGCCCAGTCCTTCAAAGTCTTTCTGATGGGGAGTCACACTGAAGTCACCAAATCTGCTGTTGGAAGCACGCTTTCTGTCACTAACATCAGAGATAGGTCAGTTTTCTGTCCTTTCAAGTCTTTGTTTTAGGGTCCATTCCAATGACTTCTTGGACTTCATATGAAACAGTTCAGTATCATGACTGAGTTTCTGACTAACAGTTGATCAACCTTACTGTTTGTAGCTGCAAATGCTAATAGCTGCCTCCTTAGGCAGCTCTGTGTGAGAGGATGGGTACTGGTTTCTTACACTGCTACTTTGTCTCTGCAGTCAAGATAACATATCTATGTCATTTTTGGCTCATGTGGCCTTCATGGGGATGAGCTCTACTCTGCAAAATTCATGGAAATGCTCGGAAGCCCATCCAGTTCAATGGACACAGCTTTTCTGAACTTCACTCTAAGGACCCAACCTCTCTGGTTCTGGTTTTTACTCGTGGAACCAGGAAAGGCTGAACCTGTGACTTTCAGTCCATGACACGTTGTTCAGATACTTTCCCAAGTGTCCAGTTTTGTCAAAGCTAGGTCCTCTCACAGGTCTCTAACTGAACAATGGCACTTAAAGAATCTCCTTTATCCTGGGGAGTTTCTTTACCTAGATAGGTTTGATTGGTTTCGTTGGATTCATATGACAGCTTTAATGAGGCATTTTCTGTCAGCTGTACCAGTTGCTTTCTGAAGTCCTGGGCAATACCTATTTTAAAACATTAAATATAACTAAATCACTAAATATCACTGTGGATTGTGAGGATTTGCCGAGTGTTGTCCAGGCAAGTTGGTGTCCTAGTGCACCTCCACTCCTCACTTCCCCAGTGACAGTTGAGTCTGAAATGTTTTTCTGTTGCTAGCTGGACAAGTAAAACCTGGGCAATGGAGATGAATGCCAGATATCCCTTTCTGCTGATCCTAGAGATGGTCAGGAATGAGAAAGAGGGATGTAGTTCTGATCACTCAGTGTACACATGGTTCATAGCATAATTTCTCCTTTTCAATGCTTTCTGCCTGAAGAGCAAATTTCTTTGATGGCGAAACCTCCAAGCTGCAAAGAGCAAAATTAAAAATAAGGGTATTCCAGGAAAGTGCATCCCACTACACTGCAGTAAAAGACCTCTTGGTATAATGAAAGAGCTCAAACTCCAGGTTTTTATCCTAAGCCACTTAAAATATTTTGTTAAGAGAATTCAGAAAAGGTGTCCAGTAGAGTCACATGGGTGGACCTGTCCCAGCTGTCTGTCTACTCAGATGAACAGTTAGGGATGTTCTTGGATAACTTGACAAGGTTTTCATTTTCTGGAGGTTTTTTTAAATATCAGGCAGAGGATGCTCTATCAATGCATAATACCTTTGCAATAAACACATGGCATTATTATCTTATAAATCAGGGAATAAAGTTTTTTTCTGAGATGCAGTTGTCAACTTGAGCATTATGGTCAATTTTAACAGTTCAATGCTGTGAAAAGTAGGAAGATTTTTTTTATGAGCAAAATGTAAATGAGTCTCAATAGTTTGGTTAAATTTACATATATGAATTTTCCTATCTGTAGAGTAAAACTTCTTTTTTCTTTTGAAGGGAAAGAGAGAGGATAAAAGCTCTACTAGCAGCCAGATAGGTTAACTGTGCTATACAGGATGCAAAAGATGCAACATTTTTTTAGGGAAACCTCAAATTAAAATGTGTCTAAGGCAGAAAAGATATCAACATCAGCATCTTGTTCATCTTCCTGTTTTCTCGTTATTATTCTTAATATTATTTTTTAAACACTGTATAGGCTTGCCATTACTAATATCAAAGCCTATTTCAAAATGCGTTCACTGCAGCAGTTCTGTGAAACAAGGAAGTGCCCATCATATGCCATTTAAGAGGTTTGCTGGTCACCAGTTCTTTGCCTTCTGTGATGCTCTGCTATTCTGGTAAAGAAATAATGAAAGAACTCCAATCAGATAATTCAGTTTTCAATAAAAATAAACAGTTTGAAACTCTTTATGTTGTTTTTTTTTCTGCCAGTGCAGGAAGAAAAGGTGGTTTCTTACTGTTCTCTAGGGAGGTAGCTAGAGGTCTTCCAACTATGTGTATATGTGTTTGTTTCTTTTTTAATGTTGCTTTCACTTATTTTGTGGGTTTTTTTATTACCATAAAAACATGAGGTCGTCTTGCTTAGAGGAGTTTGTCAAACCTCTAAGATTCAGCTTCCCCTTCCTAACTATCAGCACTGATTCTAGCTGTCAGGTAGAATCCTGCAGCAAGAGAGGAAAGTTAGGATCAAACATTTAATAGTAAAAAGGAGAGCGCTACTTTTCTGTGAAAAGGGAGGAGAAGCCCCAAGTGTTAAATGCATCTTTATGAATAATAAAAGACCAATATAAAGCATACATTTGTACTTCAGATTCCCTTCTAGCATAGATAAGAACTTGGCTTTTTAATGAGCCTTTTAAAAATTATTGTGACGTTTTTTCTTCTGTTACTTGTGTCAAACCAGGCTAAACTGCTTTTCTGGAGCTTGAATTGTCTAGATGAATCAGGAAAAAATGAGGGAATGGCCTCCCTGGAATATAATGCTCATCTTTGTTCCATCATAGCACATAATTACAGAGATCTGAGAGTCAGTGCAAGCCTTCCCACTGAATATGATATTGCTAAGAGAGCAAGTCTTGATTGGTGTTATCCAGTCCCAGCTTTTACTTGGTATTTTCTTAATAGCTGTTAGAAGAACAAGGGGAAAATTTATGCAAAAATGTTTTGTGTCATTGATTGCAACTACTGATTTCTGTAATAAACATTAAATCTGATAGTAAATATTTACAGCATTGGGCTCCAGAATAGAGACTGGGTTTAATATTGCTGCTGTTCATATATTCAAGATATAATAGTGGTTTGTTGTGATGAAGGTGATCTGTTATTGGAAGACTGCCACTCTTCTTGGCAGTGTTACTGTTTTGATAGATTTATAACACAAGATGTATTTTGTCTACTACAACAAAATTTTTTTAGTAAGAAGTCAATGAGTCAGTCCTTTCAATCTGATTTGATAATGAAGAGGTTAATATACAGCTTTCATAATGAGAAGAATGGTTTTTAGTATGTACACACAGCTGTGTTTTGGGACATGTTAAAAACAGTGGTCCCTGGTATTTCATAACCGAAATGCTCAGAATGATTAGTTTATCTTTTACAGTAGATTTTGATGTCCCACTGGTTTCAAGGTGTCTAAGAAGTCAAAAGATGTCTCTAGCTGCCAGTAGCAAAACAGGCAATAGGAGAGTAACTGCATTCTTCCTGTAGTCTTCTTCATTTCTGGATTTCCTTTTGTGGGACATTAATAAGCACAAAAATAGGGGGGACATTTTAACCCCTTTTAAAGAGCAATAGAAGTATGTATGAATTTCATTTGCTTCATAACTTCCCACCCCCATCTCCACAATTTAATTTTTTACTCAGTTGTGCTTTTAGCTATTTAGCAAGATTTTTGAGAGCTGTAGGACAAGTCAGCTAATTAAATTTAGCTGTAAGCTGTAGGTTTCCTTTGTCCTAATAAACTACAAAAATGGTCTTTTCAGTGAGTCAGAGATCCTTACATGGAAGAAATATATACTACACAGCTGTGCCTTCGTACATATATATACACTATATACTATTTACAGAGTATTTGAGCATCCATGCCAGTGGTGGCTGCTGTAAGATCAGTACAAGTTTTGTATTTCAGGGACAGTATAGGCATATTTCTTTTACACAAAAATGGTAAAAGGAAATATTTTGTATTTCTGTTTTTTCTTTAAACTACTGTCTTTGAAAAACAGTGAAAGAAAGATAAGTTTTTCTTTTCATAAAGCATCAGGAAAACAGTACATGGCTGTCCCTTCATCCCTTGATGCCTTCACTAATATACATAACCAATACACATACAGATATCAGTGGGATTTATGGATACCAATGTATACAGCTTCCACCTGCAACCCTATATTTGTAAAGCTTTTGCTCTTTATCCTGACTCACCTTTGTTGCCTCAGTGTCTTATCTTGCCTGGGTTTTATCTTTGTGTAAGTGAAAAAAAGACGAAACATTTTTAAATTTCAGAGCTTCAGTGTCTTTGAGAGCTTGTTGTGGGCTAAACCTGAAGTTGATTGACTCAAACAACAGTAGAAATATCTGTCCTTTGTACAGGTTGGAATGTGTGTGCCTTTTACCTTTAATGAGACTCTTTTCTCCCCAGCTTAGAGAAACAGATGCAAACCTGGGGAAGAGTTCCAGGATTTTGACGGGAATGTTGAGAAGGTAAGGCCAAGGTAGGGATGTTTCTCCTCTCTCTTTTTATCTTCTCTCCCTGCATGCCTTTATTTTCAGTTTTAATTCAACCCCAATGTTGTGCTGATATACCTGACTTTTTTTTATACAGGCTACTGTGTAGAATGTCTTAAGATGAATGCTGGTAGTGAAGCCAGTGTGGTTAGATAGCAGGCTTGGTCACACCTATGGAAAGAATTTTCTGAGGGATAGCCCTTGCATAATGATTTCTCATCTTTGTTTCTTTGTATTTATTTGAGGGGTTTTGGATGTGTGTTATAAAATTAAGCTTTTTGGTAAGAACTGCTGTGTTTCTTATTCTTGAGTGATTTCAGGAGTTTGAGAGTTTTTTGCCTGTTAAAGTGAAAAAGTTTGTAAATGTTTTGGGGCAGCATAAATTTGCATGCAGAGAAAAGGTTAAAATTGTCAGTTCTGCCTAACTAAATGGGGCAAACACAGTGTCAACCCTTGTGGTTTTAACATGTTTTTTCCATGCTTCCTATGGTATGAAAATTGTCCATGGGATAAAAATGAGGTGATACAGAAAGGAAAACTGTGCAACATCCCAAAACTCTATGTGGGACTGCAGAGAGGGAGTTATCCTATGATTACTTCTCACCTTGAATATACACCAGTACATTCTCAGACAGATTTTTTTGAATTGGTGGCATTTCTGGGTGTGTGTTGTTTACCCAATGAAACAGCACCTGAGTTTCTCTGTGCTGTCCATTTCTATATATATTCAGTTTCCTGAAGAAGAAAAGTGTCCCTGAAATAAGCATTGCTGGGTGCAAAGAAAGCTCAGTTTTAGGGGAGTTTAGTGCTCTGAAGAGTTCAGTATGAAATTCCCGTTATGACGGGCTTTTATGTTAAATATTTGCCTAAAACACTTGGCTTATTAAAAAAAAAAAAAGTAAAAAGGAGGAGAAGTTTTAGCAGAGTTGTTGATTTGTCTCTTGGCTTGGGAAATAAATAAAGCTGTATCTCTCCACTAGTCTCCTCAGAAAAATACCTTTGTTAGTTCCTTGTGTACCACATTGATAAAGGTTAAAATGACTGAACCTCATGCCTTCGTTCCACAGATTTCTTACAATTCCAACTCCAAACTGTAACATATAAAATTCTCTGATTAAGAGTAATATGTAAATGACACAAGCTAAATTCAAAATCCGTGGAGAAAGGAAGTGGCAATTGAAAGGGATGGTTCAGTGCCTGTAGACAATCAAAATAAACTATAAAAAAAAATGAACGAAAGAAAAGACACAACTAAACCCAAGTCTCCGCAGGAAGGGCTCTGCGACATGAGCTGTAACGAATATTCTGCATATGTCTCCATTTTGTCAAATCTCATTAAAGGGGTTTCTTGCTTTATGTCAATTGAGCTGTCCAAAAATCATTCATCATTTTAGTGTAAAAAAAATCATGCAGTTATTTAAATAATATCATATTAATGTTAAAGTTCAGCTGTCATTTAATAGTATGGCTTAATCAGACATAGCATTTAGGAAAAATAGTTTTTTCGGGCTTTACTTGGCTTTCAGGTTGGCAGATTCAAATAAGGATTTATGGGTTTCTAAACCAATGTATTCTTTCCATGTTTATGCTTGAGATACCCCAGCCTTTTTTGCAGCACCCTGTAGTCTGTTATTTTCAATAAAATAAAGTATCTCCTCATATTGTGTTTGAATACATTTGCAAGTAATTTGAAGAAGCTGAAACAAAAACATATGCTGTAACCTTTGACTTTGTTTTGTGTTTGGGAATCACAGTTAGGAGTCCTAGTTTATAAGTGTTCCATAAGCCAAATGAAAAATATGATCTTTCTGAAATATACTTGGGCTCTTCTTTTCAGACAAAAGGATTTTGTAGTTGAACACCACGATGGCATATTTCTGTGTGTCAGAAAAGCATTGGATTTCCTTTTTCTTCAACAAAAATGCTGAGCTGAGTCACCCATCTAGATGAAAGGCAGGTTAGGATTTAAGCTCAGTTCAGGTAAACGTGCCAAAAGCAATGCCAGCATAGAAGCAGCTTGCAGTAGACAATTCTCAGGATATTATTTGAAACCTCATAACAGATAGACGTACAGTGAATTTCATTTGTTTGTGACTGTTGGGTAGTTGGGCATTATCCCAGCCTTAGCACCATCCCAATGTTGTTTAGCTACAAGAATAATCTTAAAATACAGACCCCAAGAAATCAGCATGAATTAGATAAATACAACTGTAAGAAATATAATTAGCACAGATTGGCAGTTGTGTCCCAGTTTCTGCATACTTCAGTACAGACCACACAATGTTTCACATAATTACTGGAACGAATAAAATAAGACACTTGAGGACCATTCTTCCTATCAATATTATACAGGAAAGGTAATGTTAAGCTGAACATTACTCAGTGTAGTTGCTGCTCCCACGATATGTATTTGCTGATATGCTTGAAGTCATCTGCCAGGCTAACACCCTGTGCCTCAAATTAATGCCTAACTATTTCTAATTTTACTGTCTGGGAAAGGTAAAGCGGCCTCTCTTTTGAATCTTAACAAATATATTAAGAGATCAGGTATTTAGATAGCTGGAGGGCTAAATTACTGCCTTCATATGACCTGAATTCCCTGGCCATGTGTTTGTGCATATGATATTCTGGAGATGGGGGGTAAAAGCAGAGACAGGTTTTGTAGGTTGCCATAGTTTGCAAAGGAAATCAGTGGCATAATAGGGAGAGTTTGCCCTTCCTATCCCAGTTTGCTTCTCTAGCAATTTAAGGTACCTAGCCTTATGTATTGGAATTTGTTGTCTCCCCATATGTTAGGTATGTGGGCAAGAGTATTTGTCTAATAAGTGTTTTTAAATATTCTTACATTGAAATGACCTATGCATTCTTTATATTCTTCCTCCTCTCCCCCCTTCCCCCATAGAATCCACTTAGATTCTGCTAAACTAGTATATTCTTCTTAGAGCATTGCATTACTAGGATAAGGGGGAATGGCTTCAAAGTAAAAGAGAGTAGATTTGCATTAGGAATTAGGAAGAAATTTGTGAGTGTGATGTGGCACTGGAACAGGTTGTCTCAGCTCTCTATCCCTTGACCTCTACCCCAATGTGAATTGAGGAGCACAAAGTGTGCTAGAAAGAAGCAGAAAAGAATGTGTTCTGGAAGATCTTCAGTCTTTTGCCCATATCCTAAGCCAATAGCCTAGAAAAGCTTTTAAGAAAAGAATCTGGAAAGTCTCCAAGCCACACATGGCCCAGTGGGAAACAAACAAACCCAAAAGTAACCAGATAAAAATTTTAGTATATTTGAATCTTTATTCAATTGGCAGATAAGTTCTGTCTATCCCCCTTCAAACTGTGAGGGAAAAAAATACTTTAGAAAAAGAGCTGCTACTCTCCAGGTCAATGTTTTATCCAGTCTGGTTTACCAGGAAATTTTTATGCCAACAATTCCCTTTTAATCTTCAGATTTCAATCTTCTGGATTATTGTCAGTGCTGCTTTGAGAAGCTTATGAACACATCTGCTCTTATAAAAGAGACTTTTAAAGTTTGATTTCCATAAGGACAGAGACACTACCTTTAGAAATGAAGCAGTAAGTGTTCAGCTCTCAGGTAATAAGTTATGTGACTTGCCAAGAGATGCATGATCAATGTGACTACAATCAGAAATGGAATGCCTGTCCCCTGTGCTAGTTGAGGTCAAGCTTCTTCACTCTTATTTCCAGGAAAACTCTGAGAGTCCTGCTTCTTGAGTCACTTCTAGTGAAACTTCCTTCTACTTTTGAGCTCCAGGAGAGTCCAGACCTCACGGTTATTTTTCAACATTTTATAGAATATTGGATAATTTAGGTTGGAAGGGACCTCTAGAGGTCATCTGGTCCAACCTCCTGCTCAAGCAAGTCTCACTGGAGCAGGTTGCTCAGAGTCTTCTCCAGTCGAGTTTCAAACACATCCAAGGTTGGAGGTACTAATGCCTCTCTGGGCAGTTGAAACGGTCAATTTTCTCCGGGTATCGAACTGAAATTTTCCAGCATCCCGCTTGTGTCCCTTGCCTCTGGTCTAAGCAGAAGTGATTTAAAACATGTTTTTTAGAATTGGCCTTCAGAGTTTTGGCCTGGATTGCAGTAATTTCTAATAATTCTCAAACAGCTTCAGCAGTGGTGAAGTTGTGGTCATTAGGCTGAGGGAACAGTGTAGGGCAGATCTTTAAAGAGGATGTGGGCACCATCTCCACCCACTGACCTGGTAGGGTGGCTGTTCAGCAGTGTATGCACAGACTCCTTTATTTGTTTTCTCACACTACTAGAGATGTAAAAAGTTAATGATGTCTGTTCTGCCTTCTTGTTTGACTAGAAAGCCCACATTTCCTTATGTTGAAGAACAGCAGCAGAGACACTCATGTCCATGTTGACACAAACCAAAACAAAGACTGTTACCACTGCCATTTTCCCCTATTTCCCTACCAATCTCTGCTTCCATCCCCCGAAGTCCATAACAAAAAAAGATTTTCTTCTGAGCTAAAGCTTGTCTCAGAATCAGTCATACTAGGCCATGACTGTCGGGTCTCTGCAGTTTTCTAAAGTCAGGTCTTTGTATGTCACTGATCCAGGGGGAGGTTTAACATACAGTTAGATTTGCCTTGTTTTCATGCTAATAGAGGAGTTCCTCTTTGCTGCAGGAACTTTGCATATTTGGGCTCAAGCCAAAAGAAGTGTGAGTAGAAATTGTTTCAGCAACTTTTTTTGGTACATATATTTCTACTTTTACTTCAAGATTTTTACACTGCAAAATGATTGAAACAGTAAATCCTCTAGCAATGTCTGCTCCATGTTGAATATTTACAGCTGCAGCTGTTTACTTCAGTAATTTAGACCTTGATTCAGGAACATATTTAAGCATATGGTTAACTTAAACCAGAGGAGCAATTCCCTTAGCTGGAGGGAGACTGAATAAGGGGGGAGTGAGTGGCAGAATGATTCCAGGTCATCTCTTGGGGCAACACAGCTTTTATTGTTCTCCTTGCAAATCATGTCCTTAATATTTCTGTTGTTAACTGGAAAACATAAAACACACATAGGGTATTTTAATGCTTGTTACTGTCAGTATAATAATTTTTTTTAATATTCCTTTTAAGCATTTAATACAGTTACATGATTTTTACACTATTGTACGTTTGTATTTTATTGTGGAACTAACCATTATCATTTATGAACTGTTGAATCTTTTCAGAAAGAAACTGATAAGCTTTGTGGTGCTGTTTAATCACAATATAGCCCTTGGACACGGAACATACAGCTTGTTATCCAGATTAAACCTTGGCATTAATTAGTACCTAGTTGTTCCTTCCTTCATCTCTAACTTTAAAAAGAAACCTTGTTTCTTTATCGAAGTGATGGACCAAACATCTGGAAAATATAAATGTAGTGTCAGCAAAATTCCCAAGGGTGAGCATTCTTCATCATTAGGAGTCCAACCAAAAAAACAGAAAATGTACCTCTAAGACCAAACAGCAAATATTTTAAAATAGTATGGGACACTGTGTGTTCCCTGTTCTTAGTTTAGATATGGCATGATCTGATGCATGTAAGCTGCATTTCTTATTTTTAATAATCAATTGACAGCCATTTTATAAACCTTACTCATCTTTCTTGGACAGTGTTGTGTGTGTTGTTTCTAAAATACTTCTGAAAAATCTTAACCTTCTTTCATTCAGTGTTAGAAATACTGTTCAGTTCATGCACCATGGAAGGTGCAGAAGCCTTTTGAGCTCCTGTATAACCACTATAGCTGCAGCATCAGTGTACGCAGAGAGTTCCATGTCATAGGTACTGAATGCCTTACAGAATGGGACCAATTTCAACATTGCAACATGAATCTGGGATTAGTGTAATGCCACCTTAGCCTTTGCAAAACTTCATCTCTAACAACCTCATTGATACAGAGTTAAGTTTTCTTCAAACCTGAAAAAAAAGGAACATCATGATTGATCTTTACATCTAATAACTTATAAGCATTGCCTAAGTCAGTGTTTTAATCTCCTTGTGCCCAGGCAGCCTTAGAAGGGTACGTCCCTCATTCATTGAGATAGAAGCATTTATGCCATAGCTTTATTTTATTTTCCAGGTTGTTGGAAAGCTTTATCCACATGTCAAGCTGCCTATACCATGTCCATTAGAAGCAGGGTTCTCAGCATGCTTCAGACAATATTTCTAATTCTCTTTTTCCAATACTTTTTGAAATGTACAATGGCCTTTGTTCTGTCCTCTCCTTTCCCTCTCTTCTATCATCTGGAATTACTATTTCATTTGCCACCCCTTCTATCACTTGTGTCCAGCTGAACAGCTGGAAAGAACATTATCTAAAGCGCAGTTGTGTTTCTGCGGAAAAGCAGGATCCCAATGGATAATTATCCTAGCTAGTCCTAGACTGCATGTACCAAGAATGTAAAGCATCGTAATAGGTTAAGTATCATGTAACCCTTTGTGATTGTTTTCTGTGCTGAGATATGTTGACTACCATTAAGCAGCTAGAGCCTAAAATGGTTCACAGTGTCATGAGTGGAACAAAAGGCATTTCATAGCCAGCATTGTCATGTCTGAACCACAATAGGTGTCCCATGACACGCTTTCATGAGAAGGCATGTCTTGTATCAGCATAGTTAGTGCAGTGCTTTACTCCAGTAGTTAAATGTAAGTTCCAGTTGGATGAGTTCTCTCTGGCATGATATTCAGGAATGGTAAAGGTAGTAAAAATATTTTGAATGTGGTAGAATTGTTTATGTGAAGCAGGGAACCTGTTAGCAAAAGCTGACAATTGGTAATTTCTGAAATGATTGGAGACAACTCTTCAGAAATCAATTAAGTCAAACTCTTTAAGGCTAGTAGTTGATTAAGGATCATGTTCTTGACTCCACTCATGCTATAACTGTGGCAGAACAATATATGTCAAATTTTTTTTCATACCTTTTACTACAGAGTGTTTAAGCCATAAATTCCTAAATGCAGCATATCACAGATATGTGTGATATCTTGCCACATGGGTCACTTCTTTTTGATCCATAAATTCACCAAAAGAAATAGAAAGTGGAAGTGATCTCAGGAAGTGATCTCATCCCTTTGTTTTAAAGCAGGATTGGCTGACCCTATTTCAATCCTGACAGATATTTTTTTGGCCTGCTCTGCACTGCTCAACATTCCCATCTCTTCAATCAGATATTTCCAAGTTTTCCCTAATGTTTAGCCCAAATTCTTTTTCCTGGGTAGACAGAGAGCTTTTACGTGCTGGTGTATTTGGGGAGATTTCTGGTGATTTGTGCTGTGGAAAGAAATTTCTACTGAACTTTTCAAGAATTAGAGAACATAAATAATGGCATACACAATTAAATTACAGTTTCTAGTTTTCATTAAGCCAAGCCTTTTGGCTCAACATTGGAATGTAAAAATGTAAGACTTTGATAGTGTTCTTATAGGCAAATTCTGGAAGCTCAGCCTCTCTAAACAGCAGCTTCATGTGTAGGTGTCACTGAGCTTTACAAATAGAAACATCAAAATTAAATTGTTCCCTTAAGGTTCCCATGAGACTAAAACTTGACTGTATACTAAAAGCAACATTTGAAACTCAAACAAAAATCCACAAAATACAGAGATTTAACTCTTTTGGTGGCACTTCTAAATGTTTAAAGAAAAATACAGTCATTGTGACACACCAGCATTTTTGACAGAGCTAGTGTTTGGAAACAAATGGAGATATGCAAATTGATTTGTCTAGCCTCCCATCATGTGTCTGCAGGATTTTTGTTAATCTTTATCAGGTAAAGACCCTCTTTTGTGCATCCTGAGTATGATTTACAGTGGCACTTGACACTTTTCTTGTCACACTTGATCGAAATTTTCATCTTTTAATAAAAGCAAAATTAATTTAGATTTAGCTTTCCAGCACAATTCTGGTCACACGCTAAGTACTTTATCTTTAAGAAAACAATGAAGCCATAATTTAAACTGATTTAAAACTGTTGTGATATCAGAATCTTGTCCTTATTTGGTAATCTTTTAGATTAGATCATTTTCAGTCTAGGTCATAGTAGCAGGTCAGGGTTTTGGCTGTGCTCAAGAGACATAAGAAATTAAGTGACCAACATCTGGATGAAGGAAAACTCAGGATTTGCTGAGTATAATTTTTGTTCAAGTCAGTCAGTGAAGTTCTAGCACAAAATCCAGGACCTGAAACTGCAAGTCATAGCTGTTTGTTTGCTCATCCATAGCTCTAATATTGAAAAAGGATCTCTTTTAGTTTGAGCAAAGTTTGGTTGGGGGTAAGGTGAGATGGTAGTGCTGATGGTGTTGTTTTACAAAGAAGGCCATAAATTTTGACTGTGAGAGATCAACAGCTAAGGAAAACCAGGATCGCTCGGAGTTTGTTGCAGATAAATTAATGCTGCTGTGGGACACAACAAAACTGAGGAAGAATTTATACCCCTGGGTATCATGTAATATGTTCTGTTGGATTTTTAAAACACTTCAGAAGAAATGTTCACACATCACTAACCTACTGAGTATCTGTCTGAAAAATAACAAAGTCATAGATGAGGAACTTTGGCCACACAATGAGAGATTGTTTAGTCTACTTGGTGATAGCAAGAAGGAAAACTTGCTAATTTTGGCTGGCTCTTTAACTAGTGTTGAAGATCCAACCCAAGCCATTCTATCATTTGAACCTAATCAAGAAGACAAGAAAGGTCAATGTGGAAATTAAGCAAAAGGGGAAAGATAAAGAAAATTAATTTTGCCATAAACACTGGGATTTATCTTCTCTGCAACATTTGCATAGCTCTAAAATAATTCATTGAAAATCATTGAAATTGTTTCAGAAATATCTAGAATAATATAAACAAGGGATAGACTCTTGCAACCTGCTAACTTCAGATAAACCTACATTTTCAGTTCTAATTCTCCTTCAATTTTAGAGTCAGGATTATAACTGAGATTTTAAGATCATGTTTTAATGTCAGTTTATTAATTGAGTGAGTTTTTTTGAAGTCTTGAAAAATTAGCCAATGAATTTTAAGTCAGGAGCTACAGTTTCTTAGAATTATAAATGGTATTAGTATTCTCCACTTTAAAAACATAGCAGGAGAGTTTTTCACTGACCTATATACCTTCTGCAAATATTAACGTTTTTCCATGAATGTTGACATGGCTTAGCATTCAGGATCTTACTATGTGGTATTTATTACCTAAGAACTCTTATTCAACTTGGAATATGCTATATTAATCAGGGTGTAACCCAGAAGGTTTTTGTAATATTTGTGAGTTAGACCAAAATCTACATATTTTCTTTCACTTATTTAGTAGATCTACTGATAGTTAAAGATTGCAATGCTAACGGGTAATTTTTCTTCTTGAATAAAAATCACATCTTAAAATTATTTTCACATTAACTCCCTGCCTTCCTCCTGATAAAAATGCTTGTTCAAGCAGAAAAACCCCAACACTGTTGTTTCCCTGACATGCTTATCGTGGCCGCAAATAATGCATTTAAATAGGGAATTCTTGGAGAAACATGATTCTAAGTGTGCCTGGTCTTCCCGAGGTGCTGGGAAGCATATGGTCTACTTTATCCATGCCAAGAAACTTCCTTGCTCCTTTCTGTCACCACTATATTTTTCAAATGCAGTTTTCAGTGTAAATGGCACACACGTGTTGATTGTGAAGGTAATGTTCTTTCAGTACAGCCTTCAGCTAATTACTCTTAGTGGCAGCGGGGCTTTGTACCTCATTTATGAACAGCTATTTATACTACTGCACCAGTACAAAGCAATGTTTCACATTACCAGTTTACCAGACTATTACACCATTGTATTTTAATCCACTGTAGGTGGATGGAGAATATGAGCCATCTGTTTTATTTAATGATATAATCAGTAAACAATATATGCACTTTACACATTTGGTCATTAAAGATGCCCATATTGTTGGACCCTGTATTTACATTGTAAATTGGTGTATTCACACATCGGCTTGTTCTGGTGTAAAAGGCTTGCTGTGTTCATAAGCTGGTACAAAGCAAGCTCAGTAACTGCTCAAACCCAGCGCAGGTGGTCGAGCTAGTTGCCACACAGATCAAAAGTCAAACAACTGTGAATCTTCCTTTGAAAAGGCATTTAGAGAGACAAGGCTGGTCTTATCTTCACAAACAAGAAAGAGTTATAGATATACATCATGAAATTATGAGAACAAAAGGGGGTTTCATAATCACTCAGCGTCAGAAAATCCAGTACTGCAGACTTTTGTGAAGACATCTTCGGAATATAAAGACCATCTTATTTTCCTGGACAAAATTTAGAGGAGTGAGTCTGAATTATTAAATATGAGAAGGTTCAGTCATTTCAAAACTTTGGAGAAAAGAAGTTGCTTTCTCTCACAGTTGATTTAATTTCATTTCATTTTCAGCAATGCTTAAGCAGAATAAAACAGAGCAACAGCAAAGCGCAATCTTGTTCAAGGGATAGAGGTGAATGGATGTATTTGTGCTAGAAACAAAGGAAATCAATCAATATTTTAATTTCCCAAGAAGTGGAAGATCACATAATCCTGTATTAAAACAGTAACATTCATTTTAGTGTTTTACTTCACAGCTTGGCCTAGAATTTAAGATCTTTACTGGAGGACTCAGTCTGGCTTCTCGTTGTGTTTTATGAAGAAAGAGAGTTAGGTTTATCACCAGGTGAAGGCCTGGCTGGCATTGAGAGTAGACTGGGAAGGGAAAGGACTGGTGGAAGTGCTATGGCTGAGAGTGAGTTGGCAGATCAGCAAGGCTGGAGGAGTCCTGAGTTTCACACCACAGCTGCTGGTGAGGGTGGAGCCCTGTGAATACCAGCTCCTCAGCCCAGTTTGAGGTCATCTTTTAAAACAACAGTGTCAAGGTGAGGGCTTAGTCATTTCTTGTTGCATGCACTTGTATAAAAAACTAGCAGCAAATTATTAATACATAGGAGATTTTTATTTTGGCTTCTGTTCCTACATAATGCTGATGTAATCAGAGGCACAAGGTACATACCCACTAACAAAGTCCATGTGCTAAAGTGTGTTCACTTTCCATTGCTCTTACAAACATAAGGAAATAGCTTTCTAAGTCTTTAAATCTATTTCAAAGGCAAGCTAATTATCTTATTCCTTTTTTTTAATCTTGAGATGGGAAGAAAGAAGATTTTTTTACTAGGACTTTTTTATGCTGGCATGAATCTTAGAGATAAAGTATTTTCAAGTGCATGAGCAAAGAGAAGAAAACATCTCATTTTATAAGCTATTATATATATTTCAAAATATACAGTATTTTCATGGTTAAAATATTAAAAATAATACAAAAGACTGAGCTATAACTGTCCGTTTTGTAGTCTTTTCATAGGTATTTCATTTAAGTTGAATATTAAGTATTTGCATGTTTTCATATGCTTCATGATGTACTGCCTTTTGATTTTGAGATATTGTGCAACTAACTTATTTCTAATCTTATAAAGGTGATGAGATATTTTTTCCTGTCCCAATACAGTAAAAACAATCACAAACTTGTTTACTGATATTTGATTCTTAAATTTGTCTTGGGCATACCGTGGGTAACTGTGGACACATCTGTTTTCTGTGCATCTCTAAAATGAGGATAATGTTCCATATCACAGCAAAGCATTCCAAGAGCAAATGCCCTTAATTAATCTGTGCATGGTCCTCACATGACCTGATGAGGGTTTGTGAATGATGGACTAACTGGTAGCAGTGCCCATCCTGATTTGGAGTCATGGCTTAAATGGATTTAAAAGCAGGGGAAAGAGAAGGATGGGAAGAATTTAGACTAGAGCGGTGTGAAGTATCTGATTTCCCATACTAGTCCATTACCAAGTGTGTGCCTCATCTCCTTAACTATTGAACATAGATATGAGAAAGAGGAGGTATCAATTGTTTGTTGTCTTCTTAAGATGATATTATTTTGAGGGCTACAGGTGACAAGCTCTTTCTCTGGGTGACATTTTTGGTGTGTTGCAGACAGAAAAGAGTATTTGTGTTGATTCGACAGATAGAATTAATGCATCCCTGGAGACATAATGATGAAATACATATATATATGTAGAAGAGCAGTAGTGTTAAATTTGATGTGGTAGCCCAGGCAACTACTTCTTCCTTCTCAATCTCTCCTTACTGCTTTTGTCAGCAATGATGTTCTTATAGCTTGCTGTGGACTGCAATGTGTTATTGCTGGCTGCTGTCAACCTGCAATCAATCAGAACTTTACAAATGTTTGTTAAGTACTCTAGGATTCCTCAAAGAAGAAATTTATCCTTAAAAATTTAATGTTTTATGTCATACTGTCACTGCTGTTTCATCGTTCAAGGAAGGTGTGGAGATGTGTAATCTCAGGGGTAAAGGTAGAAAGTTACTTCCTCTGTCCAAAATTGTCTTTGTCACCATCACCTCTCACCTACGGAAAAATAAAAAGAAACATATTCTGTTACAGAATATGGATGAGTAAAGCTGTGGAGATAATCTAGGAATGCATAAAAATTCTATCTCGTATATTAACTGGATGACCAAAAACATACTAGTGAGCCTTTGAAATTCCCATAATTTGATATTCAATTTCTGATTAAGGAGAAAACGTGGATTTCGATTGCATTTTTTTTCAAACACCCACTGACATGATGCTGGTCTTAGCTGTAAAGTTAGAAGAAAGTTTGTTAGACTTGTGTGGCAGGCACATGGTGAAAGCTGGAATAGAATGAAGTTTGAATGTGATAGCTGGTGATGATGCTGTAAGAGCACCCTCTTCATGAAGAGTATTCTTTATGGAACATCTCATGTGCTGGTGCACTTGGCTGGTCAGATTTTAATGGTCATCTTTAATTATTGATGATTTATTAAAGCTCTACCAGCAAGGAGTGAAAGAATTAAGCTCCCACATGCCAGTTCCATCAGATGATTCCTCTTTGAGGAATCTAAGTGATCAAAAGAGATGAACCATTTATAATTCTTCAAACAGCAGTTGCTCACAAGTAGCTTTTTCTTAGTAAATTCCCAGTGTACTCTTTGGAGTAAGATGGAATATTTGGAATTATACATCACTCATGTATTATGTTAAGCATGTTGCAGCATTGTTTTAGAAGAAACTACACAAACAATATTAGTAGTGTTCCAGATCCTTGGCACTCAACTGAGGAGATAGGGACCTCCTGTCAGAGGTGCCCACTGTAAATGGACAACACAGTTGGCGTAGGGAATGTTGCATGAACCCGAAGAACAGACAGTGCTCCAAACATACTACTACACTCTTTTTCAGGCAGTGATTTTTGTAAGCTTATGATTCTGTTCTTTGAAATCAATGGAAAATCTTGTGCCCAAGTGCTTGTTCTCTGGATCTGAGAAGAGAGCAGGTGCTCAAGACTCCAGAGAAAAGCTGTTTTATAAATGTAGAGACTAGCTTACAGTAGAGTTTCTGTTTTGTTGTCTTCCTCTACTGACCCAGTTAAATACAGGTTTAATAGGAAAAAACTGTTGTGATTGAGCTGGATAATAGAGATTGGTTGGGAGGGCTGATAAACCTGGCCCTAAACTATTGTGTTCTGAGACTGACTTCAGTTTAAGGCCTGCTGTACCCTGCTTTCTTTGATCCAAACCCTGAGAATATGTAATCGTCATTTAAAGGAATGAACTTCTTTGTGAGGAGGAAGCCAAGAAGTGGCCCCAGAGAATGTCTGCCCACATGGAAAGCCACCACCCCCTGATTTGATGGCTTCCATGCTAAGGCATCTTTCAAGGGGGCCTCTTTGTCCTGCATTGTTACTCATTTGGCTCTTCTTTTCTTTCAGTCTTAATTGTCATTAGCGTAGGGGTTTTCTTCATAAAGTCATCTGGGGAATACTAGTTTATTGCATATTGTTGTGTTTGTCTAAAGACAATTGCACAAGCTTGAAACTTAATCCTTGTAATCTCTCCTACTAGGGAGAGCTTGAGATAAATACTGCTGTATGCTTGGTGGGAGTGGGTCTCAACTTTTTGATCATCCATGTCTAAAGGTTGAGTAATACTTAAGGGAAAATGTTCTCAAAACATTCCTTAGATGATTATTAGATTATATTTTATGTTTGATAAAAACTGGAAAATTGTGTAAATATTTGCTTAACATCCCACCCCTTAAGCAATTTATTTCTTTTCTGGCCTTCAACCCTCTTGCTCAGGGAAATGAGATCAGTCACTTTCTGTTTATATTCAGTTTCACTTCGCAGTTTTTGTGAATGTGTAGTGTGATTCCACTCTGCAAGGGCATATTTAAATAATAAGTGGGCAATGAAGAAGAAGAAAAGGAAAAAGAATTTTTTTAAAAGATATTTTCTAGTGTCTTCCCACTTTTTAAAAGTAAACAAGTGCTATAATTATACTGCTTGCATATGATGTGCTAATAGCTACTGTTATTTAAAAATTAATCCAGACCTCCTCTTCTATAAATTGTTTGTCACATAGTAGGTAGGACCAGTTTATACATATTATGTTCCAGTGGCTACCAGAACAACCTTTGACAAAAGCGAATACCTGTGGTATCTTGTTCTTAAAGAGGAAATTGCTTTGGTGTCTTGAATACTACGTGGTGGTTCAAGTTTTCTGGAAAATGCCAACTTTTTCACATAGACAATAGTCAATAGTCACATACCACAACTGTTTGGCTATTTTCTATATTTCTATCTGAATTTTTTTGTTTTGGATCAATATAGAGTATGGGTCTCAATACCACAGACGTCAGAATGAATGCTGGTCATGATTAGAGCTCGACTAGATGAGAGGAGAGGCTTAGGGTAATAACATTGTATGAGGGGAAAAGAACCATCAGAGTCAGTAAACTGATCTAAAAGATTGAGGACATATCTCTGCACCAACCAGCAGTTGAACCATTTCTGTCATACAGTGAAAAATGGCTGCTTTAGATGCAAGAAGTCCTGGAGTTTCTCTTGAGTCTTCTTTCTCTCCCACCACGTTTTTGCAATTAAATACTGGATGAAAATTATCTTTCCTTTCCTTTTGTTTTTTTTGTTTTGTTTTATATGTGTTACTTTTTTCCTTAATGTGTAGCAGCTGATTTTTCCTCTGCTGGCTCACTTGGGCACAGAGACAAACCTCCTTTCAAGGAACAGAGTTCCAACATTGTTGTTGATTATTTTAATGGGAAGCCATCTGTGTGGTAAGGCAGGCTCTCCAGCTACTTGTTGGAGGAAAAAACCCGAGATGCAAGTATTTTAGCCAAAGGTAAAACCTTTCCTTCTATAGTCTGGATGGACTCACAAAGAAAGCAAACATGAAGGCATGTATCTCCTCACCAAAGTCACAAAGACCTGATTTTCAAGAGCAGACAACCTGTGACAGTCCCTTGGGAACACAACTGGCCTTCTTCAGAGTGTGACCCATTCTTGATGCTTTCCACAAAGTTGCTGTTGAGATCTGCTGCTCCTTTGTAGGACAAAGGGCAAGTTTGCTTTCCAAGAGCTCTTTGTCCTTCCTTTTTCTGGCTTACCCCATCTTATTTACCCAAAGACTGAGTTGCATTTCTTGCAGGAGTCTTGTTCTTACTCTCCATCCCCTTCTGTGGTTTTCACAGATTGTTGATTAGAGATAGTTTTGACGTCTTTTGACAAACACATTCACTTAGAATCACAGTGTGGTTGCTCTGTAAAAAAAGGCGGCATTTCTTTTTTTCCTTCCTTTCTATGAACTGGAGACATAATGTGCAAAAGCTTGGTATAAGCTCACAATAGCACTTTGTCCTCTTTCACATCATTTGCCAAGTAACTACTGTTGTGGCAACAGCTGTAACCAAGCGTGGTGTCAGCTCGTTTTGCCATAACATCACCGGGTGTCAATAATTTTAATATAATGTGAAACACACTCCCAGGCAGTGCAATGAGGCATCTGATTATTAAATTCCTTGAAATGTCATCTGGATCTTTTTTTTTTTTTTCATCAATTCAGGTCTCAGAACTGGACAGTGTTGTGATTAAAAGAAATAGAACACAAAATTCCCTCATTATAGTAAACATTTCCAAGAAAACTCTAACCCTGAAGCAGACAGCTCTGCTCTGCTTACATAGACAGCATCAGCAAAGGCTCTGTGAAGGCTGTAAGGGGCGGAGGTTATAATTGTGGCTCCCAGTTGTTTGCTGCTCTTTACTGTAGCACTTTCTCTAGTGACAATAAATGCTATTTATTTTTAGGCTTCTTTTTCTGAACTACTAATAAAAAGTAAGAGGTAGGGACCTGCTGAAGCATTTGTTTTTCATACATTGTTTACATTGTACTCCAAAGCATGGTATCCAGAGTTATTATTAATGATTGAAACGTTAGCATTTAATGTGTAAAGCAATTAAAAAGCTCAACATTGCTTCTTGGGCTGAGTCCATTAATATAGCAAGCATTAGTAAGAAATATATCGAAGAAGTCAAACAAGGTCATAAATGTTCTGCGTGCAAAGAGCACCTAATGCTTTTTTTCCAAGCCTTTAAGAAGTAGTTAAAAAAAACCACCACCAAACAAAACCTTGTGAGATGAATAGATAAAAGGCCTTCTTGGTTTAGTTATGTCAGTTTGGCTTTTTCCTGTAATTGCTGGGGTTGTTTTGTTCCTAAAGAGGGAACGGATGCCAAGCTGAAGAGGTAATTTCTGAGCAGTGTTTCAAGGTATTGTGAAAGTTCTCAACTTTTCTGTAATAAGAAAAATAACATTTCTCTAATGATGTCTGTTTATTGCATATTGTTCTTCTGTGTGCAGTTCAGTGCAGCTGGCAGCAAGTACTTGGGAGAAACTCAGGGCTGAGGAAACACTGTAGGGGAACCTGAGTAGCCCCAAGTAACTGCAGGCTGTGCACGCTGACTCCTCTGGGTGCTGTCAAGGAGTCCTTGCCTTACGTCACCGTGGATGAAATCGAAAGAGATCATTTGCGTTTGATCCCAGGTGTCTTTACATTTGAATCCAAACAGGAAAAAGCTCCTGGCAGCATGAAGCAGGGTTGGAGGTGTTGATACTCCAAACATGTCCGGATGTCACTCTCCTTGCGTCAGATGGGCTGGCTGTGGGGCTTACTTTCCTTTAGTAATCTTAGCTTGCACAATGAAAGGTTCAGGTTTTTCTGACCTGTAAAGAGTTATAGCAGAGCTCAGTAGTTGTAAAGTATCATTACGTGCTCAGAAGTTAAGAAATTTTTACTGGGGAGGAGCTCAAACCAAGATCATAAATGTGGATATTTCAAAACTTGGAATCTGTGTCTGAGTCTGAGTTCTGCAGGTTACATGTGCCAGTAGTGCATTAAACAAGTGTATGACATGGAAATTTCCCTAAAACTTATAGTATTCCAGTTGCAGTTATAACTGCTTTCTGCAGGCTCTGCTAGACAGTTTCCAAGGGAAAATTTTGTTTAATTTAATATCAAGCCAAATCCACTGTACACCTTCAAGCCTCTACTTAGCTGTTTGAACCTGTGCAGAACAGAAGCAGCACAGGCAGAAATAATGTGGTGTTTTCCAAATTGTCTTCTGTGACCCTTAGCTTGGAAAAAATACTGACCTGAAGAAAGAGAAGCAAGTTCTCTCTCTACATCCACACAGGTTTTGTCTTCTCTAGTGATGCTGCAGTCATAGCATTTTAAAAGGGTACAGTTGTTTTCAGTCCAAAAGCAGGTTGATTCTTCACACGTGGTTGACACTGCCATTTAGGCTGACGAGGGTAAATTTTAGGACAAACCACAGGAAATGGCTTGGAGAGGTAGATATTAAGAAAATACTGTACTGCTGCTTTAGAAGTAAAATGAAACACTTTAGGTTCCATTTTCCTATACAACGTTGAAAGCCATTGTTTTGATAATCTTTTTTGTAAAAAAATATTGCAACTATTGAAAACAAATGTGCTTCAAAATATATAGTTGTTTTTATAATCTCAGACCAAGACAAGTCACAGGAAAATCCTCTTCTCGTGGAGGGCAGACTGAGGTTTTGTGAGATAACATTTCTTTCTTCCTTCTTCTGTCCCCTCTCCCCCTGGTTTTGTACTAATTATGTTCCCTTGAAAGTACAACTTTCTGTGTGAGCTTTGAGAGTGAAAATTGTTTGACTTCTTGCTTATGGAAGAATCTGCTTTAGCAGATGCAGCAATAGGAACAGAAATAGCACTTTCAAAGCTGATGGACTGTGTTCACTTTGGTATGTAGAGAATGGCAACAAGCAGTCATTAGGATTGAAAGAATTCTGTTCTTTCTCTGTCTCTCTGCCCCTGTTGCAAGATGAGCAAGGGCTGACCTGAACTTCTGTTTGTTTGTTCTGCTGTGGGGTTAAAGATTCACGTTCCCCCCCTGAATGTTTTATTCTGCTTTTGTAAGAGGAGGGGGAGCTCAACTTTTGTGAACGCAAAAGAAAAATCCTCTCCTGATATGAGAAACAGCTGAACCAAGACCTAAGGTGATAGACTGGGTTTTTTCAGTTTTCTACCTGTAAAGAAATGCAGTATTTTTAGGGTGGGGGATGACTGTAGAAAGCAATGATTGAACAAATAATTCTTTAAGACCAGTACTAGAAACACTTGCCAGTATCATAATGTCAGTTGGAGGTGTGATTTTTGGCTGTATGTGTGTATTGGCAAAAGCTCTAGTGTAGACATGGTTGTACCAGGAAAAAAAAAAAAAGCTTTGGCCAGTATATTCTATTTTGCTTGGGGAGGGCATAAGCTTTAACAATAAAAGCACTTTTTTTCAGCTGGTAAATTGCAACTCCAGTAGAAATTCATGCCAAAGTAGTTATACTTTTGTAGTGGCAAACCTTTTTCATAGACTAGACTTCCGAATCTGCTGTCCTAACATTAGCAACTGTGCTCCTGTTATTGTTAATTTTAACAGCAGCAACATCTGAAGGTGATTTGAGTGCCTTAGACTTTGTAGCATTGTAATGGTCTTGAATTTACAGATCTGCATTTCACTTACTCCTCATGTTTAAGAGAATTGCAGAGTTACCCTGGACTCCAGCTTTTGCGCTTCTTTGCAATTCTCAAGTATTACTCCAGTGAAAAAGCCTATGTGCTTTGCAGCAGTCTAAAAGCTGAAAAGTGAAGTTGTGTTTGGATTTATTTTCTGATTTATTACACAATTGTTTATTGTGTAATAAACATTCTTCTAGGTATAACATAGTCTCCGTAACTAGGTTTTGCAGATTTCTGTAACAATTTTTTTCTTTAATATACTGGGATTATGGAGGAGATACAGTCATGAACTCATGGGACTATGTAGTCTTACATCCTGATGCCACAGGCTTTCATGTGGACTTTCCTTCTATTTTATTCACACATTAGGGTGAGAAAGAAGTCCTTTTTCCTAATACTGAAGCATGCTGCATCAGCCAATTTCAATACATGAAATCAGGAGAGTTAAATACTCATTCCAGGCCCCAGTTTCATGTCACAAGAACATTTCAGCTATTGTGTGATCTCTCCAGAGTGCCCTCACTAGGAGAGCAAAAACAAAACTGTTCTCAATGCTGCTATGGAGGTGACACTTGGGGATGTTATGTAGTCTGCCCTCCTCAGCAATCAGTACTCTGCTTATGAGTAGTGACTGGTGTCTCATGCCAACAGACTTTTATAAGCAAATAACAACTCTGAACCTTGATTGATAGATTTTTTGTTCAGGCAAACACGTTGTTGTTATGATATGGTACAAGCAAATGTTATGGTTGATTGGATTTGGTTTTTATTATTTTTGCTTTAAATTACCTCTGACTTCCTTGGCTGTAAAATTCAGCCAGTCCCGAATGCTTTTGGAAATCCCATCCTTCAGTTTGTTGGGTTTGATTTTGTTGTTTTTTATGTCCAGTGTAGGACTCAGTAATATGTACTGGCATAGCATCTCACTGGAGCAGAACGATGATTTGTTGTGCTAATTGCTGACATCACAAACCACAGACAGTAATCTTGATCTTGGAGGCAAAAAAACACCCCTAAACACTGGATTAAAACTATTAAACATAGTTTCTGTGAGTCTGGTACACTAAGAAAACTAAGCATGTTGAGTGTTAGAACATTTCCTTTTCTAAGGTTGTGGTCTTCATAGTTTTATAAAAAAAGAAATAAAAGAAATGTTGCAGAAGATTGGTGTTTAGTAACAGGTACACACATCAGAAGCTGTATTTTCAGTATTTCTGGTCTTTCAGCCTCACAGGTTATATTTTCTAGGCTTTAGAAGCATCAACAAGTTAAAATCAATAGGGTTTTAGAATATTTGGACTTTCTGGCATTTTTTCTTTGTTGCTCTGTGACTTGGACAACAAACATTGTGAACTGAGTAGCCTCAGTTTGTTAATCTCTCCCTTGGGTGCATCCTTTCTTAGTTCAGCAAAAACACAAATAAAAAAATCTACTGCATGTGGTCAGTCAGTGCTCAATTTGCTTGGGCTCATGTGTCTTGTTGAAACCAGAATATTTTATCTCCAAGACAAGCCCAGCCCCTTATTCTTGGTAAGAATTCTCAGTTTTCATTCTGTATTTTAGCTGTTAACCCCTTTGTCATTCCAGCTTCAAAAAAACAACCAAAAAAAGTCATAGTATATTTAAAGGAAATATGTGTGTTTAATATTTTGCTCATTCTGATAGCTGAACTGCATTTCTTCAAATATAAAAACACCCAAAAAACACAAACAAACAAAACAAAACAAAAAAAAAACACACGAAAGAAACCAAGCAAGTAGAAGATCACCTGGCCAAAATTAAAACAGAGAAATTTCCTTCTCAAAAGCACAACTCTCAAGAAACTTTGGGTGATGAACTATAAACATGAGGTTAAAACGGGCACACTTTTACATCTGAATCTGCAGTGTCTACAACCCAGTGCCTTAGGTACTTCGGCTGAAAGCAAAAATGTGAGAGACTGTCCAAATTTTGACATTTGCAGCTTCATTCACAGTTCAAATGGGTTGCTTGCAACCCTCTGCCTGCAAATGACAGAGTAAGATCAAGCCTGGGGTGGGGAGATGAGTCCTCTTGCTAGAACTCAAACACTCTTGGGGCAGCTATATCTCAACTCTAGAAATCTAAAGGGGATTTAAGCAAAAATAAAACTTATTGCAAATATCTATTCTTAGGGCACGTACCAGATGAAATTGTTGTATGGCGAAGGTTTACCCTGTGGTGTTTCCATTAGCAGGCGAGCAACAAGAAAGAGCTGGGCAAAACAATGGTTTCTGGAGGAATGTTTAATTGAAAGCTTTTCCCTTAAAAATATCATCTTTCCAGAAATGCAGATGTGCATGAGAATCCTGTAGGGATATTGGTATTTGGCCTCTAGGATTTTAACAGTCCTGTTCCCAAGGCTGAGATATACAGAGAGCCAAATTTTATTTGAAACTATTATACAAGGCAGATATAGAAGCTCATGGAGTATTACATTGCAAATCACATGTTAAAGAGAGACACATGGCTTTTGAGCTATAAAATGAGAAAGGAATGATATTTAAAAGATACCTTTAACCACTTGTTTTACTCATTAATCTACAGTTCAGAAAGCATTATTTGCAGGAAAAGAATGCCATTATGGGATAGTTTCTGAAAAGCAAACAAATATTTCAGCCATTTTCACTGCTAACATAACTGTATAACAATAGCAAAACAAATACTGATGGTGAGTAACATTTCTATGAGTGAATGTGCTGAACAGCTGCCACTTTCCACCCTTGAGACTTCTGCACATCTATGTTGGATGAAGTGATTCCTGTAGCAGATTTGTAATACACTTTGTGTTGCAGTGGGGTTAAAGGCAAGAGCTGAATTTTGATACTGTACCTTAATGTAGATTTCATTAAATCAAGCGAGACTTCTGCTGTTGGCGTGACAGGACCGTTGCTTATGAACAACAAAAAAGGGTCTGAATATGCCCCATGGCAAAACTCCTGACCCTGGGCAATGCCACAGTGTGGCAGTGCCAAATGTGCAATGTTCTTCCACCCTAACTCTCCCACGTGTGGGAACTTTCACTCGACCAAGTGCTCCCTGGGAAACACTCTGTCCCGTCTCTGTGTTCCCTGTGACAGTGTTCTGCTTACTTACATCTTCTAAAAGGACAAGAGGTGTTCTCAGATGTTCAGTCGTTCTGACACTGTTGTTTCTTATCAGATTTTTACAAAGAAGAAGGCATTGCAGCTTTGAAATGAGCATTCAGAAGTTTGTCAGAAGAATGATGTTAGATATTACCAAGTGTGTCAACTCATGGCGTGGTCTGGATGTTTTGTATGACTGGGTTAAGTTCTAGTAGCTACAGATGCAAGCAAGCAGCTGAACTTGGTAGATACTCATTTCCAAAAACATATTTGAGGGTATCATATTTTGCAGAATATAAAAATTCATCTAGACTGTGAGGTACAGCCTGGGACCAGTTAAATGAGTACATGTCATAGGCTTCAGGGTAACCTGTTACTGTGGCTTGGGCCTGATCCTCACATAGTTGTTTGGATAAACCCTGATATGAGACATCCCTGGGAATTACTGTCAGGCCGTGGGTCAGGACTCTGTCTCCCAGCTCAGCAGGAATTTTTGTCGAAAAAGTTCTTCTGTCTGGCTTCCTGATACGTGGGCTTTAGGTGTGCATGTATGTACTCATGCCTTATAAAAAAACTTTGGATAAGTGACCGTTACTTGAAAGATCCAGGAGCAACTTGTTCACTGCCAAATGAGAGGTCCAGTAGTTGTTTCTGATGCAATAATCTCTCTTTGTTCTGCAGGATCTGCCACAGCAGATCACAAAGTTCCCATGCTTCTGGGTACAGTGGCATAACAGCTGCCTCTTGGGTCCAAAGCTTGCCTCTTTGTTAAAAATAAAATCTGCTGAAGTGTCATCCTTTTTGAAAGAATTCTTCAGAGTTCAAAGTGAATTATCTCAGGGATGATGATAATCATTGGCCTTTAATTGAACTGTGGGGCTTCAAATGTAGAAACCAGTTCATGGTTAATCATTTAAGTTCATCAGAAATAAGATTCAAGTTGGGGCAATTAGACAATTGCTTCATTACTCAAACTGTCTAATGATGTTTTACTGATCTTTCACAAATGATAATGCAATAGATGAACTGTGCAGTTTAAATTATTCCAGTTTTAGATAGTTGAACAGTGACTTACCAAAACTGTTAATGGAAGTTATTCAAGATGTGCTGTCTAAATCCTTTCCAATTAGTGTTGAGGTCTTGAAGGGCCATTCTTAGCTTTTTATTAATATGTTCAGTTTATTAATGTATTTTTTTTATATATGCATAGTGTGACTGTCTGGTACATCTCAAGATGTTGCATAATTATTATCCTTTTAATTTGTTTTACTTGGGTTTTACTCCTTCATCTTGCTTAAAATTCAGAAATATTTCATAGCTTAATAACTTAATAACTCATTAGAAAGCCATGACATGTACTGGAGGTTACCTCAAAGGCTATCCATATTTAACAGTAAACTTGAGATAATTCATTGACAGTATGACTGCCATTGACCACTTTAAATATTTCAGGTTGTGTTTTGACCTTTTGCCTTACATTTAAACCATATGGAGAAACTGAAACAGATTGTGTACAATCTATATGCTATAACTGGGGTCTTTACCAGATGGTTATAGCATTAGAAAGCAACAAAAAATTACTACCCTCTAGTAATAGTACTACACATATATAATTTATTAAATATACACTCGTATATTTAATAAATTTTTTTACCTTACTATGTTTTAAATATGAGTCTTCCTTATTAAAAAATTCCCAATAAAAAGAACTTCTGCTTCCGCTTTTAGAGCAACATCTGTGGCCGACAAATTATCACCTAAATATGATATGAGATACAAATCAGTTTTTTTTAAAAACAGGACTAATTAAAAAGCTAATGGTGTTTTTCAGGTCTTTCATGCTTTCACTTTGCCATGTATAAAAGGGTCTTGTTTTGGATACTTGAAGTGATGTTCTCTTGGGAGCCTCCTTACTGAGATATAGTGTACAGAACCAAGACATTGCACTATAGAGTCACAAACAAACAGAAGGTGTAGAATGGCCTGCTCAGTTTTGGTGGGCTTTTATTGAAAAACCTCAAATGGCTGGGCATTTAGCTTTCCTGTGAAAATGCCTGTGTTGGTGGACACATGAGGTTTCTCTAGGTTGGCCATGTAATAGATTGTTTCCCATTCTGTCCCTGTTGACATCCATGAAATATTTTATTTCATAGAGTTCAAATACAGTTCTAGAAACAAAATAAGCATGTTTTAATTAGTTTATGTCATAAAATGTAAGCTGTCATACCGCATTTGCAAGGATTCCACAGATTTCTGTTACCATCCTGTTTTGATTTAACTTGGTAATGATATTTATGTAAAAAGGCTCAGTGATAAGCTACCCATAGAAATTACTAATGATGAAGAGGGATGGAAGGAAGATGGGAAAGTATTTAATTCCCTGGTAAAGCTTCTTGTTAAAGGCTTATTGTTGACCTTTGTTCAGACCATCACCCTTGAACCTCTCTGTTACATACCCTTCCTTCTCTTTTGCTATCATCTGCCAGTCTATGGATGGCATAACTTGGTGTCTTGGTTGAATAGTGACTCCAGAACAGTTTCTGATGTGCTTCTCATACAGCACAACTATCCTTCACACAAGGCTGAAGGTAACTTTGAGGAATGTGGCTTTGTATTCATCTATGTGATATCTGCAAAGAAAATAGGCTGTTACTGCAATATTTTAATACAGGGAAGGCAGTTTGATCCAAGTTCCCCAGCTGTTCTCATCCACAACTGGTGATCCACAACCACATAATCCACAGTGTTTTGAGCTGACAGTTTGATGATAGATGTGTATTGTCCATGAGATGTTTTGAGGCTGGGCAGTGCTCTCTATGTCCTAAATGTTGCAACTTTTCTAAGTACTTTGCTATTTTTGAGACTTCCCCAGAACGGAAGCATGTACTTCCAGTCACATATAGCAACGTGTTGTGTACATGTATTCTTTGTCATAAAGAATACATGTACATAAAGTGTACATGTATTCTTTGTTACGGATCTCTTTTTCTCTCTGAAAGCTTTTACCTTGCATGAAACTGCTTGGAATCTTCCTGCACCTTTCAAGTTTCTAACGGAGTCAATTAAATAGTTTGTTCTCAGGTGGGTTGGGCACCTCCCCAGGTGCCTCCCATTCCAGGATCTGCATGTGTCCCACTGTCCTCCTCACAGTGCTGAACACTGGCCAGAAAGACCTGCACACTCTTTCCCGTGCAATGCCAGAAGCCTTTGGGGAATGTTACTGCCCTGGAAAGGAAACTGAAGAACCACTTAAGGTCTTGTAACTCATGATAGCTAAAAAGCTTAAGACTGCCCTTGAGTATTGGTTTCAAATGCCATTGTTTCTCTGGCGAAGTCTGGAGCGTGACATATACTCAGCATCAGGATGCACTGTGCAGTGATATTGGGGTCTGGTTATATTATGTAATGGCAAGTTCTTATAGCAGTGAAATTTGACACACCTCAATAGGAAACATTGGGGCCCCTTAAATCTGTAGTACATGGTTCTCAAAGGTCCTTGTGGGTCCATTTGATCTGTTTAGTATTAAGTGTTTTTTCTTCTGCCACCTGTAGTTTGGTTCACATTCCTCTCACCTTTTCTTACTACTACACTAATGCCAAGCTGTTTCCAGAACTGCTGTGCTCTCAAAGACATTTTCTGCTAGATTTTATTCTAAATAAGTACAAGAAAGATCTTTATTATTTGCAAATTAAAAGCGTATCCAGCTTTTGTCCTTCAAAAGAAATTTAGCTTCCTTTTAGGTGACAAATAAGTAATGAATTAGATGCTGAAGGTGCAATGCTTCTAATTTCTGCAGGATTAAAGATCTTTTTAAATGAAGAATTTCTACTGTGTCTAATAAAGCTTTATTTTGGGGAAAGATAGGGGGAAGCACTCCATTTTGTATCTAATGCAGCCATAACATAGCTCAAACCTCTCCTTAAAAACTAGAGAAAAACTGGCACTTAGCTTTCCCTAATTGCTGGAGCAGTCCAAGATTTCTGTCTGGCTGTGAAGCTTTTGCTCAATTTATGCTATAAATTGGAATTGTTTTCTAACCATTTCCTAAGTAAGCACAATTTAACCAGTTAGCAGACTGATTTAGAGGCTGAATTCCAATATCCTTGTTCTGTGAATGGTTCCATTGGCTTAATTGACTCCTTGGGAACTAAGGAAGTATTCAAAGTAAAAGTGATGGACCTCGGTTTTAACTAGTTGTATGTAGCAGCCAGCTGAAATACAACTTCTTGTACATATGAAAACAATGGTGCTGTTCATAGTTCCAGCCTCAAGAGATACAGTCACTGATATAATGACAATTTGAAAGTTTTATTGATGCATATATTTCTTCACCATTGCACATCATGAAGTACTCTAAGAAACCAGAGGATTCTTTGTTTAACAACTAGTCAGCTAACACTCTAAGAAATCTTTCATGAAATTTATGCAATTCATGGTTTGAAAAAATTTTATTTCCCAAAATGAAGGGACAAGTGCATGAGGTGAGCATGCAACTAAAAATGCCCTGCCAATTTTATAAGCAGACAAGCCTAGGTACAATGAATTTCTCGCGTCCTCAGTTGTGCTGTTTGTTGATCAACATCAGGTTCTCTAAAGAGTAATTCAAACAGATTTTGATGGATCTCAGAAAGGAGGTAGAAATATTTTTCCCATGCAAGGTAACCGCTCTGATATTCCAATTGTTTGATGAAGAAAGTAAGCATTTCTGTTATAATGACAAAAAAGAATGAAAAAAGTTCTTAAAGGCTTTTAGAATGTTCTTAAAAGATGCTTAATGATAGCTGACTGTGGTGCTTACACAGGGTTAAATTAATCAACAGCTTCCTAATTAAAACAAGTATCTTCTCCCAGAGATTTAAAATGTGGATTTTTGGTTGTTGTTGTCATTGTTACTAATAAACAGTCAAAATGCTTTTGTCAGATAAGGCAAGAAATGGATTCTTTATCCTAGGAACCTCCCACATACTGTTCCTGAATACATTAGCATTAACTGTTTTGCCTTCCAGACAATAGAAAAAACTCTTTAAAGTGGGGATGATAGGGAAAGGATGGTGGAAACCAGGGAGGTGGTGGTTAACACATTTGTTTGTAGAGTTTGCAGCCTCCCTTCAGACGTGCTGTACTTTGTGAAGAGTTTGTCTGTTCTCATTGAGTCCCTTTATAGGAAAGCCTAGCACAGTGGCTTTGCTTTGGTCATAGACTTAGAAGCTCAGGCTGGATATTACAGCTCTGAAAGAGAATTGACAGAGCTGTGGGAGGAAGCTATTCTTCACTTGCCTATACTTTCAGGAGGTTTAAAATTCTCCAAGTACTCAACTTTTTTAAAATTATCAAATGGAGTATGTTGGGTTAACTTTGGTCTGGACTGTAGACCAGTGTCATGAAAACTCATCTTTGAGAAATATGCAGCCCTTCTGACCCTTCCTTTCTCCCAGTCATGCTTTTACATTTCCACTTGGCAGGCTAACTTTCACCATGCTAGGATAGTTATTTGGTACCACTAATAATCTCTACAGCTTTGGTAAACACCAGATCAAATTGATTTTGTCCCATTGTTACTCAGAAATGAGCTAAATTAACAGATTAGTAGTATTAATGGGGTTTAAATGCGATGACGTTATCTTGCATAGATTTGATATGGATATGGCTCAAAATGGATAGCTGGTGCATGTTCATGTGCAAAATCCAGAGTCTGCTTTGAATGTTTATCTTAAATTTGTCTATAAACTATGAAACTCCATTTCAACCACATAATTTCCTTTTAGTATGCTTGCCCATCAGCTGTTAAATGTCAAACAAATATTAGGAGCTTCAGCAATGGGTCCATTTTATGAGTGTATAGTAAACTTTTTCATCCTAGTAAAGTTTATTTAGGTATCATAAGTTAATAACATTCTAATGCATGAAGAAAGCATGTTTTCTTTCTTCTGAATCAGACAGTGTTCCCCTGATAACTATCCTGAGGTAAAATATAATGAAGTTGGCTTTAGTTTTACAAGAACTATCATCATGTCATATATGTTGGCAAAGTTCATAAAATAACTGAGTGTATACATTACATTGATATTAAAAAAAGAACAGGGAGATTAGAAGAAGGTATTTAATGAGACATGAGAAAAATATAGCTCCTTGATGATGATACTGGGAGAAAAGTTTTTCTCCTCTAAAAAGCAATAGTGAATTTGAGTAAGAAAACCCACAGAAATCAGCAGGGCTGTGAAGCTTTTTCTCACAACTCTATTCAAATTTAATGAAAAGGAGTGTTCTTTCTGTAAGACTTTGAATCATCCTTTAATTTTCCATTGCAGAAATCTTTTCTGTCATCCTAGGTAAAAATTCAACCCAGCCCCACCCCAGTTACCAAATCCTATAGGATTTTTCCATAGGAGTAATTAAAAACACTCAACTTTTCACTTTCTGCCATAAATCCTAAAGAGCTGTGGGAGAAAAGTAGGCTTTAGAGAAGTGAGAAAAATTCCTTCTGAGTGAAAGCAACTCGCCCAATGTCCCATGTGAGTCCTGAGTGAGGAATTTCAGATGAGTGTTTGCCTCATCCTTGCTTTGTGAACTCTGGCTATGGGATGATGTTGTCATTGAGAGTGGAACTGCATTTCTGAGTAGCCTGGAATGGGGCCATGCACCAGTGTGTTCAGTCTAGTGTTTACACAGGATCTGTTTGTGTAACTGAAGGAATGGAGTCTGTGTAAACAATTCCCATCGATTATGACAGCTCATGCCAGCTCAGCAGTATTAGATTCAGTACTTACATATTTCAGGCTGATATCTCTTTGTTTTCTCACTATACTGGAGTGTTTATTAACAAGATTTAGTGTGTAAATACCCCTCTCCAATGCTCAATGCTAAACATGCTCTCCTTATAATGGGATTTTTGTTTGCTCTGAGTAATATTATCTTAAGAGCCATTGATGGCACAACCTGGTGCTAATTCAAGCACTATTACTGGCTGTGTAACACGCTGCCCTGAATCATTCAAAAAATAAAAATTAATTCAGTGTCTCAATGGAAGGTGATGACACAAATATTGTAGCAGCCCTGTAAACTGATGGTCATTGTCAAAACCATGGTGACTTTGACATGCAGATATAGATAGAAAGAGAGGATCTGCAATCACTTCCGATTAGAAATGTCAAGCTGACATTTCCCCTTGCTTAATCAACAGCCTGTTTCTTAAGCTGTGTCACACCCATCCCAGTTTAGGTTTAAGAATGCCGTCTCTCTGTTCCAACAGCTGGTTTGGTATTGTCATTTCACTGAAGAACACTTTACATGGTATATCATACGCTTGCCCAAGTTTTTCCTACTAGTCTATCTCACTCACAGGGAACCTTTAGTGAATCTCTTGCCGTATTTTATTTGAGAAGGTGTTGTAACTCCTTGTAGTTGGCATCAGCCCCTGTCTAGGTCCGTGCCAAACTTGGTACTGGTGCCAGTGGTCTGTTATCTCTGGCATAGCTGTACTGCTCCTCTGAAGGACGTTAGCTGAGTCAATAATAGCATGTTTCCGTCACTATTTAACACTGGAAGTTTGGCTGGAAAAGTAACGTTGGCAAGGTTTGGTTTTGCCTTTCTTGTTCCTAGCCAGCATAGCAATGCCAGAAAAAGACTTATGGAGACTAAGCATTTTCACTTTACAACCTGTGGATGCAGCTGATCAGTCCTTCAACCTGACCAGAGTCAGGCTGTGCCTGAAGTCCGAGGGAAGGAGACAGGCTGCAGTGCTGTTCTGTGGCTGTGAAAACTGCAAGTGCTCGTCTATTCTGCCCTCACCTCTTCTGAGCAGAGCAAACTTGAGAGGTCCAATGTAAGCTCTACCACCCTGTTCTGTTTCTCCTTTTCTGAAGTGCTGCAAATACAATCAGGGCATTCTGGCCATCAAATGCTGAAGGTGCTTCTTAAACCACTGGTTTCTTAGCAGTTCCACCTGAGCTGCATGCTCTTTCCAGCCTGTTCCTCACTGAAGCATATATTCATATTCAGAACTTAATAATTGATGTGATCAGCTGGACTTGTTTTCAATTTTATACAACCTCAGTGTCAGTGAAATGAGGGGAATTAACTGGGGGAAAAACAACAGTAGTAAAGAGTAGGGCTGGTGTTTCGATGACCCGACCCTTCCCCTCTCTCTTTCCATGTGGCTGGGAATTGTTTTTACTATGCAAGAGCATTAAGGTTAAAGAAGAAGCACTGACTTTAAGCTCATGAGGCTGTGTGTTGATCTGATACAGTACTTGGGGAACATTGTCCTGCAGTACCATAACCCAGTCAGGCAGTTTCAGGATTTCCTTCATGGTTTTAAAAATCTTACCATTATCATCTATCTTTTTGTGGTTTTCTGGACTGTGGTTGACGGATAATATTGCAGTGCAAATTAAATTCTGCTTGCAGTGATTTTCCCTAGATCTCATTTGCTGCTTTCCTGCACAGGTTATTAAGTGTCACAGCTCAGGAGTACCAATTATAAGTTTATTCATTTAATGGGTAGTTTTAATGTTCTAGGAGAACCCATTTTCTTAACTTAATGATAGTATTTTTAGGCTGTTGCATAACATTTAACTAGTTATTATTTGTTCTTTACTCTTTGAACATGTCTAGTTATACTGTTCTGGCATCGTTGCAAACACGGTTCTACAATGTAAGTAAAGCAAGCACTTAGATGTGATGGATAGTTTCAACTGTAAGTCTTTATTTTTTTCTTGTGTTTAGTCCTAATTATCTAACATTTCTAGTGACACTTAAGCATTGGCAAAGCTTGTATAAATTCAGAAGTTTAGTAAGACTAGAGCCCTTGAAATATGCCACTAGGAAAATGTTTTATCTATGTCCATGTGTTTAAGCTTGCTTTACTGACGTTCTGCTTTCAAAAGGTTTTATCTGGCAATACTATTCACCCTTGGTTAACAGTAGACATTTAAGCCCTGGTCATGCAAAGCAAATTGGCCACTCCTGTCTTTTAGGGGCCTGTGTCCAAGCATGGGATTTATAAATCTGAGCTAAGCACAGAAGCCAGCTTAAGCAGAGGCTGGGTGGGGAGTACTTTCCACCGCTTCTGCCAAAGCTGCAATTTTCCATCTCAAATAAAGGTGCTTAAATTGCACCTATATGCCACATGTGTAGATGCTGCATCTATATGATGCTTCCAGGGGTCTAGACTTAGTTACCTTTGAGATGCCAAAATTCTGTCCCTCAACCTACCCCCTCCCCAAGGCTGTCACACAGGTCAGTGTGTCTGTTTTAAGCAGTTCTGTCCATCTTCTCAGATTGTGACTGGGCCTGGCTTTGGAGGGCAGGAGGCAGGCCAGGCTGATCTCTGGGCTAGATCCCTGCTGCAGTCCTCCTTGCCCTATTGGTAGTTTCCATATCTCTGGATCACCTCTGCTTAAACAGTGAAGGCTGTGACAATACAACATTTGTAGGCTTTGGGGTGAGTACTTGCTCATTTATATTTTAAAACTTGATGCAATTGTAATCTCTGCTGGTTTCCTAAATTTTTTTTTCTTCTTTCAAGTTGTTTTTTTTTTCCCTCTGTCCCAGCTCTATTCACAAAAGAAACTGGTCTTATTCATTCATTATGTCTCATGTTTGCTGACACATTAAACAGTGAATTAAGCCAGCCTGGCTGAAGCAGTTTCTTCTCATGGTTGTACATACTGCCTTTCTTTGGGAAGTGCAACCACCATGGTGATAGCTGAATAGGATGTGCATTTGTTCCTCCACCACTGTTTATAATCTGCTATATTAATGTAGCCTGACATTGGTTTAATTTACAGTATAATACAGGGTTGTAAACTGCAGCTGTTCACAAATAGATTCATTTCCCATTCAAGCACCTGTCCAGTGAAGGCAATAACCTCCAGGAACCCAGCAGGACACAGCTTCAGTCAGCCCAGTGTAATCTGCTGTCACACGTGTGCGCACTCTCTGTCCAGCCACATCCCCGTGGTCACCTCTGGTTTTGCTGCCCACTCAGAAGGTTGACGAAAAAAAACCTAGGCTGGAGCTCTCTAGACCGTAAGATAAATAAGTGCTGATGAGTTAGGGGCTCACATGTAAGCAGTCTGAAGAAGTTTTTCCTTACTTTAGTGTATTGGGTAACTCAGTAGAATAGAGCTTTTGGTCATTTACAGTCAAACCAATTACTTCATTTGGGAAAGAAGGCATTAGATCTGCACAGTAGCTTCTCTTCAGTAAAAAGTCATTGCTATTTAGATGTTATCTAGATTTCCTGCATGAGAGTTGGAACAGAGCCAGACATTACATGACTCCAGAAAAAAAAATTGCTTTAAAATTTTACTTGGCTTTTTAGAGAATGATTGACTTTTTATGAGGTGAGGAGAAAAAGGAAGGAACTATGTGACAGAGAAAGAGACACAAATTTTTATATTGGGAGTATCTGAGGAAAGTCCTACAGGAGGGTTTTTTATTTCATTTTAATCTAAAGTGTATTTCAGTATGTTTGCTGTATTTATCAAACTATGCTAAAGGAACAGCAATACATACATTTAAAAAGCGATGCTGGATTTTATCAGAGAGCTCGGTAAAATCTACAAATTACTCTTGAAATTGTAGGTACACTGTATTTCTACGCCTGACTGCCATCTCCATTTTGAACATTGGGCTAATTTGTTTTCTCCATTGTTATCTTATCTCCATTTTGGATTGAGATTCCCTGGGAAGGGAGAAGGTGCTAACAGTACAGAGTGAGTGACAAGCTGGCTCCTTTTCAAAAGATGCTTCACAGCACAATAGGATGGGAGCAGCTTTTGAAATCCCATTCATTCTGGCTTCTTGACACAGTCTTGGGGTCTGCAACAATGAAACGTCCCCTGAGATAGAACAAAAGGCCAGTTGTTTTAGCACAATCCTTTAAAATATAGTTTTGGAGGATGTGCAGAGAGCTTGGGCAGCGGAGAACAAGCAAAGCAATCTTTCCTAATAAAAGTTGCTTTTTTACTGAAAGAGACCAGAGAGGAAGAGAGAGGCTTTCTGCATAAGAGAAGAATTCATGATTCAATAAGTTATGTGGAGAAGGAGTGTGTGCAGTCCCACCTTAGAGAAATCCAGTCTAATCCAAGAGAGCACCACAGCATGGTGAATCAGTGACATGCAAAAGGCTGTCCTTATTTTTACAACCATTTCCATGCATTCTTGTGAATTGACAGTGACAGTGCAAATCAAACAAAAAAATATGGGGGCATTTGCTGTAGGTCTTCCTATGGCTGTGAGGAATGAGGCATCATAAACTGCTGCTCAGCTGGGAGCTCTGGGCTCTGGGGAGCACTGAGCTACTGAGTGCTTCTGGTGTATTAATAGTGGTCCAGGGCAAACAACCCCTGTGCCTTATGGTCCTGTTTGTGTAAAGAGGATGCTGAGTGGAGGGTTTCCATATGGGAAGAACCATAGTGTGACTGTCCATTGTAGTATATGCACTTGAAATGCATTGTAGAGGTCATCAAAAAAATTGTTACTAGGATTGTGACATGTTCTAAAGTACCATTTGTAGTTAATGTCTTTGTTTTACTTTACATATTTAATAATGCACAAGAAAGAATTGGATTGTGCCATCTAGCAATAAAACACCAGACTGGAATATGTAATCTGGCTGGACTTCTTTCTCTCTCCACTATATGAAAAGTGTTTTCTACTCCTTTTTTTTCCCTGGTTTTGAAGTGAAGGTGACAATTCTCACGAAGTGTTGGGAGATCTTTAATTTGAAATCTGTAAATGAAAGATATCTTCAGGTACTTTGGTTGTCATTATTAGCACATCACTTCTGGATGAGATGATTAAAAACAAGTCAAACTATCAAATACATATAATTTAAAAATAAACACATTTTTAGAATAGCAGCCATTTTTCTAGGTCATAAAAAGACAGAATGTTTCAGGTGATGTTATCAAGTTCAGAAATACCTTGTTTGAAAGAGAAGATTCAAAAGGTTTATGCCTACTGCTATTGTTTTAGCAGAAGCTAACAAGAATAGTAGTTGTTAAAGGAAACTGTTTACTATTGGGATAATCCCCATATAAAACAGTCTGTAGGAAGTCCCATGTAAAAGTTCCATTTTTGTTTTCTTTCAAAATCAGATGGCACACCACTGTCACAGGAGAATAACTTAAGATATTTTGAGACCCTCAAGTTGTAGAGGGCAGTTATTCCACCCTGGAATTAACAGATGCAGCTAAGTAAATGTAACAGTCTCCAGTGGATTTATTGGACTCCTATAGATTGGCTTCTTGTGTAATCCAGGGCAATTCTGAATTTACTCTAGTTTGTTTCAGGAAATCAAACCACAGCAGTGACTATAAAGATACTTTTACATCCTGTTCTACTAGCTTTCTCAGAAAATGTTCTTGTTTACAATCACAAAGACCAGAGCATCCCTGTAATTTGGAGAAATGGATAATTATGATTGTTTGATAGCACATCCCATGTTTTTAATTCTTTTTGGTTTTTTACCTTAAAACTTGTATCACTGTTGTGAAAATTTCATGGCTTAGGGATTGGTTACAAACCCATGTTTAATTTGCTTTTTTTTGTGACCAAAAAAGGGACAGAGCTGTGGAAAACTGGTGATTTTGTGCACATTTTTACGATGCTCCTAAAAGCTAAGTGAAAAATTGTATGTCTCTCCAATTAGGAAATTTTTGTGCCTTTGTGGTTGCTATTTACAAGTTGCCTTTTATTTTGTTGTTCCATGTGCGGTTTGCTCTGGTTTTAAGCTGCAGTGTTTACCTACAAAGCAGGGCAAATACAACCTACCATTGCTTCTGTGTGAAAACTATTCCATTTAGCCAGCAACTACTGACAGAAAAAATGTAAACCACTGGCATACTCTGAGCAGTCAGAGCCATAAAGGCAGGTAAAAGCCAGTTAAATTTGACACTTGGCCACATGGTGAATTTTTGAGAACCCCAGCTGTCTGAGGTGTAAGAACATCTGTGATTGTCAACAGTTCATTAGAAAATTACTGGCAATAAAAAAATGCCAACCCACCTCTTCCTGTAAGCAATTTGATTACTGATGGTCTGCCTGTCCTCAGTATTATTTTACTTCATTCACAGAGAGACAAATTTTGCAACAAATTTTTCTTCTGTGTTTCCCTGGTGGTGCAATGATCTAACATCATTATTCACTCCTTACTTATACCAGATTTGAATATGCCATTGTTTCTTGGACAATAAAAACATCATTTGCCTAGCAGTCACCACATACATTAAATCTTTGCCATATGTGTATCACATTCCTGTGTCATATTCCTTGGACAGAGCCTGCATAAATTCCTTTGGCTCGGGTTTTGACATGATTGCGGCAATAACCGAGAAAGCTTCCTTTAATAACTGGTCAGAGCACTCAGTTAGTACTTTATCAGAACTCCTTGCAGTATTTGGATGATATTGATCTCTAAGTGTGGGACTGTCTGGCAGTTTGCACATTAGAGCAAAAATATGCTGAAGTCAGGAGCAATCACCCATTTTTACGCTTAAAGAAACAAGAGAAAAGATGACATGCCTGATCAGACCTAAAGCAGGCTGTAAGTCTGGCTGTAGGATCTTCTTGAGTTTTTCAGGTCTGTTGGATCAGGCCTGTTCAGAATCTGCTTGGATTCTTCTTCTCTTTGAATTTTTGGCTGCCTGCAACAGGATTTCCATTGCTAACATTGTCTCTGTGCCACATAGCAGTGGGGGTTGGAGAACTACTATTTAGTATTTCTTTCTCACATGTTTTTGCAGCTCCCCCTTATTTCTTTTCTTGTATTTGGCTACAGACCTGAGGGTGAGATCACACATGTATAGAATGAGAATTGTAGAAACACATTACTCAGCCATATTTAGTGCCAGCATTTGAAAGTGCCAAATTGCTTTTTGGGTTTTCAGTATCACATGCTGGAGACGTCACAGGCTACTACTATTCATTGACATTTACTCCTTTCAGCACTTGTGTTATATTTATAAATACTTCCACACATGAAATACCCTTTTAGCTACAGGATGCTGATGCACTGACCTATCATATAAAAACAATATAGTGCTCTGGTTCAGTGGTTCTGGGTTTGTAGACTTCTCTGTTAGATGTTTGAAATGAGCCAGTTATAAAAGAAAATATAGTTTAACCATGACACTTGTTCATTGTTTTTGTCCTCAGCAGTTCTGTATAGACTCTCTTCATAATTAAGGGCTTTACTGAGTAAAGAAGATCCCCAGCAGTCACCCTGGAATTGGATTAATGGTACAAGAAACTCCCCCTTGCTAACCACATGTTCAGTCCCTTTCTGTCTTCCCATATACAAGCCCTTCTTCAATTTGCTTAAATGAATTGCTGTAATTTGGCTCTATAGACTTGAAGAAATCGAGCCAGGCTTTATTTAGAAGTATAGTGGTGCATAGAGTCTCCATCTGAAATTAGGGCCATGTTGTACAAATTATTGTATAAACACAAATTAAGAGAAATCCTCTGCACTGATGAGTTAATAATCTTGTTTGTCAAGACAAAGAATGGGAGAAAGGAGCAGCGTTATCTCTGCTGTATGCTGCAGTTGCACAGACTCTGACTTACCAAAGGTGGTGCAGAGAATGCATCACAACATTTAGAAGTGAACCTTTGTTTCTCATATCTGAGTACGCTGCCTTAATTGCAAGACTAACTTCTATCTTGTCAGTCATTGCAAACTCTGTAATCATTTGAGGTTGATACTGTGCCAGGCCACATATGGCAATGAAAACAATATAGTCACCATTAAAAAGAACTGCATTTCTCTTTACCTGCAGATCTGTGAAAATAAGTAAATTTTGTCTTCCTGCATTATAAACTGCATCCTTTCTACGCCGGTATAAAAAGAGGGATCATTTTACTATATTCATGTTTTAAAGCTGCTGTCTGGTTCAGCATATCCCAACAGTCTCCAGCCTTTTCTCATCTGTGTGATAATGGTGTAAATGTCTTTGCACAAGTCATGCTGCCCAACTTCATTGTATTCATTGTCTTTTGGGAAAAGTTTTTTTCTTTCTGTAGGCTCAACTGAATCTGTCATTTTGATGTGAGGTGATTCAGTTTTTTGGGTACCCTCTGTAGTGGGTATCTTGGATGTGAAGAAGTGACTAACAAACCCTGCAGATGTAGGATATTGATGGATAGACTCCAAGGAGTCTAGCTGTGGTGTGTAAGATATTACCATCTCTTTGCTATCCATCCCATCCATCTGCCTGAGGTTGCCAACTCTACAGCAAACCTGTCAAAATAGAATGGGAAGGGTGTGTTTCAGTCATTTCAGTGCAAAGACTGGAGACCTAGCCTGTGTTGGAGATATAAGCTGAACCACCAACTTTGCACCAAGCAAACTGTTCAGTGCCTTGGGAAGCACCCAAGGGCTGACACAGCAGAGAAGGATAGTGTATCCAAAAGGCAGCTGAGAGAAATTTGTGGCAGAGCCCTCAAAGCATAGGATGAAGAGCTGTGTGAAAGCTCTGCAGTCAATGTTATAGCCCTGTTCATGGCCACGATCAAATATCACAGGTCACCTGTGTTGTTAGGGACCACATCAGAACTTGTTGTGTCTGGGTACCGTGTAGGTTCCAGCTGGATTACTAACAGTGGGGAGGAGGGAAAAATCTGGGGTGTGGATGAGCCCTGTGTATATGGGGGTGAGGGTGCCAGACTGAATTTCCACCCTGAAAACTTCATCAGCAGTCAGGGTCTCCAACAAAGTCATGTGTGGTGTGATCTCTGATAACGAGCACGGCTCCTCCTCCTGGAGCCGTTTGAAGACACGCAGTGGGAGTGGCTCCTTAGAGAGCACTCACAGCCATTGCGTGGTTTTGGACACATTGGTGTCGATCTCAGAGGGTGTATAACTCTTGTATTGTGATTTGTAGTCTAATGGTAATTAATTGGGTGGGGTCTCTTGAGATAGAGATTGTATTCCTGTAAGAAATAAGATTCTAAAATGTTAATTTTTTTTCTGTGAGGTCTGCTGGATTTGCAGGTCGCAAAAGACTGTTCATGCATTTTGTATAAGGTTGATATAATTTATAAATTGATGCCTTTCAGAAAAAAAAAATCTAATTTCCAGATTTGGGCTTTATTTTGCCTTGAAAAATAATGACAGTATGAAGGTGGCTCTTTAAATACCTCACAAAGGCACACAATAGTTCTCCCTGTGCTTGGGCAATGTATTTTTTTTACTTTCTTGGTAGCAGTGGGGAAAGGAAGAGAAAATTGGAGAGACATTTAAAAATGTCAATTCTAGTTCAGAAGTTACACAAGCAAACACTCTTGACCAAAGTGTTGAATTATAAAGTTTGATATTCCATAAAGCTAAATAGTCAGAAGTAATGCTGCCAGTAACAGACATTCATTTATTTACTTGAGGTGCCCATTGTTAGGACTAATAATACATTTCAACATATTGAAATTGCCAGATAATTCTTTTGTGACTTTTATGTTGGATGATATTGTTATTTAAATGAACCTGCAGACCGCACTGTAATGAAGAAATGCATGTTTTGCTTAACTGTTATCAACCAGCATTCCAGCAAAATGAGAATTTTTACCTCCATTCATTCTGAGGGGAAGCTGGGGGTCACTGTTTTCAATATGGACCTTTTAAAAACCTTTCAGCAGAGAATAATTATAAGCCACAGCTTCTGAAATTACCTGTTTTCACTGTAGGGAAGAAGAAACTTTTATCTTTTGTAATGAAGTACACTTGTTCATTCAAACTTTGTAAGAATTCCTTAAAATGGCAGTGCATTGGGCTGATTTAGTATTAGTTGGAGTAATAAAAGAAATCGATTTTTTAAATATACGGATACCCTTGTTTATTCAATTTTACTTCTCTTGAATTTTGGATCCATCTTGTCAAATAATACAGATGGAAAAAATGTGTTGAGCTCTTGTGTAAATAACCTTATCTGTGCAAATTGCTGTTGACTAAAACAAATGTTACTTCCTTTGCAGTTTCAAATTCGTTTTGCACTTTCATTTGAAGACTGGGGTTTGAAACTGTTTCGGTCATGCTCATTTTCCTATATTAAGTTTTAGAAAAAGACTTTCTTTTTTATAGTTCAAAACTATGTGGAAGATAGGGATTGGAAATATGGCTTGCAGCAATGGGCTTTGGACTTCTTGCTTTGTTCTTAAAAACAAACAGGTTGGCAGTATTTATTGGTGTAAAGTAACAGAAAAGTCATTATCTTGGGAGTAATTTAAAAAAAAAGATTAACAATAATTTGTTAATTATTGCCAGAAAAAAAAGTATGCAGATTTACTTCTGAAAATGTGCGTTCCGGTTAATGAAAAACATTACCCTGCAGCCTCTGTGGGATTTTTTTACACTTTTAAAAGTTTTTTTTTAAAAAAAGGAAGAAATTGATCCCACACTTTCCTAAATGGGATTTTTGGCCAAGGGCGAATTCAAACCTCACCCTTAGAAAATAAGCAAGCACAGAATTAGAGATTGAAATTTTTGCATTTGAATGCTACATATTTATTTTTACAGTAAAATTACTACTATTTTTTTTTGTTTTAAGTAAATGGCAGATTGAAAATTGGGTTGATTGTTTCAATCAAATATATTTTCCCTCTAGTTTGATTCACAGGCTTTATTTCCCCACTCAGAGGAAGTCTTCTTCCCTGCTCTAGACAGCACCAACCCACTTCTGTTAGCATCACTCAAAAACCACTTCATCTGTAAAATAAAATCTAGCTAAATAAGATAATTTCACAGTAGCTAAAAATTTTAATCCTGTCTAATGAGGCTGTTTAGACTGAGTAATGCTGCTCCATTATTTGTCCAACAGGGTGAGAGAGGAAGCAGTAAGTTAAGCTTTTTTAACGCCCTGCTCATAGTAACTGTGCTTATGGATGGGTAACCAGGTAGTTTGTAGCTGTATATGTCTATCACCCAACTTGCTAAAAGTTTAATAGAATTTGACCTGTGTGTTAGTCATATTTAAATACGGGCCATATGTTCAGTTCTGAGAGAGGCTGACCCATATTTCATTCAATTGTTTAGTAAACTTTCTGTCTTCTGTCCATGTACTCAGGCTCCCTAGCTATGGTAACACATACAATTGGGTGTCTAGAAGGGCAAACATAATCCTTATTATATATCCAGCAATGTTTTTGAGCTATGAAACAGCCAGGACCAGGATCCTGAGGCAGTGTCCAAATACAGAGCAGAGTTGCCCCCTCTAGAGAAAATTTACATCCAGATGGCTGAGGCATATAAAGATGTGTTCTCAGGGTAACAAGTTGCCTCATGTCAGCTGACAGGAATATGCATTCTCAGCAAGGCAGAGTAATTCAAGCTGATTTAGCCCTTTCTCCTCTGATAACTTTTAAACCCAATGACTGGAGACAACAGGTGGATATAAGCAGATGGAGAAGCATGAGGAGTGAATAAGAAGGTCGGCTTCATAGGTAGTGGGCTCAATATTGCAGCAGCACAGCCATTGTCAAGCGTTTTTTCTGGCATCAGAGTTAAGAGGAGGCTTGAGAGGGGATTTGAAGGAGGATAACGAGGCAGCTTTGTGGACATGAACAAGGAGCTCTACCCAAGCATGGGGGCAGCAGGAGAGAAAGCACAAAGATCCTTGCTTGAAAAGGTAACAAATGGGTGATGGAGCCTACTGTCAGGGGCTGACTGGAGGTGGGAGCTCTCCCCTCTGGAATAAATGAATGAGAATAGGTTGGGAGGGGATTAGGCTGAGAATGCTTTGAAAGAAAAATCAAGTAGATTATGTTTATATAACAGAAAAAGGGAAACCATAGCAAAGAGGAGTAACAATGGTCAAAGTGATGAGCAAAAAAAATGCCAGTATCAAAAAAAAATTCTTCAAGCTTTTCCAAAGCCGCTCTTTGAATAATCAGAAGGAAGAGGTGCATTGTAAGGATGGCTTTGTATGCATCCCCGTCATAACCAACTCCTCACAGTTGCTTTCTGAAACTCAGGAATTATCACTAGAAATTTTCTAAGCCTGGCATCTACCTTTGAGGTGAACAGTTATATTGCCTGAGCCCAAAGAATTTTCTTGTTCTTTATTATAGGGAAATAGGACAAATGTATACTTTCCTGCTGGAAAAAAAAAAAGTAATTGGTCTCTTCATTTGTGGGTTGGTTTTTTTTTTTTTAATTAGTGCAGTAATGGCAAAAAAATCCTTTGATTTATCATAATCATTTAAAATTCAGCTTAACAGACTTCTGAGTCTGTTAAAAACACTTGTTTTTGTTATGTCTTCAGTTGTGCAGTTTTCATTACTTGCTTCTGAAAAATATTGCTGGTTTTTTTTAAAGGGTGTTTACTACCATGGAGTCTTATAGCAAAGCACATATCTGTCCTTAGGCAACCATATTCCTCAAAATCTGGGGAAAAAAAGAACTGAGCTATACTGTATTCTTATATGAGCTGTCTGTTGTTCATGGAAAGGCTAGAACGGATGATCTGAGCTGTCCTGTTAGTGCAATAGTAGCATAACTCTGTCCTGGGTTGGAGGCACGGGATTTAGCTTAACCTCATCACTCCTGTCCCCTGTGCCAGTGGAGAGCAGTGACGTTGCACTGGTGCTTCCATTCTCCTCGGGAAGAGCACAGGCAGCACTACTGCTCCCCTTGGTCATGGCCATATTGCTGTGTTGAAGGCCATCCTTTAAGTCTTTTGGTTTTGTCTCCTGCACAAAAGACACATCTGCAGTTTGGTAGGGAGAGAAAATAGAAAGGTTGGTGTCAATCTCGCCGAGTGGATGAATTTAGCAGTGAACAGTAAGCTGTACCTGGGTGTTTCGGTCATGTCAGGGTGGCCTTATTGCACTGTCCATACTTACAGAGGATTTCATAATCAATTTCAAAGATGTATGATGGTTTTGACGTGTGGCATATATACAAAGGTGCACTAATCACTGGTTTATATAATGCTTAGCACTGTTGTGAACACTGTCATTTGTTTAACACACAAATCATATTAAGCCAACCACCAGCTATAATTTTGGAAATTGGTGGAATATTCCTATAAAGAAGCACAAAAGACTGTAAAGATTGAATAAGTTCATTGTCTTAGTGACCAGTTGGGGAGGGGAAGGTCATCCTCTTTAATTTTTTCTTCTTTTAAAAATACTTTGTGGTTAAGCAGCACAGACACTGCATATCTTTGTATCCCCACACAGTCACCATGTTAATAGCTGTTTGCTAGCTGTGGTCAGTTAATTTAAAAAAGCTGGCATATTGGTATTATAGGTTTCAATTGATTATTCTTGAATCAAATGTAGTATTGTTGCTTCAAACCAAACCCCCACCCATGACAAAATTCATTATAGCTCTTTAATTTATAATAGTGTTTGAAAAGATGAACCTGAGATGATATAAAAGGAGATTCAGTTTCCTTAACAGTGGCTCAAGCCATGCATCATCCTTGCTACACTCTCTACACTCTTGCTACACTCACTACAGTGAGAGGTTCCTGTTGGTTTGGAAATCTAATGCTTCTTTGTTTTGTTGCAAATATGAAAATACTTTATAACATTTTCACTGACATGAGGAACATAGGTGTGCTCCTATAATATGTTTCTACCTTGAATGCATGTTATATACATTTCTAGAATGCATGTAAATGCGAGGGAGTCAATCTAAACTATGTTTTATTTAATGTAATGCAGTTGCACAAAAAGTCAGGGCCCACCCTTGACTCTGTCAGTCACTGGAAGCCTGTCAATGCATTGGAGGATAACTAGACCCTCAAAATGGCAATACCATTCTATTCCAGGTGTTGCCTGATATGCTGAGCAGCTTCTCTTCCTGACAAGGGTCTTACTTATTCTTTTCAGTCTGGGATGGAAAGTTTGTGGGGGGCTGTAAATTTCGAGGAACAATTGCTAAGTGCTAGAGTAAAAAACTGAGTTGGAACATGTCAGTTGCCCTGCACCAGTGCCTGGGAATTGTCCTGGGTTTGAGAGAGTTCTCATTTTTGGAAAGTCCTGAGTCCTGTGGATGCTGATATACCCACATGCACAGATGAGAATGTTGCCAATTCAACATAGATAGGGAGAGATTTTTTAGACACATACAGCCCCAAAAAATCAACCATACAATACTGCCATTGTGCAGTTTTCTACCACATTTGACAAGGAGTTTCTGGTCAAAAGGAGAATGAAAGAGATATATACAGACCTAGTGTCCAGTGCCCTTTTCTCATCCATCCAAATGGTTATGTGGCTATGTCTGGGGGAGCTGGGGGGGGATCAAAATGTCTGCTGTAATGAATAGCTGTAATTTGGCAATGAATGATTACAACAGGAGAAACAGAGACAGCTTCCCTAGAAGAGTGAGTAGATGGAAGCTTCAGCTGATATGTGAAGTGTGAGTCTTCAGTCTGAATTACAGAACAGGATCCTGATGGGTCCCTTCTAACGCAGAATATTCTGTGATTCTGTGATATTGATCTTTCAGATCACAGGGGATCATGATAATTGTCTGTTACCTTTTCTAGAGTAGGATGAGTGTGTGCCCATTTCTCCTCTAGTTTATCATATAATTGGTTTGCAAACTGATGTGGGCTTGGAAAATTTTTGTAGGATGAGAAAATGGATTCCTATTCATTGCCATATTTGAACTTCAAAAAAAGATTCTGTGCACCTGGGCATGGAATATTGTTTGCCATGCACATACCTTTCCTATTCAGCATGTGAAGCAAAGGAGGCGTAGTCCTATCACAGGACTTAGGCAGCTGTAAGGCGTGCACAAGTAAAACGTGCACCATTTCAACTCCCCGTGTTTGAGTGCTACACACTCATAACTGGCAAGTATTGTAGAAAAGGAAAATTATCAGTTCTTCAGGCCAGTGAGAAAATTCTCTAATGATGAAGATTTCTGAAAACAAACAGATTTTTTCCATGAGGAATTTAGAATGAAAAATGTGATAAGTTTTAGTCAGTCATTAACATTTGTTGAACATTCTACTTACTATTAGTGTTTCGTATACTTCTGGTTCAAACTTTTAATGGAAAAAGAGTGGAATAAATGGAGTAACACTAACCAGATGGTCCTGTATGTGGAATTTCTAAAGCTTTTTGTGTACTTTATGTCAAAGATAACAAATCACAGAGGTCAACAGCTAGTGTCAGCTAGTGAGAAATGATTGTACATTGTAAGGAAGAAAAGCTCTTGAGTTCTTAGTTGCATTGGTGTCAGGGATTCAATTTTGTGATTTTCACATGGAAATGAAGGTGCTTCCAAGTGAGGCACACTGCAGAAGAAATGTTTAAAGAGGCGTTTGTTTAGATTCCAAAAAACTAGGTTATCTTAGACACATTTAGGTTCAGGACATCTCCTCCTTGCTTTTCATTTAATTATGTCTCTATTTTATCTTTGGCATCTGCAGAGGATAAAATATGGGAATAATTAAGAATAGAGCTAGTTGATGAAAAATTAAGACTCTGCAATATTGTTTCTTTACATGCTGTTCTTAAAGTTAAAAAAGTCAGAAAGAAAATCTGTGATATGTTTTGCTTTTTGATAAATAGCTTCGTATGTTTTAACATTTTGAGAGTCATAGACTTGTTAAGAATATCTGTCTGATCTGTGGCATATCTAAGTCATCCATCCCTATAGTATCTTGCCAGGTCACTGTAGTCCTGCTGAAATATTTTGATACAGAATTTCATCCAAATAAATAAATAGTGTATGATGGTGCCATCTATAGCCCAGACAGCTCAGGGGATTAGTAATTAGTTATGTAGCCTTCTACTTAGGGATCGTTACTTAAGATCAGACTTAGAACGTCACTTCTAGCCACAGGCTTGGCAAGTTGAAACAGTGATTTCTTTCTGATCCTTGTCAATGAGGTAATGTCTAAGTCATCTAGGGCACAGTAGAAGTAGAAACTGAATTATAATTTCATTTCCAGAATTGATTTCTCAAACTCATTTTTCTGTAAAGGCAATAGGGAAACTTTTTAACTACTACCTACCTGTTCCATGAGTACAAATGAAAACAACTTCCAGATACCAGAAAACTTTCATGGGCATTACATCGACTGAAGGAAACAAGTGTGACATAGTTTCAAATGCATTTGCCAAAGGTTGTTGCATCGCAGAAATCAACAGCAATACGATGAGCAACTCAGAGGTAATGATCTTTCTTTCATAAGACTATCCCTTCCTATAATTCAATAGATACATCTAAATAATGATCCAGGAGCTACAAAAATAGAAATTTCCTTTAAAATTATTTGTTTACCTATGGCCAGTTTCTAGCTAGACTTTAGAGAAATGAACTGTTCTGGAGATGCAGCCTCACATATGTGCAGCAGTGGTCTTAACTTCTTGGTGTAAAGTTAAAACCTTGAGCGTAAAAACTGCGGCTGTGGTAGGGTACTTTTCTCTTGTTCAAATCAATCTTGATATTAGAAATTATTATATTTCTGCAAATGAGAATATATCAGATTTTCTGCTAAGGCTAGACCTTCTTTTTAAACACAGATAGCATTTACCCTTTGAATAGCTCCTCAGGCTAGGCTTGTCTCTTGTAGAAGACACTTGTCATTAGTGGCAGAAGAAATCTCGCTTTTGCCACATGCTGAGTGAAGCAATGTAGAGGTTTATTCAGCATGGTGTCTTCCAAGGATGAAGCATCTATAAGCATTTTGCAAAGTGGTGCCATTTGATAGAACCAGAGGTGGAGAACCATAGAAGAGACATAGGCAAAGGAGGTGAAAGTAAAAGCAGATTGTTATTACCAAACTGTACTTTATTAATCCTGTTAACACTAGTGACTATGATATAGGATGGATGGAGAAGTGTGGGAGGATGCTACTGTGTGTGTGTTCTGTTTTTGTAATGTGGTGAGTAGATTTATCTGCTATCTATTTCCATTGTCATGAAATGACCACATAAGGGTTCTCATTGCAATGACTGTATCATCATACCTTACATGCTGAACATAAAATGGAAGCGTAACTTACTGACAGGTGGTAGTGCACTCCCACAGAGGCAGAGAACCTACATAATATTTGTTATGCCAGGGATCAGTAAACTTACCTGGCTGACACTTAATTTCAATTTTGTGAGAAGTTATAAAATGCAAAGAGATTTTCTGAAACACTGTTTGAAAGAGAAGCAGAAAAGAAAAAAGAAAACAGTTTTTTCCTTGGACTGTTTCAGATTTTTGCATCCTATTTGACTGATAATTTTAGACTAGCAGTGAAGATTACATCAAGAAGTGACATGTTCTCTTTTATATTATGTGCATTCGTGAATAATATCTTCTGTAGTGCACTTACATCTTTGTATTTATGCTTTGGTTTACGTGTGTGCAGGCTTGTGCAAAGGTATATTTCTAGAGGTGTTTATAATTTGCTTATGATGTTAGATGTGCAGTTCTCTGTTGTTATATCCTATTTTGAAATGTTTCCTTGAAATAACTATAAAAACAGGGCAAGAGATACTCTGTTTAACTTCTAAAATGCCTCAGTAACTGCCTGTCACATTTACCTGGTAGACTGGAGCTGAAGAAATCACTAACACAGGTGCCTGACAGCTCCTGAAAGTGATTTAGTGTGAGAGCTGATGGGGAGCCAGCATCTCTCTGTGACCAGCCACTGGTCACAGACTAAGCCACCCTGCTCTTCTGCCGTGGGACCTGTTGGCATTGGCATCTCAGCTCTCCTCAGGATGTTGCATCACTGGCACATCCTCCCTAATTACGCTACACCCCACACACACAACATGCACACAGGTTCCACTGAGCCTCACCCAGACTCAGTGCTATTGCTCACAGCTGCCTCCAGTGTTTCTCCAGGTGGGAAATCCCACCTGATTCATGAGGAGAGGATCTGAGCACCAAGTTCACCTCCTGTGGGTCCAGCTGGGAAACCCCTGTAGGCAAGACGATAACAAGAAGGTGTAAATCCAGTGCGCGACTGTTTAAGCCCAAAGCAGTAACTCAGCTCTGGACTTGGAAGGGGTGGAATTCTTCACAGAGAACAAGTTTGCTGTATAGTTAGAGTAAAAATAATTTTGTTTAGTTCAGTAATTCAGTTCAGATGATTTTACAAAATGTTACAAAGTTTTGAGGTCAAGGATCAGACCGCAGTCAAGGATCAGACAGCATCGTTTTAAATGATTATTTGCCAGGTATTTGTTTGTTTGGATTTTCAAATAGCAGCCTACAACCTGGAGGCTCTGCATAAACCTAGAAGTAGTGCTCTCCTCTGCCCTGAAGAGCTGACCTGCACTGCTATTTCCAGATGTAGAAATCCAGTAATCCTGACTGAATAATTGTCCAATTATTTTTCAGTAGTAAAAATTGAGATTGGGATATTTGTGGCATGCAATGTCTTGTTGATTTGGGCCCTGATCTTGTGAATGCTTACCATTGTTCTTCTTGTTATGCAGATGCGTCCTCCCACTGAGTACTCCAAATTGTATACATAAATGTTTTCATAAGTCTCAGAGATCTGGTTTGGTAAGTGCAGGCACAACGTGTGCGATAACCAATCTCAGCTGCTTCTGAGATCCTGAATTTCTGCCTGGAGACAGACATAGCAAGCTTTAATATAAAATCTCTCTAGGTTAAGTTTTTAGTGTTATAAGCTTGATTTATGTTTGGCAAGAACAGTTGGTTGAGATATATTGGAAGAAAATGTATGCCATCCATTAGCAAAGAATGCAATAATTAGGAAAGGAAGAGACCTGACTCAGAACGTGTGATATGATTCAGAGTTGTGTCCTCGAGTCATTATGCAGACAAAAAAAACCCACCACTCGCATCAGTGCAAGTTTTACATGTGTAACATCTGTCACAGTCAGACCATTAATCAGCTGAACCACCACACAGGTGGAGGATGAGAAACCACCTTCTGTGCTAGAGGTTGGACATAAAAATTACTTTGCATGGGGTCCTTCTGTCTGTGCTGCTGTAGCTGCAGCAGTGCAAACCTCCAGTGTAAATCTGTTCCACCATTGGCATAAGAAGTTTTTGTACAATTTCCTCTTTTAAGCACAGTGCAAAAAATATGGATTGTAGTTAAATGCTAGAAAGAGCATAATTTTGCTCTAAGCTGTCTTTCCACATCTAAAACTATTGCAATAAAAGACACACTTGTTTTATTTTACTTGAGATATTACCTTCTAACGCAGAATTATAAATTGCATACAGTTAGATAAATAAACAGCTTTCTTTTGATTGTGTGTGTTAAAGTACCCCAGGTTATTTTGCTAAGTGATGTCATTTATCATTCCCTGCTCTGTATAATAACTATTTGTGAAAAACAGAGGTTTTTCTTTTCTCTCTTGTCCATTCCCAAACCAAAAAAAAACATCAAACCTGATCAGAATAAGGACATTGCTTAAAATACACTTTCTACCTCCTCTCCATTTGCATCATGTGATATGGCAAGACATCAAATTATATGAAGATGTGTAATGTGACAATAAATGAAAGATAAATTAGAAGAATGTTTTTTGGATAGACTGTTGCATTTCAATTTGGATAATAAGAGTTTAGTCTTAATTTCTGACATATTCATTTTATCAGCTAAATTTCCTAATTTGTATTATTACAGATAATTACCAACATATATTTATTTTTAAAACTTTATTTGTTCAATTAGAAGGTAGATTTCAACCTTTATCTTTGTAGGTAGCTGATCCAAGACAGTTTTATGTAAATGACTTAATTAATTGCTACCTTTCAGTTGAAACAGCAACTTACAAAGGAAGTAATCCTTTTCGAGTGGCATAAGCTGTTTAAAAATGGCAAAAAACCCACAATACTTTTCTCAGGCACCTTGGCACACAATTATAAGTTATTTGACAGAAGTAAATGTAATAAACAGCAAGGCTTCTTCCCAAATTATGTCTTTTCTATGTAATTAAAATATCATCAACCTTAAGTGCAGTGGCTCTGTAGTCTTCAAATCTACATTATTAAAAGACTTAATTATGCAGAATTACAAAACTTTCTTATAAATGGTTCGGTGTGCTGGTGGTAAAGATGTGATCTGTGTGGCCTACTTATTAAGTTTTACACTCTCTCTAAAGCAATTAGTTGTTTCCAAGTGTTTGGTGCCTTGCTCTCCCTTCCAGGCTATCCTTGGAAAACCCTGCCATGCAGTGCTTTTAGAGGATGTGGTGACAAGGCTTTCTCTTCATGGCCATCTGACAACGACACCAATTACTCCAGGTGACCTTCCACAGCTGGGCTTGCCTGGATTGCAACTGCAAACTGGTGTCCTGACCCACAGTCTAGAAAGCAGGAAGGGGAGTTTTGGGTAGGCTCTCTCCTCCTGCCATGCACTGAGGTCCATTTGTTGTAGCAGCTAAACCTTCAAACGGTGTTTTTCCCAGTAACATCCTACTCTACAAAAGCAAGGGGTACTCCATAGTGGAAGCAATTTGTAAAACCCAGAAGAGGGTTGTTGAGACCCCATATGTGATGGTAAATGTCTTTCTTGAGCAGATCAAAATGGCCTTGATTCTGAGTGTTTGTGTGGTACAGCATGGACCCCTTTCTTAGCCTTATGCTTTCGCTGCTTAAGAATAGTGGAAGGAAATAACATATGATCCTTTTAGAAACAACCAATTCTTCATGTTGTTAGTGAGGGAAATTAAAAAATACACACTGCGCTCGATTATCCCCTGTGCTTCTTTCTGTTACACTTGTTTCTGAGCTTCACACCAAACTGGCAATCCTGGGGGAGGGGGAAGGATGAGTGGGTGAATGAACGTCTAGAAATGTGGCCACTTTTCAGTAGAGATGCTCCAATGCTGTCCTCATTATTGTCCCATTTTATTTGGCAGAGTGATTCTTTTACCCTTAAATGTGCAAGGGTTTAATTAATACATTCCAGTTGTCAAACCCAGTTCAGCTTGATGAGCAGGAGAGTGTAGAAAAGCTGGATTATTTGTTTGCATCACTAGGCAATGGGGAAATACCTCCTCCATTAGTTTTCTTTGCAAGTAGTGACAGCAGCGTTCTGACAGAGACAAAGGGATAAAAAATGTGCTGGAAGGACTAGAAGAATTAATTTGTAATAGATAATTGGATCTGTATGGCAATGATACGAGTTTGCAGGAAACTCAGAGGAATAGCTCTCTAGGTTTTTAGGTTTCACTCTTGTCAAAATAGCATCTGCATGCCTTATGCATTTTAAAGTTTAAGAATATACATATCTTGCTTCCTTATTTAGCTGTGCTGCTGACTGTCTGACAAAGGTCTGTGTATACTTATTTCTATTATTAATTAAAACCCAAGAAATAAATTCTTCTGTTTGTTAGGAATGTGATACAGTAGTGCTGTTACTTTCCTCTCTTGCAAAAGTTAATTTTACTCTTGCACCAGCCTCTGAGACAACTGTCTTTTGAGTTTTGCAAGCCTCATCTTTGCTGCTGACTGATCCTACGGCAGATCCTCAGACAAGGGCGTAGTTCAGTGTTCCAGAAGGTTGTCTCGTTCTGTGGAAGCATGGATCCATCCTGTGAGGTATTGAATGTCAGGATGGAGACATTACTTGCATTCAGCTCTGTAGAGAACCCTTGGCAGAAGCAGGGTGCCATGGGGATGTACTCCTGACAACTCCAGCTGCTGAGATGGGCTGTCGGTGTGTGTACCAGTCACAGATTTTTCAGATTTGCCAAATTTACCTCTAAAGATATTTATATGCAGTAATCAAGCCTACAGGTCATAAATGTAGATAACCACAGCTGGTAACAGAGCAACCAACAAATGGCAACAGTACGTCATTTTCAAAAAAAAAAAAAGAAGTTTTATCAGAGGGTGATCAACATTGTTCCCTTTCTTTTAAAAAGGTGTTACGGGTGATCCCTGAAATTATAAACCTGGGAGGCACCTCAGTGTAAAGAAATATGGTTGAGAGAATGATTAAAGATCAAGTTATAAAGGACCTAGATGAGGATAATATGATGGGGACAAATCAGCACGATTTCTATAGCCTGTCAGATTTCTTTGAAATAGTTAACAAATAATGGATAAAGGAGAACCAGTGGATATAATTTATTTAAACTTTCAAAAGGGTTGGATAAAGTCTTTTAAAGGAGGCAATTAAGGAATCTTGCTAACAATGGGGTGGGATGTAAAGTCTTGTCATGGATTTAAAACTGATTTAAAAACAGCTTTTTAAAAGTAAGATTAAATGCCCATTTCTTACTGCTAGAAGGAGACAATAATGGGTGTTCAGGAGTGGGGCTAGGAATGGTAGACTTCGTTATTTTTAACATATATATTTTATTAAATTGCTACTGTGCATAGAATATGATTAAGTAGTATTCCCTAGGAAATACTATAGGTTAGTATTGAGTATCTGTGTTATAGAGACTGCTCTAGTGCTGGCATGATACATTCAAAAGCAAAAGAAACAGGAAAATGGAGGGAACAATAGCAATAACGCTTCCCCTAAAAGATGCTTTTCTACTGAAAAAAACATGATTTGCTTGTTTCACCACCTAATCAAAACCAGCGCAATTCATGAAACACACCAGCCCTGATCCAGGAGCAAAATCAAATTCCAGTCTATAATGTTCAGGGAAGTTTTGTCCATCCTTTGAACTGGGCTTATCTGCCCGTTTACTGCAATCTGTCTTTGCCACAGTGGAGCTATAATCTCTGCTGGGGCTGGCATCAAGGCACTCCAAGGCCAAGGCAGCTCTAGCCTGAGGTATGGCTGGGGAGGAGAAGGAGAAATTTTAGAACAGCTGTGCAAACCCAGGCTAGTCCAGATAATATGGTTTTGAATAAGATTTTTCACAGAAAAGGTAAAATAAATACATGCCACAGAAATATGCACACAAGTTAGAACAAACTTGTAAGCCCTGAATCTGTCATAACCCATCAAGAAAGCGACATTGGTGCCATCCCACTTGGGTCTATGAGGGCAACTCCAGGTGCAGTAACAGAAAAAGATGGGAAGGTTTGCTCCATGCCTGCTGTGTCCTTATCTTCAAGAGGTTGTCGGACCCTGATAAGAGGTGTCCTCCCCCATCATCTAGCAGAGATGGATGAATTTACAGAGCAATTAGAGATGTTGAATAGAAAATTCTGGATGAGAAAAAAATAAAACCTGTGACTATTTAATATGGGGAGAAGAAGGATAATCAATTACAGAGTGAGGAATACAATAAAGGCGGGTCAGAGGCTTGCACTTGCTATCCTGGAAGTCAAAAGTCATCTGTGTTTAATGTCTGTGTGGAAGAAGAGGGAGTGGAGGACACTTCTCTCCCCTGGTAATAGGAATCTCTTGGCACAGGGTATGGCTGCCAACAGCCAGTTCTTAAATCTCATAGCAGGGTGCATTATCATAAAGAGTATCATGTAACAAAGTTAACTGAGGTCTGCCTGGTACTGAATAGCACCAAATAAAATCCCTCCACTTAGTCACTCTACCCCCAAATTTCTGAACCTTAAATTTGGTATGTTCCTGATGAATGGGGCTATCAGGAATGAGACTCAATGCAGCAGACTATATTTAAGCACAGTAGCACAATGATATTTTGATGGTTAATTTCTTTGATCTTCTGTTGAATTTAAATTTGCCTACAGTGGTTTCCCAGTTTCAATTAGTACACAAAACAAACTTTGCGTATTTTCCGAGATTATGTTCTTCATTATGCGTTGCTGTAGTTTTATGTGTTGTTGCCAAGAAATCTGCTTTTGACAAATTGCACAGGAGGCATTTTGAGATTGTGATGGAGTTGATTGAGTTTTGGCCAAATCCTGTACACTTTTATCACTGAAGACTGAAATACAGATGCTTGTTACATTAAAATATATAGAATTTGCTTTGGCCCTGAAAATCTGTGTCACATTTTAAAATAACCAATTTGGGTACAATTTGAGTTAAGTGGCAAGTAAACAATGCAAATGGAACTGTTTTGTTAGCTAGAAAGTAATTGAAAATCTGCAACTAATTATAAATTGGCAATATACAAGTCTTGAGGAAGCTGAAGGGAATACTTCACTGATATATTGTTTAGTTATATTCAAAATCAACTTACCCTGCAGTTTGTGCAAGAGATTTTATTGCTTATTGTAATTTGACTTTTGAAAAATGAAATAACTCAGATTTCATATGAAAATAAGTGTAATTTTTTGGTCAAAGATACATCTTATGTTACATGATTTTATTTTTTTTATTTCACATGGGCCTTGAGCTTCAGCTTTTGTATGGAGGTTTGAATTTCTTCAGTGTTTGTCAGTATTCTAAGTTTTGATTGGCACCTTCATTGTGTTTTTCAACTCATCACCTCAACACATTTCTCATGCATTAATGTAGCTGTACAATACCTTTGAGAAATAAGAATGTGTTGTCACATACAAGAAGAAATTCTTTGCTTGTATTTGGTTGGAAAAAAATGTGGGATTGGCTGGAAAACATCTACTGTCAATGCCACCTAGATCTGTAACACTAGGAGCTAGTCAAAACATCCAGATAATTGTCATGTAGATTTGTGTTGCCAGAATGTGTGCCATGTGCAGATGTCAGATTTTGGTGAATATCAGCTTTTGTGGTAAATACGCAAATTTTGTGGGTATTTTTAAAGGATAAATATGTGTATTTGCTACAAACCAATTTAACAACCCTTGATGTACGTAACATCAATCAAAAAGCATTTCAGAGGATTTGGAGAAGGCGGGGGGCCAGGGGGGTTAGTGGGGAATATTCTTCTTAGAATGCTCTGAAATATCCTCTATCCCAAGCTCAATACTATCTCTATTTTAATCTTGTCATCAAAAGCCCCAAGAGGCTCTACAGCAAGTATGGACCCAAAGTGCTTCTGCTAGAAATAAACATTTTCAACCTCACCCAAACTCAGAGTTGTTCAGGTGAGCTGCAGAGGGTGCAAAGTAAGGTTTGGGAAAGAAAGGTAACTCTGCAGTTATTGTTCTGTATTATGCACAAGGGGAAGCAAAAGAATACAAAGATTAAAAATTACTTCCTTGATTCAGATAGAGTATCAGTAAGAGCCGTGGAGAGAACTCTGGACTCACAGTGCCAGTTGCTTTCTCTGAATAAACATTTCGCTGATACATACCCTCCTTTAACAAACCCTGACTCAGAGAAATTTCAGACTTGAATTTTCTCCAGCCCTGTGCTGTTTCTCCATAAACCAGTGTTGATTAAGTTAATCATATATTCTTCTGATATTAAGTTTTTAACGGTTTAAGTTTTCAAAGTCTTGTAGTCAACCATTAGTAGAGATACCTTTTGAAACTTGTGAAATGTCATTTAGAAACGGTTCAGCACCATCCAGTGATACAGTGTGGGCTCAGTTATGCTTGTAGAGCTATGTAGGGGCCAAGCAAGCTGGGGCCTGTCAGCAAGTCAGTCCTGTGCTGAGGAGATCTGGACAGTCTGTCATTAAAAAGAGCAGGAATAGACCTTTCTTTCTGCAGTAAACATTTCCAGACAGGCCTGTCTCACAGTCCTTGTGGAAGTAGCTCCTGTGAGTACAGGTTTCAGGATGAAATCCATAAATACTAGGCTTAAACAAGTGAATCTGCATCCAGAACATTTTAATAAAAAGTTAGCTTGGGTCGTGGGGAAGGAGGGGATGAAGCACTGGGGGAATGGAGAATATGAGTCATGGCATCCAGGCTGAAACAAATCTTTGAGCACAAATCACAATATAAAATTTTAAGGGCTTGATCCTGCCTTTGGCTATGCTGGTGTGCATTGTTAGATATCCTGTAAAAGCGACTACTGTTACATGTTATGTGGTACTGTGCACCCACATAACTACACTCTGAGCCCTAGGTTTTTATAGTCTCTATTTTTTAAATCCTATAAATGCTGCTTGACTTGGCTTTTTAGAATGTTGAACAGATGCAGCAAGATTTTCCTACACTTCCTACCCACTTACAAACCCTGAATAATTAGTGGATGTGTTGCATTTTTCAATAAAGACTTCTTAGAGAGCAGTTTGGTGAATAAGTCCACACAGAATGTGTCATTGTTGCTGCTGCAGGTTTTGAGTTTATTTGTGTATTATGGGTACTGTATACCACATAATAATGAAAAGCTATATGCTCCGGTCTGCTGGTTCACTACACAGTCTGTGTGATTACAAATTGTTTGAATAACAGTGGACTATTGAAACTCTATCCAGATGTGCGTGTTGCTAATTATGGGAATACCCACAAAGGCAGATTATCTCTTTTGTTAGCATTCCCAACCCATTTAAAAACAAGAAAGTGAAAAGCATGTAGGCAGCAAATAAGAAGTAAGGCCGTACATGTTGGAGATGAAGACTTTTCATAATCAATTCCCAGGGAAGAAAAACCCTTGACCTGGCAGAATGCATTTCTGCAGTGTAACCAGATGCAACCTAATGCACAGGACAGATATCCCAAAGTGGCAGTTTCTGAAACAATCCCAGAACAAAAACAGTATAGCATCATTCATGAATGGGAAAGTCCAGGTAAAGAAAAAAATGGTGATGAGACAGGATCTGAGCTATTGTCAGTTTTCTGACATATTTATTTTTTAAAAATGACAATAATGTGATATGAGATTTTGGAAGGACAAGCAGGGGAAAATGTGATCATGACTTTCCAGCACTTAAGTAGTTTTAATTTAATGAGCTGGATCACTACCCAGAGGAGCCTTTAGGATGAACAGTACTCAGAGTACGAAGGACTCAGTGTGTTTCCAGGCACCACACTGGGATGACGATGTTTTCACATTGTCTTCCAGAACTGCCGTCTACTGACTTTGGACGAGAGAGAACATCGTGTCTAGTCACAGAGTGACCCTCAGTCACTTTTTTCCTTTGCTTCATTTCATGAGTTGCCATGAATCGCACAGGAGATGAAATGCAGAAAGTAGAAGCAGAAAATGCCAGTGGCAGAAATTCCGTGTGGGATCTAAACTGTTTGAGAAAAACATAGGAACAGATGGAAGAAAGAGTGTTGAATGGCTTAGCTACCTGTCTCCTTAACAGCTTGTGATGAGGACATAAGTAGTTTAGCAACCTTCTCTCAAATTTCTTTCTTTTTCTTCCTTTTTTTTTTTCTCCAAAACTACAGAAAGTGTGGCTTTTGCAGCTTATCTGGAAGAGAGAGAGGATATCTGAATTTAGACTTAACCAAACTTTGTATAGCTTAATTTAAATAAAAATGGTGTATTTCCTCCTGAGTGATTAATAGTCAAGTGTGGTGACATACAGGAACTATGAGCTTGACCTTCAAGGTAAAGGATAACTGCTGTGTTAAGTTGATTACACAATTTCCCCTGAATAAGTTGACAAGCACTGAGCATGGTTTTCATGACTTCTGATCTTGTAAATGCACATTTACAAGTGATTTGCCTTCTCTTCTGAAGCAAGTCTTGTGTTCTGTGTGACACGTGTTAAATAAATTCCAAATGGTCTAATGTGAGATCTGGAATCCCAGCAGCCAGGATCTGTGCAGACAGGCTGGCCTGCCCAGGAATTGTAAAGTGTGAAATACTTTGAACTCAAATCCCAAACTTAGAGGAATTTCACATCTTCTGAACATCTCAGCAGCTTATTAAGCAGGCCAATAATCTCCCTCCTTCTTGGACTTGTAGACTGAATTCTTCTATTACATGGAGTGAACCTTACTTTCTCTTCTGTCAATGTCTCTTTCTGCCCCCAAAATTGAATGTGTCAAAGATGCTAAAAGTATCCACATATTGCACTGATAGGACATTTATATAGATACAGAATCAGCCTGCATGTCAACTAAGCCTTCCTGCATTCTTTTATCTTTATCAAGCTTCAAAATCTACAGTAGAGGACAACTGCTGGCATTCCACTTGACATGAAAAATGGTAAAGGAGTATTGATGGGAAAGCAGTCATCTCCAGAAGTTGCTCCAGTGTAAAACATTCATTACTTAAAAAGAAAAATGACACTACTTGACTTCACACTATGGCTTTGGATCAAGCAAATACTAAAACCAGTTTCAGAAAAGTGTCTTGCTCAGTGCTTGAACTCATCTTTCCCCAGGGATTAGGTGGTTAGCACTTCTGCCTTACAGAGTGGAAAAATGTGCTATAGAATGATTTGAATTTGAAGGAAGAATGTCACACATACTACCTGTATGGTTTTCCTTCACTTGTGGAGGTTTAGACAATCTCTCCTACCTCTTAGAAGGTCCAGAGGACCATAAAACAAGCTTCTACATCCCATGGAGATCCCTCACTGTGCTGCCTATGATTCTAAGATCCCAATGTGCCTAGAAGACCTCTCTTCCCAGCAGGGCTTTTCATCTCCAGTCTTCTACCTGTTCTTTACTTCCCTTCAGACTTCAAGCAGTGCTTTGCAACAGCTGGATCAGCACCAAACTCACTCTATGTCCAGTAGAGTCACTTTGACCCACTCCTATGTGATTCAGCACATATCCAGTTTCCCAGGAGCTGGAAAACTCAGTAAAACACCTCCCACCTGCAAATCCTAATCCCCTGAAATTAGGGTGTCTCCCTCCAAAATCCCCATCCAGGTTTTGTTTCTTTAGTTTCTTTTTCCATGCTTTGGAAAGGAAAGGACTTCATCAGCAGGTTGGTGTGCTCTGCCCATGGCCAGGCAGTTTAACAACCCCAAACTTGAAACACAGGACAATCCAATCCTGGTCAAATCCATGACCCATGGGCTCAGGAGTGAGAGAAAATTACAAGTGATACCTTTGTAGTTATGCATCATAATGGATAACTTTTCTCCCTCCCTCTGTCCTTTGCATAAAGAATTTTTTTTTTTTCTGAAGGATTCAATTGAAATGTTGCCTTGTCTCTTCCAGAAGGGAAGCTGCTGAAAAAGAGATCATTTTGTGTAAGGCAGCATGCAATGCAGTAGGTACACTAGGCTGTCTTGTCCTTTCTCTGTGATAAGCACTGTTCTGAAGTCTACTGTCATTTGTGTGTACGTGTGAATATCTTTCTGTAATGGAATAAGAGTGTTTGCAAAAATGGCTACTGAAGTGCCCAGCCAGTACACTTACTGCAGGAGAGTGACAGGATAAGACAAGTGGCAGAAACAAAGATAGGAAAAGAGATTTTTGCACGAACAAGTGTGAACTGATAAGCTTGACCTGTATGGGAAATGTAGAGAATCCTTAGTGCACTTGTCAGGCCAAAATTAGCCATGGCAATTTGCTTTCAGCAACACTGAGCTCTGAGAGCCCTTTACATATTTTCTCGTTTGTGGAAGAAAACTGCTGGCTCACTGCACACCACTTGAGAAATTCTTAGCAAGCTAATTCACTTAGGCATAAATAACTTTCCTGGGTGTTGAAGCTTAGGGTAGGAATCAAGAGGATCTGTAGAGGTGGATGGGGAGGTGTTGTGTGGAGGTTTTATTGGCCACATGGATAAGTTATGTGTGTCATCCAAACTGAGTGCCTAATCACCTCTAACATGTCATCACAACTGCAACGTGCTCAGCAAGGCGAAAGGGAGGGAAGAAAATACATATTTCTTTCTCAAGTATGCACAGCTAGGAAACAGTCATCTCATTTTTCATCTTCCTCTAGGGTAAGTGTTAAGGCCATGTCTCTGCCAAGGAATGGAGGCTGTGTGGTTCAGACAGGAATGAAGTGTGGTGTTTTAAAGAAGAGAAGTTGAAGTGCTGCTTAGCAAGTAAGCACAGCCTTCTGATTAGAGTATGGGAATAGAGAAGCAGTCTGTACCTGATTAATTTTGGATAGTTTGGAAAAACTGGAAGCTAAGGAGGCAAAGCCTGTATTAAAAAAGAGATTGCCAAGCCTCCAGTTTTGTTTGTTTATTTAACTAATTCTTCCTTGTGAGAACAAGGAAAGGAAAAGTGATTTATGCAATACTGGCTGGCGCAGAATGATAGTTGGGGTATAGGGAGAATGAGAGGCTTTGGAGTCAGAAGGGGCTGTGGTAGCATCACTGTCATGTCTTCTCCAGCTCCTGAGTCAGAGAAGGTTTCTCAGTTGTAAACCGGTGGAGAGTAATGAAAAGGCAAATTAAATTGGTCTTTGAGTTGATGAAAGAATGGAGACTCAGAAAGATTACCACCACAAAGGATAAAAGAAATGAAGGATTAGAGATGATGTCTGCAAAGATGCCACAGAGAAACGAGCCTTTTGGCTGCTGGAAATCCAGCAAAAAAGGTGGCCAACAGCAGGAGCTGAGTAGATTGGACACCCTGTGTGAAATGCAGTTCATATTAGGTTATCAGAGTAGATTCCACTGAGGATAAGAAAATGAGATTCAGGGGATTGGTTGTTAAATTAGGATTTCCTCACATAATTTTATCAGATCTTACATCATCAAGTCAAATCTCGTTCCGTTCAAATGGATATTAAGAAATTGTCAAAACAGGCATTGTACCTAACAGGGCAATAGGAGCTAACAGAGTGATCCAAGGGTGGAGGAACTTTTCTGGGCTAAGCTGTGATTTTTCTTGTGTTTCAAAGGCATCCTGAGAAAAGTGTTTTCCCTCAAAAGAGTTTTCCCAGCCAGATTTTTACCTGCTTTTTGGCTGGTTACGTTTGTATTCATTGTACATTCCTTGTATTCTGCATTCTTTTTTTTTCCCCTCAGTCTCAAGCTCTCACTTCTCAAAGCAGATAATGATAATCTGTATCTGCAGCAAGAGGCAGTGTGTTATTATGGCCTTGGAAGGAGGCTGGCCATGTGGGAGATCTTTTCCATGTCACCATTTTCCTCCATCTGTGGAACTAGCAGGCTATGACTACAGGACTTTGCTGAATAGGGTCTTGGAAAAATCTAGCTGTAAACTCACAAAGCCTGGCTTTGTGTCTAGAAATGGTGTTTCCACACAGTAGATCTGATTTCCATAGCTGTACACTCTTCTAAATACCAGCCAAGGCAAGTCCATGTAACCATGTTAAATTCCTTTCTTTTCTCTTTCTTAAATCCACCAATTTGTGTAAACCTCTGAAGAGACAAACTGACACCACTTTGACCAGAGAGTCAATGTTGATTGTTATTAATTGCTTAAAACTTCTTTTTTTAAAAAAAAAATAAAGCCAGGTCTGTGCTGCAGATTTCTATCAGCACAGCTGTTCTGGTCAGACTGACACCTCTCAGTGAGCAAACACTACACATGTAGATGCAATTATACCTCAAAATGGTGCTTGTTTTGCTTGCGGGGATGATTTTACTATACCACTACAAAGAGCAGATTTGCCAGTGTAAGTTTACACCGCCCCAGGAATGCTTTGTCTGTTTACTGTGCTGGTATTCCTTTATCAGTAAGGCATTTTCAGTGTAGACATGGTCTTATTTGGAGGGCTGGTTTTAATCCTGACACATGCTAAAGTGATTACACTGCTGATTGAGAACTCAATAGAAGGACTCCAACTGATTTGCTCTGGATCAGGGCCTGAAAGGAGAGGAATTATCTTGTGGTTTGAACACAGGGGTAGGAGCTCTTCGTGTACACCCTGGGTTTGATATTGACTTCATTTGTCTCTGCCTCTAAAACTGGGGGGTATTATGGAATATGTCTTACAGGAATTTTGTGAGACTTAGTTGTTTCATGTTCTTGTTCCAGGACAAAAGTAAAATTTATATCCCCAAATGGATATTCACAATATTAAAAAAAAAAAAATCAAATCAAAAGTCTAGCTACTTCTGCAGCTGTTCCAGTGGCACCAAGTGCTGTTGCAGCAAAGGCCTTGGTTCTGGGCCAACCTGTGTGACTGCTTTGAAGAGGCTCCCCTGCTTTAATGAGGCATGCATCACAGTTTGGGATGCCTTGCGCCACCACATTTCCCATGGGTGTTTCCTTGTAGCCCCAATGCTCTTTCCCTTATGTATTTACAGTTTCCATGGGCTCTGTTTTAAAGGCCTTGGAGCTCTTGGATGTCCAAGTCAAACAAAGAGAAGCTCCAGAGTGGGGACCTGTGTGCCAGTGTAGGGCTTAGAGGTCCTGAAATGGGTACTGCTCCTTCTACAGGACTTAACACTTGATGCTGAGAGAGAGAAGCTTGCAGGAGGGCCATTTCCCCAGTGACTGTAAAATACCAATGCATTATCACTGCTCTTTTATGCCAGATCTCAAAGCAATATTGAAAGGGATACATTGGAAAGTTCAGGTCATTAGTTGCCATGTTGTGTGGTAGTGTAGCACATACACAGTTGGTGGAGACACGTCCCACCTTTAGATTGTTGGCTTCATTTCTTCATCAGCCTTTAGCAGAGGCAGTGTCAAGCATGTTCAAGCTGAAAGACTTTGTTTCCATTCTCTTCGTATCATCACACACTGGGCTATAGACTAAGCAGGTTCCAGTTGGGACATACAATCTCCACCTGGCACTGAACATGTGAGATCACACTGAGGAGCAAATCCCTACAGGAAATAGCTATTACTCATCATGTTCCGTTTTACAAATAGTACACCCTTTTAAAAAAACACATCTGGGACATTGGAAACTAGTGTATAGAGCAGAAATCTTATCTCTAAGAAAAGCCAAGTTTCATTTTTTTATGGTTTAATATAGGGTTTTTTTGACTGCTCTTCACTCTGCTTAATCTGTAGCTCTTCTTACATATATTCTCTCAAGTGTCATCTGCTGGCACAGGAGACAATGTCAAGAGAACTGTTTTCTATGACAAATTACTACATAGAAAAAAGAGTTGGTGTTTGGTTGTGTGATGTGCCAGAATGATTACTTCCAGAAAGACCCCTTAAAATTCCAATGAGTACTTCAGAAATCAGAGTATTTTGATACTAGCCAAGTTGATTTAAGGCTACTAAAATTATTCAATTATGCTCTTACCTGATCTGAAGTACTTCTTGGCACTATTGTAGATTGCAAAGGGGAAAAGAAGGTATGCAAAAATTATTCCCTTTGCACACTGCTAGAAGAAAAACAATGCTGTGTTTGGTGTAACTTTGTCAGGGTCTGGTAAAACTGATCACAGTTAAAGTAAGCAAAAATGAGCCTCTCATGTGTGCAGCAAAAAAATGATAAGTCTCCCTGGCTGTAACCCACAGTCCAATGAATGAAAATCAGGAGCACAGTAGAACATAATTTTAAACTAAGTCTTTGTTGATGTTAACAGCACTAACCCTTAGCATGGGCTTGCATGTTCTACTGAAGAATTTCTGTGCTTTGATCAGGCTTATTAACAACCCTTTGGTCTGCTTGGTAACTGATTTCAAAACTGAGGAGTAAAAAAGGACTGTGTTGATGGTCAAGAAATCAGTCAGAAACACAATTAAGAACCAAGATCTGGGCTACAGAAGGACAGTCCTGAACCTAGTCCTGCAATTCATCTTGGAAAGATTGTCTTGCACAACTCCCAGTACATTTGTCAGTATTTTCTTGATGTTACTCTAAAATCCCAGTTTTCAGGTGACATTACCTTGTGGAGAAATACAGGGAAAAGAAATAAGTGAAAAAAAAATAATTACAAACCAGGTAACTAATTTTTTAATGCACAGAAATTTGTGAAACAGTCTTTCCTTTCATGAGTATAACTTCCACTGTCAGTAGGGCTGATGAAACATTGGACACAGGTTCCTACCTATGGTATGACCTTCCTTTGTGACAGTTCAACTGGTTGTGGGACTATATTGTCAAGGAACCAGACTTAAATAAGCCAGTGGCTGTTTTAACTTGAATTAATTTGCAAAATCTGTCATGTAGTCAAAAACTCTTGACACCAGCACAGCCTTTTAGGAAGGAATGGCAACTTAAGGAACTACTTTTAAGTAACCTTGCTCCTGCCAGATGATGGCCAGCTTTGAAAGGCAGCCTGGCAGGTTGTTATTTGAGCCAGGACTGAGAAAGCAATATAGGGAACCCAGTGTCATTTAAATTTTCGGAGTGAAACAACCAGGATGAGTCTAAGGTCAACTGCTTTTGTAAATATATTCTATAATTTGAGTTTTCTTCTACAGTATTTGCAAAACAAATATTTTGTGGGAGGTGGTGCACAGGTAGCTTGCTGCAGTTATACAGTCTATATTTACTTTACACAGCTCTGCTTTAGAAGCTTAAGGTTCTTCCAAGAGCAAAAAACAAATTGAAGAAAGATAGTTAAATATAGCGAGGAATAGGGAGGGGAAAAGAGAGGGGATGGCAGAGAGACAGAACCTCCAGGGAATGTTAAGTGCACATGTAAGAATAGAACATATGATCCTTCTTTATTATTGTCCATTTAAAATTACAATGTGTTCCACTTAAACTAGACATGCTAATAAAATAAGAAGAGTCATTTATAGTGGACAAATTCCAAAGACCAAAGCTGTGTCCTCATTTAAATTCTGCTCTTTTGTTAGGGCACCCTACTGACATAATTCTCTATTGTTTCTGCCATTATCGCTTGCTTAATGCAGTACATAGTGTCGGGAAATTCCTGTCTGGCACTTACAAGGTGTTTCTAAAAGGGGGAACAAAAGAGTCAAGAGCACATAGGGAGCAGGAAGAAGCTGCGAGGGGAAGTGGCAGCAGAGGGAGGAATTCGAGATAGTAGCAAACAGGGGCTGGGGGAGACAGGCAGTCCGGGGGAAGAGGAACAAGAACTGAGTACAGGCAGAACCTCTCTGCATTCCCTCTACAATCCCAACTAGTACAGGCAAATCTCTTAACAGACTTGGGAAGCAGCTCAAGGATGGTGAAAATGCAAGATTTCTGAGTATGACATGGAAAGCCCTTCAGCTGGGAGGGTGCAGGATGGAGCAGGAGAATCTGCTGGGAAAGAGAGGCTGTGCCACTGGGAAAGCGGGATTGGAAAGCTTACTCCCAGAGGGTTTGACAGAGGTTTGATGGGAGAATTTGTGATGGTCAGTGAATGGGGAAAGAGTTGGTGTCAAGGCTGTCCACTTCTCTCCGTACACTGGATATGAGGGGCAAGACATCCTCGCTTGCATTGGTCTGAACATAAGAAGATTACCCTGTACCATCATTTGTTAATAACAATGTTGTTTTCTGTCATATAATTAGAAAATGCATCTTGCTTTGCCTCCAAGCACTGTCACCTTATTGCATTTGCACATTTTTCATAATATTTCAAGCGAACTGACCAGATAACATTAATGAATATATTAGATAGGCAGGCACTTTTAAGGAAAAATAATAAACATACTTGTATATTAAAAAGTTAATTCAGTCTGGAGCCAAACAGGTAATTTTCCCTTCAGCATTTTTTCACTCAGCTAAGACAGGTTGGACTAGGAGTGCAGTCACCCTGTCTACGGCGCTTGGCTTGGCTTGCATACCAGGGGCGAATTTTCTTCAGAGACAGACAGCAAGATGATCTGATTGGCCTCGGTCCAGGGCATGCTCACAAAGGGCCTTTTGATGGAGGGCTCCTTGGTAAGCCCTGTACCAAAAGCTGCCTGCCACCCTCCTTTCAAAGATACCCATTTACAGTAATTCGGGGAGGGGGAGAGGGGAAATAAATAAAGAAAAGTGAAATAGAGGGGTTGCCGCAAGAATAATTACGTTACTGGGCTTGGAGGGGGTAGGGAAGAGGAGGGGGGGAGTTATTAAGTAAACTGCTGGATGTTGAAGTAGCTGTTTGGCAACAATGCAAGAACATAAGGCATTTGCAATTAAGCTCATTAAAGCTTCATCATTTTGCTTATCAATCTTTTCTGAAAAGGGTGGGGTGAAGCACCATATATTAAAACATGGCTGCTTTTACAGATAAGGAGTCATCACTGCTTGTTTGACTTTCTGAGCTGCCCTGTAGTACCCAGCCTGTGATGGCACATGCGATTAGCTGATTTAACTCCCTCTTGTACATGGGCAGGTGATTTATAGGAGTTTGTTGTTGTGTCCCTTCACTCCACTGCTACAGCATCCAGTCCCGGCAACTGCTTCTCCTTGCCTTTGTCTCATTTGGTATCCAGATGTGATCTCCTGCCTATCAGTCAGTTTTGTTCTCATTTGTTCTCATGACAGCGAGTTTGGAAGAGTATTTACTGAAGCCTCCATACCTTAGAATAAGGGGAAGGTGAATTAGATTATCAGAGCCATTGCTTCCTTAGTCAGTGGGGAAATGTCCTCTGAGTATCCCATGCTAATCATAAGCTTTCATAAGTTTCAATGGAAGTAACAGCAACTTGAAGATACATTAGTGGACAGAACTGATCTGAGCCATTCTAGATCTGTTGGAGACCTTGGCCTGCCTGTACTGGCTATTAACAGGGCCTCTTCTGGCCAAGGGAAGTGAAGTGAATGAGTCAACTGGCAAAGCCATCAGAACCAATAGTCTTGGTGTGAAAACCTTGCAGTAAGAACAGCAGCAGCTCTGCTTTCTGCTTTGGAGCTGCTTCCCAGGGTACAAACAGTGAGATCTGTGAAGATCTCAGGTCGGTTCTTCTGGTAATGTAAAAGTCATTATGTGTGGCTGCAATTTATTGCAGGTAGTAGGTGTGTAAGGACAATATTTCAGATATCCTCTCATCATCCAAGAGCTTCAGGGTGCTGTAGATGTGGACTAAACCTTGCAGCATGCCTTTGTGGGAGGTGAGCCTTGCTTTCATTTTCCAGATGGAAAAGTTCTGGAACAGAGGAAACCCCAAGAGGCACTCTGGGTGTCTGGAGCGGGCCTGAACCCAGAAATCTTGATTTTCAGAAGTCCAGTTTCTCCAATATGGCCTTTACCACTCAGCTCCATGATTTTTTTTTGTGATTAGATTGACTGCAATTAAATAGACCTTCAGAATCTTCTTGCAAAAATTGTTCGTTCTTTTCTTGCTTCATTTGTGTCCAGTAGCAAATCTTTTTTGTTTGTCATACTTAATGGTGGAGAGGTGGGACCTTGTTTAGAAGTGACTCTTTCTGTAATTAGGGGTTTTTTTGTTATTTTTTTCTACTGTCTTACAATATCTTGTCTGTGTAGTGTTAAAATTCATTTTAACTTCGAAAGAAAAGAAAGGAAGATTTAAAAAAAAAAGAAGCTGGGGGAAATACTGGTATAAAGAGGGGTGTGGAAGGAGTTGCACCACTAATACAAACATGTAGGTCATATTGCCATGTGGGAATGGAAGCCAGCTTGAACTTTAATTCTTGGTTTGATCAAGGTAGTGTAAAACCAAACCCCAGAGGATTTCCAATGGAGAAACTGGATTTATATTTTACATATGAGCTGTAGTTGAAGCCAAATGTTCATTCCACTCAAATTGTGTAGGTGGATTACTTTACTTCCAGCCTTGAAGTATCATGTTTTTAGCTGCTAATAAACTTAATAAAATCCATTTCTTATTTCCCCTGGTGTACTGTGTTCATGAGCCTTGATGTACCATAAGAGCAATGCTGTCCAGAAAATTCATTTATCAAGAAACAGACAAATAATGTGTATGAATAAGTCAAGAAGAAAAAGAATATATGTACCTCTATTTCAGTGGCATTTGTCTTACCATTACTTCCTAATATCTCCTGACTTACCACTGGACCAAGGATTTGAGAAAACTTAATAAATTGTCACGTCATCAACCTAGAAAAGAATCTAGCAAAGAACTGAGATATATACAGCTTGTTGTTGGGGTTTTTGTTGGTTTGGGTTTTTTTAAAAGCTCATTTCCCAATTAAAAATATCTTTCCATACCAGCAAGCTTCCCACTTTGGCTTAGCTCCCAGAATCAGACCTGTCGTTTCACACAATGCGTGATCAGTCTAAGGGGTTCATTGCCACTGAAATTCACTGAAGCCAAGCATTTACAAAACTGAATAAGGGATTAGACATTTATGTAGATAACAAAAATATCTAGTATTATTGTAGCTAATACAAACAGAGAGAGCAGTGGGAAGGAGATAAAACCTCATTCTTGAAAGGTTTAAGATGATGTCTAATGTATAGAAATGGGGTGAGAATTCCTGGGGGTCTTCCTTCCAGGAGGAGATAGACTGTGACATAGTACCCTTGAACTTTACTTTGACGTGTCCAGTCTTGGATACAGAGCTAGAAGAGTTAGAGATTCTACACAGCAAAAACTGACTTTCTAATCAGTGCACATTTTCTGATGTCCCACAGTTAGATAGGTGAGATAATACAAATAGAGGCCTTTAGATGCCAAGTGAACTAAGACATCAGTGAGGGTGACCAATGTAGTGAGTTAAATGTTGTCTTCAAGACTTGGAGGTACAGAGTTGAATGGAAGCTCTACTGCAGGCAAAGTAATTTCTTTCAGCCCCTTCATGTTCCCCATATGCAATGACACATCACCCCTTTCTTTCAAAATGTGGCCCTGGCATGTTGTTGGAGCACAATGAATTAATCATTTCACCTAATGGATTTATTAGGGGGAGCAGGGAGAGGAAATAATCTTTAAAAAGATTTAGGGTAAACAAAAGAGTAAAAAAAGAGTGAGAAACAAACTGCTTTATGGTAACAAGGAATGGGAAGCAGACAAGGAAGGAAAACAGAGGGTGATAAGAGGCCTTAGGTACAGATCTTAGGTAGAAACCAGAGGGGAAAAGGCAGGGTTGAACATATAAACAAAGGGCTTAAGAGAAAAAGCAATATGACTTTTGAAGCTTTTTAGTGCACATCTGACCCAAATCATCTGTCCTTTCTGAGTCAGCCCATCACCTCCCTTCTTTAGACTTTATTTTTCCTTGGTGATCTGTAATCCTTACTCTAAAGATCTCCTGACTTGGTGGACATGTGTTGTGTTAGCAAATGCTGCTATTGAAGTCAGCAGACTTGTTAAAACTTGTGCTTTTGCTGCAGCAAATGGAGTTTGTGGTGAGCAGAGAGTGCAAGCCTGGTCATTCCTCCTGGTATGTGTGCAGTGTGGAAGAGGTTGAGGGAGAGTGGGAAGGGCCAGGCAGCTTGACAGCAGTTTTCCCACCTCTCTGTTGGCCATACCAGAGGGTTTGTCGTGGAATCTCTTTGTAAGGGGAGTGAGGGTTATCAAAAGCATGGAGTTTTTCTTTCCAGCAAACAAAAATTGCCATTGAAAATTCTTTTCAGAACTTAGTACAACCCCAGGCAATATTTATTCTGCACAAACCACAAACAAACCCATGCATGTGCATTTAAGAAAGGACTCAGGTTCATCTGAGCAGGTCACAGGGAACTATAGGGTTGCAGGGAGGGCTTAAGCCACTGGCAGTGGGCTCTGATGTCCTTGGTCAATCATCCTTTGGGGCCCTTGCTTCTTCAGTGGTGACTGTTTCTGTCCACTTCAGTAGAGAAAGGTAGAGGAAGGGGGAAAATGGAAGTTGACCATGTCACATTTGAAGTTTATCAGTTCTCTTTTGCAAATGTTTTCACAGAGAAAATGAAGTTTCTTCTAAAGATTAAATCCACATGCAAGGACCTGGTGCACATGAAGTGATGGACCTTACCAATATATTTGCAGAAGACAAGCATTAACCAACTTTTTGCTAGGACAGGAGTTTTGCTTCATGCTGAAAGAAAAAAAAATCTCTTGGCTTTTAAGACATGTTTCTCTTTTCAGTTTACCCTTTTCCTGCTCTCCACTGCACCACTGACAGATGTTATGTATTCCTTAGAATAATATTTCATTTGAGAAGGGTAAAACCATAGTCAGGTTTTTGCACATCATTTTCTTGAGTTTTGTGTAGATGTTATTTGGACCAGAAAAAGTCAAACTGCTGTCACTGAGCTCTGATTAGTGTGCGCATGAAGGAGAAAAAGAGAAAATGGAATCTGCTCTTGAATGTGGAGGAAAACTAAAATCCAGCATTGCTGGAGAGTCTAACACAGAGATTTTAAATTGAGCTTTTGCATCTATTTCCTTCTCCCTGAAGAATCTGTTGACCTGAAGTTGTGTAACTCTCTAATGAAGTCGTGGGGGTCTTTGCTATCCTGGAAAATGAAAGACTAGAAAATTGCAGTGCAAAGCTCATGTTTGCTAAAGTGATCAACCTTAAATGGTGTGGGGGTTATCTCAGAGTATAATCAACATAGCTGATTTGAATAGAGCTGTCTTCAAAATAGAGATCTGCTGGTAAGATTTGTTTTCATTTAGGTCTTACTTTCAGCAATAGGATTAGCCTAAGGTCTATATATCTACAGGCTCTTGTATAAACAAGCAGCTTAAACAAAACTACCATTATTATACTGATTTAGGGAGAGAGAAAAGCCTTGTTTGGTTTATTGAGTTAAGATCATATGTGTGACAAATAAAGCCTTCCTTTAAATGTAAGTTTTGTCCCATTCAATATAGTAAGTTTCTTGAGCAAAAAAAAATTTACAAAGGCCAACATTATTCTTAATGCCAATTCAATTTGTCACCTCTAGGTTTTAATCCCATTTGAATTTGGTGAAATACATGCTATTTGATCCAGTTGAGCAGCAAGACAGCTGATATCACCATATTTATCACCATCAGGATGATATAATCAATTTACTTCTTTCTATAAGAACTGCCATTACACTTCCTTTTTCTACCTTTTACTCAATGGCCTTACTAAACTCTTTTCAATGCTGAATTATTGCAGCCATGGATAATGTTGTATTCTGTGGTGCTTCACCCACAAGGAACTTCAATAGTGTTGTCATTCCTTTGTCTTTCTTGTTTTATTCAGCACATCAAGTTTTATGTACTATTTTAAAGTGTCCTGTAAATAAAATAGGATGTGAAAGTTCTGAGCTCAGTTAGCAACTTGAGGTCTAATGAGGGGTGGCTAATCATTTATGATATGGATGCCATGTGTGTTATTTCGTACAACAGCAAGCAGGGCACGCATATTTCCCGGAGTCCCCATCACAGGAGGTGCTGTGACCAGTCACACTGCATGCAGTGCTCCCTGTGCAGCTGTGAGCTTCAAATTCCTTTGTGACCAAAGAAGGGATGAAAAGCAAGGTGGGAAAGTGCTGCTGAACAGAACTGCTCTGAAAATATGGGGGTGTTTTAACATATAGGCAGCTCAGATGATGAATTTGAAACAAGAAAAAGATTGGGGAACGATTTCAAATTGGCACAAACCCCAATTAGCTTAAACTGCCTGTTAAACGAACGTGAATGAACTCTTGTCTCCTTTTTAGTCCAGTCATGCCAGGTCAGGTCTTAATGCTCACAGAGCTTCACCTTTGCAGAATTCCTGCAAGTGTTTGAAGCTGGTGGTTGGGCACATGGATTTCCAAGTGCACAGGTTGGCTCAGCAGTTCAGGAGGACCTCTGGCAATGTGGTCCTCTGGATAAAAGCAATCTCATCATCAGTGATCATTCTGTTTGTTACCATAAGTGCCTTTTAAAGTATTTGAAATGTTTATGGATGATCCCTAAAATACTACACCAGCAAGACAGCAATGTATTTAAACTGTCAACAGCTGACCTTGGATCATTGGTTAGAAATACTGCATTTGTTCATTGCTGTCTGTTTGCTGTTGGTAGTTGAAGATGAAGAGCTGCAGTGGATTTGCTGGTGTCACCTAGCTGAAAGTACATTTCACCTTCACCACAGAACTTGATTGCAGGTTGCAAATATTATTTAAATGGAAATTATTTCCTTATAAGAAGTCTCAAAGAAGCATTGGGGTTTTTTTTCAGGCTGACTTTTTAATATTTATTTTGTATTGTTCTCGCTTTTATCCTTAATTTCGGGCTAAATTGGATCTGTCAGTGTCCCTTTAAATTTATTCCACACTGACTAATTTATTTTAGCTAACTTGTTTCAGGACAAGTGTGGAATATTTACAGAGCAAAAGACAAAATTCAGATCAATCTCAGTCTACTGAGAAACTTAATCAATTTGCAAGTTACATCTAGTTTAATTCTGTCTTTTAAAGCAGGCATTGAGTTTCTTTTCCCAGAGACAGGAAGGTAAAACACTCTCCATTGGTAGAGGACTAATTCACTTGCCCTGTGCTCTGTATTGAGGCCATTAAGGCATTGCACTCAGAAAGCAGCTGCTTTATGTGTGTGTGCCAGTGTCTCGTTTTCCACATATGTAACAGATCAAAACATTTAGATTGGGTTGATCCAGTCCATCACGACGAAAAGATTTTGAAGCGACACAAGTAAATAAGAGCCTTGCTTGGCGGGAGGACGCCTTTGCCCTGATCCTGAGGAGCTATTGGTGGGCGCCACCCCAATTAAAGCAGACTGGGCCATACCAGCTTTGCACGGATTCTTTTCCAAAGCCAATTAGCTGCGGGACATTTGATAGAAAGGAACAAATCACTGAAAACTCAGCCACGCACAATGTTATCATTTATGTTCAGTGCTAGTCTAGTGCTCAAGAGTGTTTCTTTTTGTTATACCTCTGTAGACCTGCTGGAAAGAAAAATGTTTCCTGCTTCTTGTTTGGCCTATATATTCTAGAGCCACATTGTTCGGTGTTATCACCTTAAGAAGCAGTTAAGATTAAAGTGAGATAGCACACATTTGAATTTAGAAAAGCAGCCAGAGAAGCTGTACAACTTTTATGGTCTTCATCCAAAGTGCATTTAAGTGTGTGACTGTTTTTCAGAAAATTGAATTAAAATGTAGTTTTTCAGCTGTTCTGTATTTCCATTTATACTCTTCATCCTCTAAATCTGTGCCATCATATGGCTGTCTACTGCTGGCCATGTTCCTGGGCCAGCCCTCAAGAATATGGAAATTGGAGAACTAAAAAGAGGAAGAGGATGCTTTGGCAAGCTTAAGTTTACTGGTTACGGATAGTTGGTTATCTCTGTGGTACCCCTTGGGATTATAACCTGCCAAAATCCAGAACTCCATTTCAGAGGGGATTATTTCAAGGAGCAGAAGCAATTGCAGAGTAGTGTAGCAGGCAGTGCTGTGAAGTGATGCAATTTTTTGGAAGTTCTGCCTTGCCGTGGCTGTATGCCTGGGAATTACTGTACTTTTTCATGTACGAGTGAAGAAACCTCAGTACTTTGAGAAAATGCTGTTGTTTGATTACTAATACTATGCTTAAAAATAAGACCATCAAATTAGTTCATGGAGAGGAGAGGGATTTTCATGCAGTTCAATGAACAGGGAAGGAAGAGAGACAAGAGGATTTTTAGCATACACTAGTTCAGGCCCCTTTAAAAAAATAGTATTTTTTTTTCTTCCTGGGATTGCCAAAAGTTAATGACCTTATGAAAAAATTTAAATAGGCATTTTAATTGCACCCAAATTGTAAAGCTGTTTCATGCACTGTGGGTTTCACTCTAGAAAGTTAGTGGTGGAGGACAGGCAGCCAGGGAAACACCGTAACCTGAATAAAAGGGCTGAGGACAGGCACAGCTCAGCTGTGCCAGCTGTGTGCAGAGCTGGCTGGAATGAGGCTAAGGGGGCCAGAATGAAGAAGCTGAGCAGTGAGGAAAAAGCAAACAGGGTAGATAGTGCTGTGAAGCTGATAATTAATATTTCTGAAGATGTTAGGAAATGAGAGGTTTGGAATCCTTTGGTGTCTCTGTAGTTGTATTCTTCTGTATTGGTCAGATGCAGAATATGGGCAAGAACTTAATGAAATTCTGCATTGCTGTGCTCATAAACAGCTATTTCTCCTTCTACTGTCCCGCTTCTATGAGTTTCTTAAGATTGGCTAATGAGATTCACTTTTATCTCAGGATCTTTAACGACTCCCAATAGACCAGGAGCTTAGTTTTAAATCTCATCAGCAAAGCAGAGAGGCTTCCAGCAACACAGTGCTTCCTGACAGAATGGTGGAGCTTGCTGCAAAACTGGCTCAGGAAGAAAAAGGATGCCAGCACTAGATCCAACACTCTTGCTTTTGGCAGGTCCTGGATGTTCAGTCTCTCTCTCTGTCTTTCCACTGAGCTGTGCCAGAGTTGCGTTGCTGTGTGTTGTGTGCTGCCACCCAGCCCAGGTCCTACTAAAAGGTCAAGAATTGTTGTAAATGCTAAGGTTTCAACCCTACTGTCATTTTTGCATATACAAAATGAAGGTGTAGGAGTTTAGGTATCATATTTGAAATAGTTGCTTGAAAATATATATATTATTGCCTCTGCTCATTATAAAAAATGAATCAGCATTTCTCAGTGACTGACTGACTCTTCAGAAAGTTAGTGAATAAAAACAGTCACAAGAAATCTCAAGGATGACCCAGGACCCAGAAACTGTACAGGTTTTTTTACCTAAACACAGAGTAACTTCATTCTGCTAACAGGGTGCCAGACAATGACATATGGTCACCTCCAATAGTACATTGCCAGGAGGGAAACTGTAAGGCCCCAGGTGCTTCCCTGGTGGGTTCAAATCAGTTTCAGTGAATTCTGAATCCTAAATTTTCGGATATGAACAGTGCTTTTGATGATACAATTTTGGGTACTGAAATTGACCCTATAAAAGAGAAGTTATGTTTTAAAAAGACAGTTATTCAACTGATAATTAGATTTGAGCTTTTTTTACAGGACTAAGCCCTCAGAAACTCTGGCTCTCCACCTCACTTACTATTCTTGAAAATATGTTGTAATTCCCAAGCAGCTCTTTTGTTTGATGCATATATACTTTGCAGATGACTATATAGGAAGTGATATTTTAAAACAAAGTAATCTGGCATATTTAAAAAGGAAAGGAAGGGAGAAGGAAGGAGCAGTGCTCAGAAGCAATCAAATAACCTCAGATTTGAGGTCATGTTATAAATGCAAAGTATAACTTCTTTTCCCAAAAAGCTCGTGAGTCCTTTAGGGGCAGGAGGCCTTAAACATGATTTGGAAACTTCCAACAGAAATTGCTCCCTCAATTCTCAGAACCATTGAAGTTCCTGAAAGCCCTACTTTTGAATTTAAAAGTTGAAACAAAATACATTTGTCCATAGAAGAGAGGAATTGAAAGCTACGAAATGAACTTCATCTCTTCCTGTCTGCTTGTAACAAGCAGTAGCAAATGACCTCTGAAAATCTTTTTTTTTTTTTTAAGTTATGATGACCAACCATTCAAGGTGAGGTTATCCGTCTTCAGGGTGAGAGTATGCTCACAGTATATCCAATCCAGCACTCGCATGCCCTTTCTTATGGGTTGGGACCCAAACATAAATGCTTTCCTGATCAGGTTGAATAACCAGGATTTTCATTCTGTTAGGAATGATGGATAAATTAAGTAGCCCTAGATGAGCTGATGCTTACTGGATTTTCCCCTGTTGATTCCTGAGAGTCTACTTATTCAAATTAAAAAATATTCCCCTTGATTCCAGTGAGTTTTTTAAGACCCCCTAAATCTCAAAAGGATCAAAATGAGCATCCATTATTGCAAACCAGTAGGCTTTCTGCAACCTTCCCAGGGTTGCTTCTTGAAGTCCATTACTGGTTGTGGAGGGTGAAAGATACCTTAGGGCATGGTCACACCTTCTTTTCCACTCAAAAGTGTCTGTGCCCACCCCCTCCATTTGCTTGTTACCCCTCCTCAGATGGGACAGGTTGGTCTGACCTCCCTCACCTCACACATGAGATCAGTTCTGTCAAGGCTTGGGACAGATTATGTTCATTTTCCCACGCATGGCTTGGTTCTTCCTTGTTGTCCAAGCCTTCCTATCCTTCCCTAAAAGTCAAAGGCTGCTACAACTCAGACTCAAGCATGGGTCTCTGCCCCAGGTTGTGCCCACAAGTGCACACCTCCACTGTGTGTGGAGCATGGAGAGCCAGCCTGGCAGGTGGCCCAAGCCCACTCCTTGCTTCCCAGCAAAGCAGTGACCCTTGTTGGGGAAGCTGAATGCACCCAGAAAGTACTACTGGGGCGGCAAATCGGCTGTAAGAGCCTATTGATCTGTTACATTTGTTTTCAACGTGCAAAAAGGAGATTCTTTTGTTCCAGGCCTGGCACCAAGCTCTTCCTATGGTGGGTTCAGTGCGTCTCCGGACACTGCGATCAGGCGCCTCGCAGCTGAGTCTGCAGAATATTTGCTTATTACAGGAGGAACTGAAAGAACCTGAATTCACTAGTGACCAACCCTCTTACTTCTTGAACAACTGTTTCCCCCCTTCCTTTTGTTTCTGTTTTAATCACTGCATTACAAACGCAATTCAAGTCCCCCTTACAGACACAGGCTTTGGAATATATGAGCACACAACAGTCAACGTTTATCAGGTTAAAATGCCGGCACTGTTTGCACTGAGTGGTCGGTGGTTGCTGGGCTCAGTTCCTTTTTAAATCAAACTTGGAATAATTAAAGAGCCACAGCAGTAATGCTAATGCAGATTTTTGCACATCCAGTAATCAAAGGGAGGAAAAAGTAGTCTGAAGCTGTTTTGTTTTAATTATATTTGATTTTTATTTTAAGTGAAAGCACAAAGGTAATTTTTCTGTTGCTCTACCTGTGACTCCTTAAATCATGGTAAACGTGCATTATGATCTTCTTAAAAGAGTAAGAACATTCCTTGTTAATTAATTTATACAGCTGTCAGTACAGCTTTCTATGTTATTCATACTCTTAAGTGTTTGACTGCCATAGATTTTCTAGCAGTTCCTGGCAAAGCTCCAGTGAAAGCCTGGGATTTATTAGGCTGACTTGGTGCAAAGTCTATTGATTGTGGCCTCGAGGGTAATAACTAAATAGAGCTGGAGCAACAAGTCAATAACACCATTGTTGCTACAGACTCCATTCACTTGAGGAGTTAGATTGTTTTACAGTGGCAAAGAGTAATCATGAGCAGATCAGCATGTTCAACAGGCTCTGTACCATGTTAGTGCTGGGGACTGTTTTAAAGCTTTCAGCAGACCGCAGGAGAAGAGAGGTGGGGTGCAGGGATTAAGAATCCTGTAAACTCCTTCATTACGACTAAAGGGTTTCAGCGTTATCTTTATCATCTTGCAGCAAGGAGTCCCTGTGCCTGTGTTGGTCTAAACAGTTAAAATCTTCTGTCCATCAATTCATCATGGCGTGGTAGAAACATTTTTAAACTTTGGTTGAGGATATGCGTGTAGTGTGCATGTGTACTTGAATGCATGTCCATATGCCATGGAACAAAATAATATTTTAGCTAGCACAAACTTCACCTCTGTGCTCTAATATTTCCTGGCAATGGCTGGAAAGAGACTCCTATTTTCTTAAATTCAAAATGAGGAAATGCTTTTGTTTATTGCTTCTCTAATCCTCCCACGTGTTTATTTACTTTTAGAATTCTTTACTTTTGTGGAAATATACACAAACCTACTAGAGGAGAGATGTTTATTTCCTGAGAGTTTTATCGTTTATTTGACAGCCTTTGACAACTCATGTTGTGTTAAGAGCAGATCATTTTTGAAAAGTCAAAATTGTGAAGATGGGAGTTTCAAAACCAGAACTGGATGATTTTGCACACATCTTGTATCCGTCTCCAGGAGCTGCAGAAATGCCGAGTAATTAGAATGAGTTTCTTCTTAGCACCAGTTAGTAGCAGCCTACTCCTTTGAAATATGAAAGATGGTACAGAAAGTAATAATATGAACCACACTATATTAAAAAAAGGCAGATGTAATTATGCTCTGTAAAACGAACCGAGTGGTCAAGCAGCAAGCTTTTGTGTATTCAGCAGTTCCACAGACGCTTCCTCCCTTCACCTATTTCTTCTTGGAACTGAAGTTTTCCTTTTTACAAATAACGTTTCTAACCCCACATTTTCAGAGATAATAGGAAAAAGCAAAGCTTTTTTCCTGAGTCTGCAGTCATTTTAAAACATCAACATTTTAGACACCAAAATCTCAACAGAGGGGTTGATTTTTGAACGTGGTAGTGACTATGACATCTGATGCCAGTTTATTAACAATTTGTCTGTCCTTTTTTTTCGCTGCTTCTCTCGCTTTATTATAGCTCCTACTATTTAAAGTGCAAAAAGGGGTGGAACTAGAAAGGAAATCCTGCAGTCAAAAATTCAGGGGGGTACTGGGCTTCCCTTGGCTACAGGCAGTCCATTGAATGTTGCAGTCAGGATATACCAAACAGATCTCTGAGCAGAAGAGATGCAAACATGTGGTGAACGTGTCTGTCTTTTTCTTTCTTCTTTTTTTTTTTCCCTCTCTTTTCTGTAAGTAAGCAGAGAGCTTGGCAAGTTTGTAGTGCTTGCTCAGAAGCTCATTTAAAACTTTGAGAGGAGTGAATTGAATTTAAACGACTCTCAGGAATCTCTTTACCCCCAGGCCTCAGATGCTGCCTCCAATATAAAGAAATGTATCAGATGGTTCATAATCTGTAGTCTGTCACAATATTTTAATGAGAGGTCAGTAAATACCATATATTTGGGAAAAAAACCAAGCCAAAGCTGGGCCTTTTCTTTATGACTTCAACACAGTCAGTTTTCTGGCAGATGCTTTCACTTTGAATGAAGAAATTATATCTGCTCTGCTTGGGTTCAACTCTGTGATCTGAGCAATTTTTGACATATCAAACCAGCCTAAAACTTAATTAGCTGTGGCATAGGAAGTAAATATGTAAAAGAGGTTTTGCAGAAGTCTTAACACTTTTTCATTAAAAAGGCCAACATTGGTTTTCCTGGCTGATTGAAGTGTGATGTGCCACCTCTATGGTGATTAGGTATGTATCGGAAGCACTGTTTGCACCCTGCTTCTTTCAGAAAGAAGAGAGACTGGTAAAAGGAAAAAAAATCCTTCCCAAAATGTGAGGATTGACATTTCTTTTGAGTAGTACTCTTGCAGTATGAACTATAGATTTACAGGAATTAGAGACCAAGTTGAAGTATTCCTCTCCCCCTCCTCTTTTCTCCCCTCCTTTTTTAAAGTGTCTTCATCAATCAAAATCAACACAAATGAATAATGGAGGCAAATAGAATGTGAAGAGACAATAGTGGTGTTGTTCAGAATTGACGGCCATAAATCCATTGTATCCTAAGAGACTGCACGAAGTAAATACCTGCTCTTGCCTACCACCAGTTAGCCCATGATTCGGAATATCATTTAAGCAAGTGCTGATGTCCCATTGAAACTTCAGCCCATTAATGCTCCTTTTATTTTAGAGCACCAGGGCTGCAATGAGGCAGGGGGACTTGAAGGGTGAAGGTTTGGAGTGGCAGGGGAGGTTTCCCTCTCCTCATTCATTTGTTAATTTGGGATGACAGAAATAGAAATGGTGTTCTTACAAGCAGGTCAAAGGGTTTTTTGGAACCAGCAGAAAACAAGGAAGCTGGTGCAAAGGAAGTTACAGAGCGCATCGTTTGAAATCATTAAAATTTGAGGCTAGCTGAGATTTTCTCTGTAAGACAAAAAGGAAGCACATCCCAATTGGCACTGCAGAGGCATGTGCAAGGCTGGAGAAGCCCAATAGAAAGCAAAGCCAAGAGGATTATGTACCTCGATTTCAGAGGGCATGACTTACGGTGTGGATTTGAGCCCTGACGTTTTGATTCAGGTATGATAGAGCCGAAGTCTCACGAGCTGCTCTTGTAGGAATTTGACACTGAGAGGCAACAGCCTCCGGGGTCAGCTGCTCTTTCTGCCATTCTGAAATGCCAGATCTCAATGGAAACTTTCCTTCCTTCCTTCCCATTAGAAAGGCCCTTCCAGTTTTGGCTGCCTTATGGAAGCAAGCCTGTGGGAGCAAGTGCAAATATGATTCTAAGGCCGAGGCTCACACGTTCAGGAGGTTTAAAGTTGCTTGTTTTATTTTTGGTTCTTCTGTAATTGCAGTTTGTTTGGCAGAGCATGCCAGACACAGATCACTTGCTCCAGGGCTCGTTAGCACCGACAGCATTCCAGCTGTATTAGAATCTCTGAGTATATCTACCTCAAGCATATTTTTAAGCTTTTTATGATTTTCATAATAAAAATCGAAATCGAATTAAAAAAAAAAAACCACCAAAAACACACAAACCAGCAACCAAGGCAGACAACCAACTACCTGGCAGGAAGGATTCCTCATCTGATCAGACTGGGGAATGCTCTTTGAAATCACAATGTGAACTAGCAGAACCCCCGAAAACACAGCACCTCTATGCAGAGGGGCTTGAAGGTGCCAATTCTGTTGTGAAAACAGTTTATTTAGTAGTTAGTACCTTGACTATTCTGTCTTTGTACTTCTGAAAATAATCTCTTGCAAATGATGAACCCTTAGCCTTAACAAAGTACTGATCCCTCTATAACATTTTCTTAATTGAAGCTTAGAAGTAAAAAAATGTAGAGTAGTACTTTAAGAGTGAATGTGTAGCACCTTTCCAAGTTTGCATGCCTGTCAACGGGATGTCATCCTGTAAGTGTGAATGAATGACTCTATTTCCAGTTTGAGTTTCCATTCCTAGGCAAAAATAGCACTAAATGCACTATACTTCCAAAATAGATTTTTTTTCAAACTACATAAATCATACCACAATAAAAATTAATCAGTAGTTATTTCTTCATTAAAAATGTTTTATATGTCCAGTACCAAGTGAAAAGTGTGAAAAACAGAAGACACTGCTTCAAATGACCAAATAAAATCATAAGAAATAATTTTTCGTTCTGAGCAGACTGTGTTTTGTAAGGATACCAGTTATATTTAACATTCCTCAAGTTTTCCATTGTTGGGCTTTTTTTTTCCCCGACCAGCATGAAGCACTGAAGCTTTAAGCATCCTGTTGTGATGCTGATGTTTTGTTGAAGAAAATATGTGTTCCTCAGCTGTTGCAGTTGCTTCAGCATTTGTGCCTTTTCATATGACACTTGGCCAGCTTTTTAAAATTGCCTAAATCCCATGTGCACCGTGATGAGGCCTGAGATTTTTAAGGGCCTTGAAGCATCTAAATCATGGCACAGGCTGTCTAACTACCTCAAAAGATTTGATTCTTGGATCTGATTCATTTAGTCTAGGAGTCTCAATGTCCTAATTATCTAACCTATTCGTTATGATAGGATTTGGGGTTTTTTTTGGTTTGGTATTTTTTTCTGCTAACACAAATAATTTGGGGTGAGTTAGCAGAATATTTTAACGGTATGCATTAGGGTTGGATGTAAGGTAGAAAGCAATAATGAGGATTATAAATAACTGCTTGATATGTAGAATTCTAAAATAGACTCTTAAATTTGATTAACTGTCTTAAAATATGGTTAATCATCTAAATCCTTTATAAACTATTTGTAAATGCACCCTTGACATAAAGCATGACTAGTTCGTCTGTATTTTATGAAACATGAAAATTCTTTTGAGGAAATGGAGGAGTATTTCTCCAACATAGTCAATGCAATTTAGAAATAAAACTTGGTGTTCCAGGTTAAATTGCAGAAAGTCTGAATTGCCTTGTGCAAATTTGTTATGCAAAGGTAGGATGGAGTAGCTGCACTCTTCCTCAGAACAAAGCAGGCAAAGGGAGGTAAAAGGAGTAAGAGTTATAGAAGAGTTAAAACACAAAAATGGAATTGTTTCAGAATGGTTTGGACCTCAGTTCTGTGGTGCAAAACCATCAGCATCATCAACAGTCTCCTGCTCCCAAAACTACTCATTCCTGCCCTTATGCTGCGTCCAGCTGCTTTCTTGTTTACATGGGCGTTTCTGTTTTCCAGTCAATGTCTTCAAATTGCATTGATTGAGTGCAAAATAGCTCTCCTCTCCACCCTTTTCCTTTTTCTCTTTCTTTTTTTATCCTGGATCAATTGCTTGATCTGATTCATCACATGGCTGTTGAATCAGCACAACTGAGGTTGGCATGCTGCAATGAGATGGCAGACATGAATACCAAGAAGAGAAGTACAGGGAAAGGAAGGGACAGACTTAAGCATGACTCCCAAAATTAGTATTACTGCTGGATGCTTTGCATCTTGGAAACATGGTCTTGGCTTGAGTCAGAACATTTAACCTATAAACTCCCCTCTAGCCTCTGACTCCCTTAAACTTTACTTTTGCCAACTGCTAAGTGGGAGTAACACTAGTTACCTCAGGGATGTGAAGATTTACTAACGGTTGTTAAACCAATTAGTGCATGGAAAATAGGAAAAACTGCTTTTTACACTCCTGCTTTTTGCCAAAATCATTTTATCATGCTAATGAGCTACGTTTCATTTGTAATAAAATAGTGGTTTTCAGCTGTGTTCATCCTATCAGAAGTATGTTGCTAGAGTAAAGACAGGTCCCTGTTCTTGTAACCCAAGTGTCTCTATTTTTAGTTTTAAGATGTTGGTTGCATCTCTCTCTCTCTCTCTTTTTTTTTTTAAATTTAATTTTATGTATATATTTATAGCTCTTGCTATTGGAAGAGAATTTCCTGCAAACAGATCCATTTCTGTGGAGCTCTATTCCGACATGGAGTCCCTGGTGTTCCACCAGAAGATTGCTCCAGAATAAATGTCTGCTCTTGTTGTAGGATCGATCAGCCTGGTGAACTATAAACTTTATATTGCCTTCAGCACATAGCAGATTTGCATGTGGAGGAGGTATTAGTGACTGGGCATCTGATACTTGGCAATGTCACATTTGAAGACGTGAGTGACAGAGGAGATGCAGCCCCAGCCCCAGTGTCCTACTGAGTTGTTTCCTCTTTGGATAACTACATTCTCAGCTTTCTCTGCAGTTTTAACTGGGGGAGGGAAGTATCTGTCTTCACACCCTCATTTAAAGAGGTGAGTCTTGTAACCATGCACCATTAAACAGCTGCCACATCTCACCCAGAAGGACTTTTTACATAATGTTCATATCTGGTTTGCATTCCAAGCTGCACAGATCAGCAGTAATGCTACGTGGGTATCTGAAAGCAGGATTTGACCTGTACTTGGGTTCTGGTTCATATGCAGCGAGTAGCACTTGCTCAGATAGTTTCAGGGACTTCCACAGGACTACTGGTATGCAGAATCAGGCCCCTAAGGATCCTTGGTAATGAAAGGTATCCTGTAACTGTAAGGTATTATGATGATGACTACTCTGGAGAACACAGAGGTATTGAAGTCGGCAAAATGAATTACAGAGTTAAATGTATAAGTAAACCAAGAAGCGACTGATGTTTTTTGCATAGTAATAATCTTCATAATCGCTTCATTTGCACAGTTATTTCATTTTAAACTTTAGGCACAGTTTTGAAGCACAACTCAGTGGAGATTTTTCCTGTAATCTATAAACTTTAATGAAAGCTAATTGGAGGACAAATTTTAATCTAATTAAAATGTGACTGCATAAAACAGAAAGGATGAATGAAGTGAAATGCTCTATGGGGCACAGTTTTCAAACAATGATTATCCTGAATGCTAAGTCAAATGAAGCTTTTGTAAAATGATGATCATGAACATTGCCAGTAACAGAACAACCTTGAGAAACTGCAAATTAAAGTTTTCATGTATTTAGGTTAAAAAGTGGATATTTGCATCACAACAGTGTAAAGACTTTTAAAAAAGAAAATAAAAAGCAACACAGTCTCATCTAAAAACATAACAAGTAAATTAGCCAAAGGTGTACATTCCATCTAAGTTCTCATGATCAGCAGATGCAAATGTTTGCAGTGCGCCGATGAGTTATGAGCCCTAATGAGATTTCAATGCTGAGCAAACAATAAAAATTTATGCATTGCATAGTTTTAGTGGCCTTTGGCTTCATGGTTAGTGTTACACCCTTTCAACAGCTTCAGTAATATAATATCCAGCTGGCTTTGGAGGTAAGGAAAATTTTAGGGGTGAACTGAAATTGTGAGAAATAACGTGATTGATTGCTTTGTCAGAATAATGCATTTCCACGGTATAATTGTCCATAGTAATCTTAGCCCGGGTATGGATACATAAGTTCTAGTTATGTTCAGACACAAATTTTGAAGGATTCAGGTGAAGAATGGCTTTTCCAGCATTTGAGCCAGACCATTTCCTCTGCTGGGTATGTGTCCAAGGGTCTCACAAACAGACCCTCTAACAAGAACATTCCTGTCATAGTCCAGTAAACGGGAGAATTGAAAAGCTGCACTTTCCCCAACAACTGTCATGTGTCGCAAGAAAAGAAGTGGAGCACAAGCACAAAAAGGAGGCACAATAGATATTGAAATAAACGTATGTAATGGGGAATGGGGGGGGGGGGAATCGGGGAATTCAATTGGTGCGGTGCGAGAGTGAGCTCAAATGAGTTAAATTTGAAAGTCCCATTTGTGGGTTAGGCTGTTATGAATCCAGAACCTTCACCATAATGATTGCCTGCATTACCCTACATAATATTAAAATCTTAGCGTGTGATTAATAGCAGATTCCCTGCATACGTGTCACAACACACATCTGCAGCAAATCTGCCAGTATGTTTCTGTGCTAGTTTTACTTTGGGGCCATAAAATAATTCCTGTTTTGTGAATGAGAATAAACCTATTATGCACTAGGTTAGCTACACCCAGTTTCTTCTCTTAAGGGAAAAAGAGCTGCTTATTTGATACCGCATCTCAAATTTCAGTGTTCAGAAGTGAGTTTAAACCTCAGCTAGATTTGCTTGAGCAAGCTGTTGGGATTTGCCTTCACCATTTCTTGGTTCTATGTTTTCCAAAACCTTCTGTGCAAAGAGTATTGAGAAATTTCTGGACAGCAGTAAACTAGTGGACTTAATTGCAAGGTGTTTATTGCTAAATTTGTTAATGAGTCAACATGCAAAAAAGATATATTTATCCCTGTTTCCTCTTAAAGTAGTAGTAAAAAATAACTTCAAAAAATCTTTTTCTTAAGCTGCTTGGTGATGCAGTTTTGCTGTTCACAAAAGCCCTTTTTCCCATCCACAAATAGCTACCTTTTACTTTGCCCCAAGGGAACTGAGCATAGCTCAAATGAAGCTTTAAAAAAAAAAAAAAAAAAAGGAGATTTTTCCTGGTTGTGACTCAAAGTCTCTGTATATTCACACATGCACAAAAAATACAAAGGAAGATGCAGAAGCATTCCTCCAGTCTGCCCTCTGAAAAGTCCTGTCGACCTGTTTCACTCCCCAAAATGAAAGCAGAACCCCATGAAAACAACTTAAATGACAACAAGAAAACATTAGGAAAGCAACATCTGTTTTGCATTCTTGGCATCAGGTCTGTCCTTGCAACACAGGGTCTGACACAGATGTACAGGGTTATGACACCACTGAGTACTGCTTGATTTAAAATGGTGTAACAGAGCAGAATCAGGGCACTGAGCTCTTACAACAGTGCAGAGCTGTGGCGCTTGATCTCCTTTGCAGATGTGGGACTCAAACCCCACTGAAGTTTTAGGCAACTTTCCATTGATTGATGCAGACTGTAGGGCAAGTCATATTCTTCCTCCAACCATTTAGAATTTATTATTGACTGCGCTTTTTCATCGTGTGTGTTTTGTTGTCTGTAAAATCGCATTGCTCTGGCATGTTCCAGTAGGCTTCCTTGCACGCAGCCACGTTCAGAGAATCTTTCCAACATTGTTACATAATTAACCTCTGCAGTTTTTAAGTAAAATAAGATAGTAGCAAGGAGAGAGAAACTTAAAGGTACTCAGAAAGACAAAAAGAGCTCTCATTTAATTGAAAAGAATCAATAATAATGGAAATTTGGGAAGCCAGAGTTGCCAAGAGAGCAACTCTCTCACCATGATTACCTGGGATGGCACAGAGGGAGCAATTCTCTCTCTGTTTGATTGCCTACCCATAGTCATAACAGAGACAAAGTTAGCTCACCTCACACCTGATATGGCTTCACCATCCCCCGTGGAGCTGTGCCAGGTGCTGTGACATCGTGCAGTGTTTTCACCTGCCACTAGATGTCTGTGTGGGCTCTGAAAAGTTCTCGAGGGGATGATGCCCCTGGTAAACACGAGAGGCAAAACTGGAACACAAGCTATGGAGTAGCCTATTAGTTTGTGTTTATAAGTGTAACATCATTACTTTAACTAAGCCTGTGTTTAAAGTAATTTATGCTCTCTAAAACTAAATTTCAGCCTTTCTCATTTGAGTCAGATAAGGAAAAGGTGCTTTTCTTGGTCCACATCCGTTGAAGACAAATGGTCCGTGTGAAGAACTGAAATGTATCTTACTGTTGTGAAAGTTTTGGAGGAAGTTGCTGAGATGTAAAATAAGTTCATCTCATTTCTATTCTGAAACAATGAAATACCAAAATATAAAACATCTGCCCCATAAGAGAACTGGTAAGAGCTATTTAATTCTGTCCTTTACAGCCCAAACCACTGTATCACTGGAGCCATGTTTTCACACATACAATGCATCAGCATATCTGGGTGCACAGAGGAAAGCTAGGCATCAGATGTGAAGTTTACTGTATTTAAAGAAAAAAAACAACGAACCAACAAGCAAAAAAACCTCTGGAAGAGCAGACCTGGGTACAGAAATCTATTTCCCAATTCTGTTTCTCAGCAACCTGCCATCTGGCCAGGGCAGTGGCACCTGTGACCAGCTCTTCTGCAGAGATCTCCCAAGAAAAATGCAAAAATAATCAGCACATTTGCCTTTCATTTATCTCTGCCACACAGGAATAAGATACAGATAGTATCGGGAGCAATGAAAGGTTCATTCTGATATTATTTTCAAGTTTTTTTGTCTAGACAGAGAGGAGCAACCCCTTGTATCTCTGTGGAACATACAGCCCCCCTCCACACTGACAGCCTAGGCTGAAGGCCAGAGGGAGGTAGGAGGCTGTCTATATTATAAAAAAAAAAGTTTAAAACCACCACCTACTCATCAGGTGACTGGAGACTGTGGTTGTAAAATGTGCTGCAGGCAGAAGTTCTGAAAAATCCCAGAAAGTGTTGAAAACATCTCTAAACAAGGTATTTTTCTCCTGCACCTTTCTTGCTAAAGGTCCCAATTGCTGCCAAGAAAACTAGTGAGAATGTTAGCTGCCAAATAAAAAATTTATGACAGTGTTTGGCAAAGGATTGTATCACTGCTTGTTTTATACATTTCCACAAGGCTCTTGAAGGGCTGTTGGACACATAAGGCTCACTGATCACTGTGCTTTATCTGTTCTTTAATATATTAAAAAAGCAAGCTCCAATAAAGTATGATTTAAACAATACGTATTTTTTCTTTTAATAGCCTCCTATAAGCACTTGCTATGGTGAGAATATAATTTCTAAACAACATTCCATGTATTAAAATTGCTTTAAAAGCCCTTAACATGACAAAGTTACTTGTTATTTGAGTCACTTTCATAGTAAAAATATGTGAATTTTTCAATTAAAAACGTATGGCTTTTTCAATTGTGCTTGTTATATGTTGGAGTCTGGGCCAATAAACTGACTGTTAAAACATAGAGAAGTCCATTCAGTCAAAGTTGTGCCTGCCATTTATGTTTCAAAACCCAAGAAAATAATATGTTGGTATTGCATTGCTCACCAGTATCAATTAGGTTTTCATCTGCATCATTAAATTAATGTTGGGGGAGAAAATTGTTCCAGTGGATTTGGTGGAAAAAATATTTTTTTGAATACAGAGTTAGCACACTGACAATAACAATTAAGCTGGCCCATGCTAAGGCAACACCCTTAAAAATATTTTCCTCCACTGAAGAAACAAAATGGTCTGTCTCTGTCTTTTCAAACCAGTTATCAGATTAGGCTTCCAGCTGATAATTAGTGCTGTTTGACACAGATCTTATTGCTCAGAAATCTCAAAGCCTGAGCGGTTTACTTTTTCTCATTATCATGTGCTGCTGGAGGTGGGAGGTTTGGAGCACGTAATTGCACCTCCCCACACAATTTTGTCTGGAGGCAAAGAGCCTCCTCCCTGGTGGCCAGAAGATGATGGGACGCAGAACTGGCTCTCTGCTCCCTTTGAAGGGGACAACCAGAGCATCACAACACTGTGCTGTCCCAAAGCCCCCGACCAGGGCCCCAGAGCTCTGCACCATCCTCGTGTCTTCGTGGCATAGCAAATATTCTTGAGCAGCCAACAGCACTACAAATGCTGTACGCCTTGTGTACGCTTGTGTATTTCATGGTGTTTGATATAAAGTACTCAAGACAGACCGGCATTAAGAGGATTATTTCAGACAGCATTAGGAGTTAATTTACAGAAGATTAGCTCTAAATCAGGCAGATATCATAAGCAAATTAGCATCACTTGTAAGAGATTCAGAATCAAAATGTGTGGTGGTTTTAGTTTTTCCCTGTATGTACTTAGTGGAAGAGTAGTATCTTTATTAGTTTCCCACACTAAGGTGTTACATCTCAAATGGTGGAAAACCATGTATTTTTTCCTACATGCATGCTATTTATTGTGATGCTGTTTATTGGCAATGAAACTGCTCTAATTCCAAATACCCATCCTCTGCTGAATATTTTATATTTCATGCTATTTCTACATTGGGTAATGTTTTGTTTGGCCCTAGAAATGATGTCTCCATGGTGTGTTATAATATTTTAAATAGGTAATATGCAGCTTTACTTCAGAGTAATGTACTTAATCCTTTTTTTTCTCTGTTAAAATGAGTCACATTTTAATGCCAACTAATAAAAATTAAGTGTATAAAATGCTACATACCAGGGTGAAGATTACAGCTACTTAAAAATAGCTTCCTTAATATTTCAGCTTGTAAATTATAAATTTGTTTTATTTCCACAGAAGTGATGGTAAATTTGTGCTAAAAAGCAGATTCTGTTCTTCAGTCAGTTCTCCAGACATATTTTTCTGGCTGAAGACAGGCAGTCATGAGCATCTATCCCACCCCTTCTCGGTATCACAGATTCAGGAACACTTGCCCAATTAGTGGAGAAGTTGATGAAATGGATTGGGCCACAATATTAAAGCCTATGCCCTGAGTTGTCCTCGGGATTATGAAAGTTTTGAAGTCTACGAACGGGATTCCCATCTTTGGAGAAATTTGTGTTCTGCTGTCCAAGACTTTAAACTGCTTAGGCTTCAGTGTGCTCCTGAACATTTGGGTTTTTAACAGGGGAGGGAAGTCTGGGCGGTGTTTTACAATTTTTTTCCTCTCTTGATGGACCAAATTCCTCTTGACAAGGTTGACCTGAGGTCATGAATGTCTCCCTGTATTCACTGAAAGAGGAATCTTTGCTCCTTCCAGGAGATCAGGAAAATGTACACCCACTCTAAGCCAGGCTGGGCTTGCAGGTCCCTCCAGTTGCAAGACCCGTGACTGCTCTTGCACCGTGACTTTGTGCCCTGTAGTTTTACCGAATGCTTGGAGGCTCGGGGTGGTTATTAAACTGAGGTGTCTGAGGTCATAACAAAGTAGAGGCTTCTCTGCTCCCCTAATAGAAATACCGTAACATGCTGAAAAGAAAATACGTTCTAGTGGCGAGTATCCCCTGTCAACTAATTTGATAGTTCTCTATCAGGTAAACCATTTGTGAATACATCGATTCTTTTTATTTTTCGCTGTTCTGTCTTCACTGTTCCCAGGTTTTCTCTGAACCAGTTGGGCAAAAATTGATTTTTATTTGTTCCACTGGCCTTGTGGAAAATTAGCTTATGAACTGGTTTTTATAGGAAGACTCAAAGCACAGAAAAGGTTGAAAAATAAGCCTATAGCAGTCAAAATTGTTGTCTGAAATGTCTTCAGACTGGAAGGCTGAATTTATTGCTCAAAACAAGTACTAGCATTGTGGAGGTGTGCAGTCCTGCTCATTATCACTGGAAAAGGGGGAACCAAAAAGCACAGTAAAAAATTAAATTTTAATAATGCTAGTGATATTTTCTAAATCCTTCTTGACAGAAAGATTCTCATTATTTTTATCTGTCTCAGAGTAGGCTCTTTTAATGCCATCTCACAAATGGCCTTAGCCATGATTGTTTTCCTTTCTTTTATAGCATTCAAAAAAAAATGAATATATACCCAAAAAAATTCTATCATTCAAGAAGTGCCATGAAATGGTAACATTTTGGATAGCACATCTTCAGGAACAATTGCTGCAGATGCCTTCAGGTTTTTACAAAAGAGGTCAACATTGTTAAGACAATTGTAGAAAACTTGCCGTACAAAAAGACGCCCAGTCAAATATGGTGTGATAAGGGGAAAATAATGCAAGAAAAGCATGTATGTCCAGTCTCCAGCTTCATCACACCTAAGAGCTGTAGATGAGCCATTAATTAAATTGAGGCAGAGCGAAAGACTTAGTTCCTTTCATCTGTTTAAGATATATCTTTTAGTGGTTTCTAATGATCATGGAAGTTGATAAGATGCAGACTTTTGACATTTTTGTTTTCTTTAAATTGCACAGAATGTAAGTTTAACTATATTTATCATAAAAGCCAATATGAGATCGTGTATGTTCTTGTAATTTTATAGCTTGCATACATTTCTTCTGCTGGGGAAATAATTGCTTTAGCTTTGAGTGCTGACGAGGGGGTTGGGGCTGGGGCTTTTTCTCCCTATTAACCCTTTGGGGACCAGGGCTTCATGCACCCGATGTGCTGAGGAGAATGCCATTGTGCTGACAGCTGGGCTATCCACCCTCCCTCAGAGCTCTTTCTAAAGCTCTCATAATGTTTGCTAAGGCCTATGGTTCTTAGTCATGCTCAGGTGACTAAATGTGTGATTTGTTCTTCTTGATACTTCAGTACCCTGAGAAAGGCTGGTTGAAGATTAATACAACCTTGACTCCTTCCACTTGCAGTTGCCACTGTGCACATGATCTTCATTTAGACTTGCCAAAGGGATCTGGTGTTGCCTCTGCTTTGCATGAAATGAGTTAATCCCCCTCCCGTTTTGGTTGGTGAATTTCCATGGCCCCAGAAACCTCCTGCTGTGCCTCCTAATGACAGTCATAACCTAATTGATTCCCTCTGTGGAAGGAGTGGACATAGAGACAGGAGAAAACTGAAGGCGCACCACAACCGTGTAGACAAAAGTTCCCTGTTAGGGTCTCTCAGCAGCAGAAGGATACTTTTTGTCCTTCAGAAATGCCTTCCTATGTGTATAAAAAATAAGCAGTGAATAAAATATGAGTTAGTAGAGGATTTGTAGCACCCTTCCCTGTTGCCATTTTATCTTAGGTCCCATGTCCATGAGGTCCTCATTCAGGCTTTCCCTGTTCTCACATGTTTGACTTCCAATCTTTCCTGCAGATCTCTCTCCTTCTGTGGCCAGTCAGTCCCCTCTCACTCCCCATAGATTCCACTAATCACCTGGGTACAATTTGCACCTCCTGTGACTGCCAGCTTCTTGAGAGAGGACTCCTGCAAGCCATGGATGGATATAACACTATACTCCAGTGCTGTTCATATGGTTTTGTTTCATTTGGAATGTATTGCAAGATTGCTGTTAAACATTAGATATACCAATAAATATTTTAACTATCAGATAACATAAAAATAATTCTAAATTTTAATCTTAATGGCAAGATTGTCAGAAGATGACACAGCAAGGTAAAAAACAGTTCCTTGAGTCAAGGAAGGCCAATGTGTTTCAGGAGACACTCATCTCAGAGAGGGTTGCCTCTCCTGCCTTTCACTCCTCCAGGAAAACTGTCAAAGGAAAAGTATATCCGATTCTGGTCAGAATTTAATGTGCAAATATGAGGACCATTAAAGGGAGATGATGGATCAAGGTGTTTAGTGGCTAATTATTTATTAGCATCTTCTGCTTTACTGGTGAGTTTCATCTCTGCAGTATTTCTGGTGAATGGGAGATTACACACACTTTACAATACGATAGCACCTTTCCTGTATGATTTTGCCTGCAGAGCTAGTAAGCTTTCTTGCTTGGGCCTCACGTTCAAGCTTTTAGGGGTATTCATTCCTGTACTGTAGGCACCTAGCCTAGTGAGCTAACCTCACTGACCAGCTCTCCTGGGTGCATACATGGCCAGGAAATAGAGAAGGCAGTTCAGAGCAGGACTCGAGCTTGTATATACAGGGAGCTGAGAGATTAGCTAGATATAATTTGGATGTTTAAAGTTGGATAGTGTGACTACTTCCCTGCACCTGTTATTACATGACTCATTCTTTCATTCAGGGCCCAGGTGGAAACACATTGATGTGGTTTGAGTGTAATACTGTAACTAGAGATTGGTATCCATGTTATTACAAGTACACAGCCCCAGTCCTTAAGACTGAACTTTGAAGCTAGAGGATGTAGCGCTGCACAACTCCTCAGCCCTATCAACAAAATCTTAGGCACCTTGTATGGCCTGGCTCTTTCAAAAAACCCTGCTAGTCAGCTAGAAAAATGCCATCCTTTTTTCTTCTCCAGTCCTCCATTATTAAGGCTTTCAATTCCTTATTGGCTCAGTTTTCAGCATTTTTTAATGGAATTTCCCAAGGTCTTACACATAGGGAACTAGAACCACTGTCCATAGGGGAAGAAGAGGCTCCTTTGGAAAGGAAATCACAGAACATGAGAGAGGCTTCTGCTGGACACAGTCTGTCGGCACACTGGAGCTGGACCTTAGACTCTGTGGCCTTTTTGTCATGGGGAATCCTGTCCCATCTCCACCACCCCCAAAGCCTCTTGACCTCTGAATATACAATGTCAACTACAATGTAATCAGCTCTTCTGGCTTGAGAACACGAAGGTTTGGACTTATTTTCAGAGTTTGGGGTGTGGGAGAGAAAAAGAAACTTGAGTATTTTCCAAATTCCTCACTTTTTTCCAGGGTCAGCTAGAAGAGAACCATGGAGTCATATGCAACTTATGCAGATATTTTTTTTCCACTGTTATTTCTGTTTTGCTAATTTCAGTTGTTAATGACGAAAAGCATCTCAAGTCAGATACTTCCAAACAGCTGTAATTTTTCTAGGCAGGGTTCTCTTACTCTTTTATTACAGTAGATTGCTGTGTCTTTATGTTTTTGCCACAGCCTGTCTCGTTCTTTTGGGTTGCTTTTATTTAGAAAAGCATTCTTAAACTTGAAGATGGGAAAGGTGAATAGTTACTTGAACAGCCCCCAGATACCCTGGAACTTGAGAATTATCATTATGCATCTAAGGCTTTGCTTTACCAATCATAACACTTTATTCCCCTGTGTGGGGTCTAGTGCTTCCATTTGAAATTTCATTGTAACAAGGATGTCCTTACATACAGTAATAATTGTGTCTGTCCAGGAGGTACGTGAGTATAGGTATATTACTTTAAATTCACATTTAGTTTTGCCTGGGATGTTTTTGCCTATGTGACTAGACCTATACTTTGTGTTTGCTTGAAGCTGCTGATTTGCACATGAATATTGGACTCTTAAAAATCTCTTACCACTGATTTGCATGCACCTATTTTCTTTCATGTATGCAAAAACTGCCAATCAGAAATAAAAGGCACAAAAAGTGCAACAGCCAAGTATTCAAAGTGACCATTTAAAATCTGGTCTTGTATACAGAGAACAAGCCTTTCTGCCAAGTAAACTGACAGAAATCACTTCTAGTTAAATCATAAATACATATTACAGTGAAACACTCTTGGACAGTGTTCCGTCATCAATCAGTCTGTGTTCTTGAGGACACTATTTTTTAAGATGCCTCCTTTAAGAATAAAGCCCTGTGTTGTAATGAATGTGTGCCAACTGATCCTCCAAGCCATTTGTGATTTTTTTATTTGTATCAGTGTCAGAGTTGAGCTTCTGTAAGAATTTTTTTGCAGTATTTTATTTGTAGTCTTCATTATTTCAAGTTAAGGACACAAAACTCTTTATGCAGCCAGAGTCTGCACTGGTCCATTTATATCCTGTATTTTGTTAACAGGTTACTGTGATTGCTAATTTTCATGACAATTGTTATTGTACCATCAGTGCTTAATGGCAAGGCATCATTATTCAATGCTGGTCAATCAGGCACTAAGACATGTGCAAGACATCAGGCTGAACCCATATAGATGTCGTGCACTCCCCTGCTAATGAATGCAGTTTTGTAAAAAAGGTTTAAACACGGTTGGCATCCTTAATGTAAGGTTTGCAAAAGCTTATTCGGGAACCGCTTTGTGTTTATACGGAGCAGATCTAAACATGGCACAAACAGATTTAGACCCATTGTGTATATGTGTGTGAGAAGGGGTGAATCATTTTGGGTTTTGAAATGTGGAAAGGCAGTACAAATTCTGCCGTGGCGGGAGTGAGGGGAACAGACTTGCCAGGAAAATCAGTGTTCAGTAGTGGATGTGGGACCTGTTCTGCAAAGCAGAGGTTGCCGTGTGCGTCAAGGAGGTGATTCTCAAAAGTGGACGGTGTCATAAAGTTGGCACTGGCTGGAGGGCCCCTCCAGCACAGCAGTGGTTGGAGGTCAGGTGTCTGGAAAGGTGGAGCAGAAGGCAACTCAAGAGGAGTGGGATGTGCTTTCTGCGTTGTTAGTTCAGAGCGCTCTTCCAGTGCATCAGTTAACATTACCCTTGCATCTGCTTTAGTTACCGTTTCTATGTGGTTTTGCACCCAAATATTTCGGGCTGCTGTCCATAATAAACTAAATGGAACTTGGTTTTATAGCACAGATTTTTCATCTCTTCTAACTGAAAGTAGAATGAGCCCTTGTGCTCCTAGAGCCTTGAGTATGAAAGGAACAGTAGACAGTGGCTGTTAACAAGCTCCTGTGCACAGGGCTCCAGCAGAACTTGGTGTGAATTCAGTGCCTGAGCTGCATCGACTAAATGGTTAATTCATCTCATATCAACAGCACTATGATTCATAATGTAAACTTGAGGAATCCTTGATGTTTCAGTCACACATTCCTCTTAATTTGGCCATGCATTCTTTTAAAGCTACAGTGTGCTAACTTAATAAAATGCAGCATGCAAATGCACAAGTTTTTGCCTTCAGGCATTTTAGCCATGGATGTTTCAATGGGTGTCTTCTTTCAAGTATATATTCTTTTTTAAATTATTTACCCTGTAAACATACTTTGCATTTTCAAAGAAAAATCTGGGCTTCCTCATTCACCAGATTTTGTTGAATTTAAGGTGTAATAGAGATAAAAGACTATCATCTGCTTCTTGCAAGAATGTTAGCCTTTGGGATTTTTTTCCAGTGAATGTTAGGCCCCATTTTCTTCTCCTTTGGTATTATCTCTCCCTCCCCCACTTAAATTCCTTGATGCTTTGCCTAGAGCAATACCCACTGGCAGTGTCTGGCTGTGACAGTACTATAGGCTTCCCTACAGATGGGTCCTGCCAATGCCAACCATTGTTCTACAACTGTGAGCTGGCTTGACTGTCTTGGATCACTTAAAACCTCCTTTCCTCTTCATTTGTTCTTTCCTCTGAAGGGTCGCCCTTGCCTGTTGACTTTGAGATCTAAAATGTACTGACACCTAGAACTTGTGTTCCCTGTCTGAGCAGCAGCTCCCACACTTGGACTTAACAGGCACTATTAAGTCCTTCTTGGGACTGTCCTGCTGCTGCCAAACAGCTCTGTCATTCTTCTCCGAGCCCCATCCTTTGGGCAGTATGCAGTTAGTTTAATTTTACTTTCTCACTTGAAAGAAAAACAGTAAAACTCGATGTTATTCTTTTTTTTAAAGGAATAAAATTAATCTTTAACTGTGGGCTTGAATATTAAAAGTATATAATGCTTCAGTGTAGGATTCTGTTGATAACATCCATCCTATTTCATGATTAATTTGTTCCTTTTAATATGATATTCTTTTGCTGCACTGTGCAGACTAATTCAGATTCCTAGAAATTGAACTTTGATATGTATTTCCTAGATTCACACCGTAAGTGAACCTTCGATTAGCAGATACAGGTGGTGGCATGCCTCACTCATGTTTTCTTGACAAGGATTTTAGAGACATGGACACTGATTAAATAATCTTACAATCAGGTGTGTACTGCCAGGGTATTAAAATAAAGCATTTGGGGGATTTGATGCTTTGTTTAAATTTTTCTTTAGTTTTGCTTCTCAGCCAAAGCAATGATTTTTCAGTGGACCAGAGATAGGAGGAGCTGATTTAAACACTCAGTATGTTATGTATGCCTTTGCCTAACTATGTGTTAGATTAAGCGAGTTTCACTCACAGTTAATCCTTTGTAAATTAGCATTATGGATGCCTTGGGGCCCAGATCCCACAAATAAAATGGTTGTCATGCCAGCTGCACTGTGTATTACTTAAGGCTGAATGTTTTAAGAGTTTTCATGCTTTTAATCTATTTCACTGCTGAGTTTCAATTTTGCTGAGTGTCTTTTCAGGAGTGATGAAGACTAGTGAGTAAATATATATTCTGCTTTTCATGCATTTGCCTGGGCAAATCGTTTGTTATCAGGTGTTTTGCAGAGAATGTCACACCCCGCTACAAAAGAGAAGCTTGTAAGTTCAGGTGTTAAATTGAAGTGCAAACCAACAAGAACCAAAAGCCCTTAATTAGCTTCATTTTGTTAGCCTGCTACACTTTTTTTTTTTTTTAGGGGGGAAAAAGGAGTGAGAAACATCCCTCCCTCCTCCTCATCCTTTTGGCAGAGTAAATATTGCCTGTTAAGTTTGAATTAGCTGTCATCGCGAAAGAATTAATGCTGTGGTTGAGCCTTTCTAGTGAGGAAGGGAAAAATAAACGAGACAGATCTTAGTTCAGCTTTAAGTGATAAATGAGGACAAAGCAGCCCATTCATCTCCTGCTAGGAAAGTGGACACAAACACTAAAGCAGTTTTGCGGAAGACGTGTCAGCAAATGTGATCATTTTGTAACCTGTCAGGAGGATAGAGAGCTAGTCCTTTTAGAGTGTCACAGGGGAGGGTGTCTGTCTGATGTGACAGTTTTCATCCATCCATTTACTGCTTTTTCTTTAGGTGGGGGGTAAGCAAGGAGAGACCTGCAGTTGATTAAAACTGCATTTTTCTTTACACTTTCCGATATAATTTGTATGTATATCCACCCGCATCCAAATGAAAAACATTTACCAAGAAAAACTCCCCTCTGCTCTCTAGAGTTTCTTCTCTCTTTCACTGCGTGAAATATGCTCATTTTAACACATTACACTCCCTGTCTTCAAGTTGTACTCAGTTTGATGTTTCACAATACACAATTTTACCTCTTCTTCCCATTGTTTGATTGGTGAAGTCTTTGTTTTGATTTGGCTTGGTTTGGTTTACAGAAGCATGAGAAAAAAAATACAAATAAATGTAACTTGGAGTGCTTTTGTTGCATTTGGTTGTTGGAGCTTTTTGCTATACCTCTCCAATTCTGATTATAAGCTTCATGTACAAATAGGTTTTACAAAAGTTCCTGGTTTTTGGAGAGCCTGTGAAAATATTCTTCCTTCTCTGTGAGAATGGAATAACGAATGCTGAATTATTACAATCCAAAAATCCTCTATAAAATGCCTCAATTCTACTGTTTCTTCATTTAGTAAATTTATTTGACCTATTAATTTCAGGAAAAATCTACGGTGATGTGGTGTCTGATTTTAGAAGCAGGGATTTCTCCCAAAAAATGATTTTAAAGTATTAGGACTTTCTACTTCTGGCATCTTTTTTATTTTCACTGATTTCCATTTTTTTATACTACATAGAAAATGTAACATTTGCCTATTACCATAAGTAAAGGTATGCTACAGAGACAGGAGATGCTTTTACAACATAAGCTTCACAGTTTGACACTTGCTTCTTTATATCATCCTTTTCTTCAAAACTATCTTTTGTACTTTTCCCTTGGTATTTTAGTACAAGTAAGTATCTCATTGACATGTGTTTCCTTGAAATCTTGTTCCTTAATAGTAAAATCCCTTGAAAATTAATAAATTGTTTCTGTTCAGATTAAAAAAGCTGTGAAGATTTCAGAATGGCTTTTAAAAATACAGTGATATTTACTATTACAGACCACCCTGCTTGGGTTGCATTGACTAATTATTTAATTTGTTCTTAGAAGGTTAATAAATTTGAACATAAAGTATTTCATTTATTCTAATATGTATATAAGTGTATACATAATTAGGAAAAGTCTCCTTCTTTCCTGAATGAAAAAGTTGGATTTAAAAGCTACAAAAAGAAATGTTTGAAAGCAGTGGAAATTGGGATAAGTAAAAAATAATCAAGATACACAAAATAGTAGAGAAAATCCTACATTTGCAGGCATATGTCTTTTCTCCAATATATTTGTTCCTTGTTTTATGATTTTACATATATATTCTGCTGTTTTGTTTTATTTTGTTTTACTCACTGGGGTTTTTTGTCTCTTCTGCTTTTTTCCAGGATCATCCAAAACCGGATTTTGATCGTTGTTCTGGCAGTCGTCATCATCTTCACCACCATGATGGCTATTTTTTTTTCTGTCAGGGGACGCTGATATCTTTGTTCTTCACTAAACAGCAACAAACTGCTTGTTCTCAGTAATTAAGACAAAGTGGTCACATGAATCATTCTCTTGCACTGACAGAGTCTCCCTCTCTTTTCCACTCTTCAACTCAGGTGCAAGTGGTGTAAAATATTTTGTATTATTGATGGCATAGTTGATGGCATGTGGGGCTATTATTTTCTTACATTTTTTGTCTTTATCTGAGTGTTTTCAGGATATTAATATTTGTTGGAGTGAGGGCTTGTTCTGGTATAAAAAGACTTTAATGTGTGTTGAATTCAAGCCCAGACAATTAGTCTGTAAGTTGCTGGAGTTTAGCAAGGGAAGAGAGGTCTTTGCACTTTTCTTGTGCTATGAGGGGTGTATGAATATCAAGCAGTATCTGATTCTCTGTTATATAGAATATAGGTAAAGCAAAGACCAAATGATGTAGAAACTGAGCCTATCTCCTGTGACTAACTCCCGATCATGCATTATCATAATAGATGTAACTTGGTTAAGAACAGTAGCCAGTTTTACAAAGAGAGCAACCTTAGGATGATGTTTAAAATCTGATGTGAATCCACTACTCAATTTAACAATTTTTTTTTGTTTAAAATTAGGCTTCCTTTTCTGCTTATTCAAAGCAATTCCACTTTCATCAAGATCATGAAAATTCATCACTTACCTAAAATGTAGTTGTGACCACAGCCCATCTGTTGAATCTCTTTTAAATCTTCCATTGTTGATATGTGTACTGATAAGCATACACACTAGGACCTAAATGAAGACATATAAAGATTCTTATCTGTTTGTTGCTGATTGAAAAGAGATCCTGTTCAGCGACAAATGTGTGATTATAGTGCATTAAACAAGAATCTAGATTTTTAATATTGGCCTGACTATGTTGAGACTGCATGTTGGAAATATTTGAAGTGTATTAAATTCTGATGTGATATTCCCCTTTTGAAACAGAAACTGTAAAAATGTTAATTTATACATGCTTTTAGTTGATATAATATATCATAGTTTCATCTACCTATGTGTAAATGAGCTGTTTCTCTTTTCCTATTGGCTGTGCTTCTGCTATAGAACAGGTTGAGGTCATTTGGCTTATAATTAACAAATATTCCAACAAAGGTCTATTGCTGGTGATATGATAAAGTACTTTTCATGGTAACTTTTAAATTCAGTATTTGCAATCCCTTACAAATATTACAAATTGAGAAGAATTTTAAGCTCTTGAACTCCAGCCATGAAATCTTTCCAGAAAGATGTTCAAAGAAACAACAAGCTGATTAGTTTTAAATTCCCCTCCACATTAGGTAGCACCGAATGCTCATGTGTGCCTTAGTACTTCTGGGGTTTTGGCATCCCTGTTGTCTCTGCCAACTTGGCTGTGCTCCTTAGGAGCTGATTTTGAGAAAAACATCTGGGAGTTGATTTTGTCCCTAAATATGTCCCCTGTTTTCTCTACATGGAAAAAACAAATAGTTAAAAGGTTGTGGTACTGATGCCACATCTAAGATACAGAAAGATGGTGATAAATGTAGAATGAAAGGATGCACAGGAAAAAAGTTATTCATTGAAACGAATGGAAGCATGTATGGTCAGCTCTGGTGTCTGTGTATTACATGCAGCTCACAATAAAGTTTAGAAGTGGTTATTGTGCCAGGTTTCCCTACCAGATGTAGGATTGTGCTGGAACAAAACTTCCTGGGTAATCCAGACCCACGGTTTCAGGAGGTGGTGTTCTGTGCAGCACAGCTCAGTCATATTCAGCTCCTCACCTCGATGGCCCTGCACTGTCACAAGGTTGTGGTACCCCCCTGGCCACCTCCTGGGGCATCCTCTCCTTTCATCCTTGTGAGGTGTGTGGCATTTACCACGTGGCTTTCAGACACGGAAAGATTTGGGTGTTCAGCTACCAGCCTTCAGTCACAACATGCACTCCAACTAAGCACTTTGGGTTGTGTAAGCAGAGCTCTGGCCGTTAGCTTCGAGTGATGGCACTGAGCTGAGTTCAGACAAATTAGGATGAAGCCTGGCAGCATTAGGAGATATTTATCCTCTCCTCGGCAAATTATTAGATGCATATTCTGTAAAGCAGAAAACTGTCAAGAAGGAAATCTTAAGCTCCGTCTGTTGCCTAGACATTCTCCGCATTGCCTCAATAATTTAACTATCATGGGAATTGATTCATGACTACTGATCTTAACAGTGACCTATGACTAGGTTTTGCCCTCTATCTAGCCACCTGCTGGAATCAGCAAAAAGCTGAAAGGAAGATAGTTTTCCTTATCCCAGTATAAATCTAGGGCATAGTGTCACATCAGATACATCCACTCAGATAGAAATGAGGGAGAGAGAGAGACTGCCACGCAAAGCCTTCATCTTCACTTTTGATGAGCCCGCCATCGCTATGTTTCTCTTGCTAACCTGTTAATAACTCCTCTGTGCTTTGCATCCTCGAGTACTCCCCACATGTAAAATAGTGCTCAAGTGGCCATTACACCCTTCAAAACACGGTATTACTCTTCACTCTCCCCTTTTCATCCGGCTCAGGAAGTGTGGGGGTGAGATGTACCAAATCCACACGTTTTCATGGGGACTGAGTGACTTCGACTGAGAACACAGCCCGAACCACCCACAGGTAGGGTGATAGCCCCAGGTCCATGCTTTCCCTGAATTAGTTTGGTTGCATCTATAGTACATCTGTGAATGAATCCAAGTGCTTACAAATGTAAACCTCAAAGAGCAAAATGTTTCTAATGTTGCCAGCCTTTGTGGAGAAATGACAAATTAAAAAACGCACGCACGGTGCTGTGTGCGAAATTCGTCCTTGCTAAACAGCTGGGCTCACAGAATAAATAAACTAATTCTGCACTGATACAAAATCAAAAGCAATTTAATTAAAGACTCTTAAGTTTTAAAGGGTTTTAAATGCTATACGTTTTGGGGAAATATCAGAAAATGTAGCTTGACTGACGTCAGTTCCCATCTCTGGGATGGGAGGCCATTTGCTATTCTGTTTAAGGCAGGCTGGATTGTCTTATTTTGGAGCCAGCTTGGTGGGGGGTTTTCTTTGCTGCTGCTTCAGAGCTCTGAGCTTCAAAGGCTGAAATTAATGGTGAACAAAATTGTGCGGCTCTGACCATCCCATGCGGGGCAAACCCATCGAGGGTTATCATTAAGTAAAGAAATAAAGAAAAAAAACCCTGCCAGTTCCAAGAAAACCTCATCAGATAATGACCTCTGTGATTGGGTTTTCATTACCAAACAGCATCCAGAGATTGTCTGCCCCATAGAAGAAAAAAAAAAAAAAAGAAAAGAAAAAGCAACTGTGTCTCTCTCTCTTTCTCTCTCTCGCTCTCTCTCTCTTTTTTTTTTTTGCACATCTTTTCTTTAAACCTGTCAGATCATTTCAGTATTTCAAATCCGAGGAAAACAGCCTGCCTGCTGCTGTATTTGAAGTTGTAATGGTGTCAAAAAGTCACGACTGACTGACAGCCGTCAGTCCCAGAGGAGCTCATTAAATCATAAAAACTTGACAAGGAAATAATTGAGCATCACTGGCAACTTGGCGCCTGTTTAGACGTTTTTATTTTCTTTCATTATTAGTCCCCACCATTACGTTCATTAACAAATTGCATTAAACAACTGTTAAGGGCTAATGATTTGTTTATCGCTTTTTTTTATTATTATTATTATTATTTAAACATTAGCTGCGTCATGTGGTACCTCAGCAGCCTCATACTATCATCTGACTGAATATTTTTCCACTCAGAGCTCTGGGTACTGCTGGAATATGAAATAGATTATTCATTACCCTCCTCTTTGCCACTGATTTGGTTTCATGTAGCGTCTTCCACAGAGAAAGATGAAAACTTGTCAAAAATAGGTTATATCTTATTCTAAGGGCAACAATAGCAGCAGGTACAGGCACACTTTAATATTTAATTAAGGCTGATGTTAACCCCTTTAAATGACTTTAGCTGTGAGTAATATTCAAGTGCAGAAGAGAAAAATAATGGTACTTAATTTGCAAACTGTACAGCAGGCATTCATCTTTGAGTTACTAGCAAATTTATAGAATAATTTTAAATAATGAAATTTCCAATCATAAATATTTATGTCCACTTTTCTTTTTTTTACATAGCCATAAATGAACCACTTTTGCACGCATCCTAAATAAAAAAAATCCATGTCCCTTTCTTTTTTTGTTTTGAACTGCACCACTCACATTTCAAAATCTGGTAGGACTTTGTAGGGGGGGAAAGAACTACATGTGGATCTCCAGTAAAGTTGTTAGCTGCGGTAATGACTTACATGGTTCTGTTTCCAGCAACTTGACAGCTTATGATAAACTTCAGGAGGATGTGGGCTCAGGTTTTTTGTTTTTTTTTTTCCTTTGGAGGGGACAGCATGTGTTTTGGCATTTTTTTGTTTTTTGTACAAAACCATGAGAAGGTTTTGGTTTGAAACAGATAAAAATAACTGCTACTTTTTATAGGAGAAGTATTTATCTCTAAGTATATTTTCTCTGTGTAGTTGCTGGTTGTAAATAATCCTCTTACGGAAGGAGAAGCTTCAGGAGAATTTTAAGATGGTAAAAAAGGAAACAGTCAAAGGCAGGGTACATGTTAGGCTTCCTTTGCTTTATAATAGTCAGTCTTTGATCTTTTCTTATTCAATACATCTGAATGCAGTTTGCATTCAGCATTTACGGTGGGTCCCTATGTAGGGCTGATGGCAGAGACGGCGAGTGAGGAGCGATGACGTATCGTGGGATGCTGCAGAGCAAATCCTAGTCGGCAAAGCTCCCTCGCACTTCCTTGGGATAATTTGTCACTTCTGGAGTCACGTGGGGAAAGAGGCATGTAGCAGGTGAATATGTTATCAACTACTGCCTGGCAATGGGTGTTACTATACACCCTGAGCAGTCGTTGGCCACAGTGGCCAAAGCAGCACACAGCCTGATCTGGGTGCACCGTCCCGGCTCTGTGCGTGTCAGGAAACAGAGGTGCATGGTGCAAAGCACTTTAGCATCCTCAACTGCTGTGCTTTATTTGTCACACATAAATAATGAAGGCATCTACAGAAGAGGGAGGGGGAAAAAGAGCTTATATACTGAGAACCAGTGAACTTGTGCACTCTTCATCCCTTCATCCAAACAACTGCCTTTGGCATGAATAACGGCTCAGCTGATACCAAGCTCCATATTGATCTGTTGCTCAGGAAGGTCTGCTGGTAGTTCCTTGGACTTTTCCTGAAGGTATGGCCGTAACAGGTCGGTACTGTTGGGACCTGTGCTTCTATCTCCATCTCATGCCAGACAAATTCAACTGGGACAGACCCAGAGAGGGGGAGCTCCCAGCCCTCGGTCTGTGCAGCTCTCTGTCTCCCACAAACACACAGACGTGATTACCTCTTCATGTCAGAAAACCTCCTTGAGGGACTGTTGTACCCAAATATAAATAAAATGGTGTCTGCAGTTGGAGAGGCATCCTGGGGTGGATCTGGGAATAGTCTGCTTTTCCCTAGGCAGTGAAATTTTTTTTATAAACTCTACATAACCTATAAATGCTTCTTATTCTGTGGGGTAGGCTGTGAGGAGCTGTATCATCCACAGGTGGTATCTCCCCACCATCCAGACACTGTCATGTTTGGGTGAACTGCTGCAGATTTATCTTGAAATTCTGGGAGTGCAGACTCTACATCCCTCATGAGTTACACCACCACCACCACAACCCAGTATCTCTTTTTGTGATAAGGCCAAGGCTAAAAGCACTGAGGGAGCACCCAGGCTGCACTCTCGGAATTGCAATGTCAGGTTTCCTGTGAGGCCAGTGCCTGTTCATTAATGGGACATTCAGGAGCATGCAAAGTGAGAGTTAGCTGGGTGTCTGTCCTGCCAGAGAGCACTGTTGGAAAGTGAAAGTTTTACACATTTCAAAGGGTCCTAAGTTCTGAGCCATTTAACTCTGTACAGGAAAGAGGCCTGTCCCTGCTGTCCTGTGGCCAGAGAGGTCAATAATGCTGCCAAGCCTGCATTGCCAGCGTTATGGTGCGTGCTTCCTGCTGGCTGCCATGTTGTGACTGCTCTCCTGGACCAAACCCAAAGAAAACCTTCTATTGCTACTTCTTTGTTCAGTTGCTTTCTCCGTTCAGGCCCATGACCTTGTTCAGTCAGCACTGTCTCCAGTGAACATGATCTGCTTCTGTGGATTTAATGAACTTTCCAGTTCTCTTCTGCACCCAGCTAAGTAACATTGGCTCTTGCCTGAGCTGCATGCCTTGCCTGCATGTATTTGTTTGTATGTTCTCCTTTTATTGACACCGCTTGAAGGAGTTGCAGCCAGGCATGCCTACCAAAACAGCAAAAAAATACCCTATGAGTTTAACACAGCACTAGAGAATTACTTGTAAGTAAAAGTAATATTTAGCCTTCTCTTCTTAGTAGAAACATGCTTATTTTGCTCTGTCTCATTTGATGAATTTGTCTTCCTATCCCCTGCTAACTTTGAGACTTTGACCAAATTCAGGCATATGTAATAGAAGAGCAGAGCTCTCAAAAATTCCTGTTGGTTTCAGAAAAAAAAGCAGCCAAGGGGGAGACATCCCACTGTCATCCCCACCAAGAGAAAGGCTGCAGCATGACATCCACCCAAATTGGACACTACCTGGGAGGGAGAAATTATAAATGCCTCTCTCCCCAGGAAAAGCTCACATCCCATTTAGATACTAGAGAATCCAACCCCGAGGAAACAAGGACTCATTAGTGTCATTGCTGGAGGAACTACTTAATTAAAGGACAACAGAGTTGAGAGCATTGTTATGTCGGCCTTTGTTCCTTACACCTGGTCATTTCCATTGATGTAAAATGTCATCTTTCTGATCTGGTAGCATTTTGCACCCACTTTAGACAAGTATTCCTGACCAGCCAAGGAGGTGCAGAGCAGGGAAGAATCAGACCTTATTACCGAGGTAATTATAGCCTCACCTAACCATCAGGCAAAGGGTGTACACCTCTATTAGCCAGTGCTCCTACAAAGAGAACAAAGGCTGGCTGCAAAGTGGGAGCCACCCAAGGAGCATCCCCGTGTCCAGCTACACCACTCTAGGGCAGCAGACATGCTGGGGAGGTCATGACCACAGGCTCCCACATCACCCAGTCTCCTGCTTGCTTTCCTGGGTTTAAATCCAGCTTGGCTTAGCAACACTGGTGAAGGCCATGAGATGGGGAGACTGAAACGGGGAACAGCACCATCACTGAGGAAATCAGCTCGGTTAAAATGCTAAAGGAGGTAGGGGGTGGCTTTCAAAGCTTGTCTCAGCAACTAGCCTAATTCTATTTTCAAAAGCCACTGTTGAGTGCTTTTGAAAATTTCATCCTAGATGCTTGGCTCAAAGACCTTAACCAAAGATTTTTTTTTTCCTCTGCTATACGAAAGCTAAATATAAACTGACTTTATTGAACAAAAACCTAACAAAACCCCTGTTGCAGGTCTAGAAAAATCTTTACTGAGAAAATCAAACCAGTATCTGAAGTGTCCTTCAGGTTTGGATGCCTCTTGTTTTGTGTACACAGTTTGGCATACCAAAAAAAAAAAAAAAATTCTAACAGCAAATATTTGCTTTCTGTTCTTTTTATCTTCTTCTTATTTGCCTTTTGTTCTCCTGCCCTCAGAAAATCAAGACCTGAGTGTGTCTGGATGAGCAGTTGCTCATATAACACGTGGATTAGTCTATTTAACCCATACAAGTAGGTGCATATGTGTGTCTACTGTTTGAACAGCGTCTTAATGACTTTTCCACTGATGGGCTGTGGACCACAGGCAGGTAATAAAGTTAGTCTGTGCCTCAGTTTACCCACCACAACTTCATTAGTGCTAACCTACCTCACGAGGTGTTGTAATGTTTAATATATTGTGTGCTCTGTAATCCTTGGATTAAATGTATTATGTAAGTGAAAAGCACCCATTTGATGTGTATGTAAATGCTGCAGTATTATAGGTAGGAGGGTCATTTGGGTGTAAGTGTAATACAAGTGCTGGCAAAAGGCAAAAGGGATTCCATTGTATTGACTTATTTTTAAAGAGCTTTTTATTTACTCAAATGCTCTGGACACCCAGAAAGAGAGACATTCCTCACTAAGCAGCTCTGCTGTTTCATCTGTCTTGGAGTGCTTTGATAAATGGATTGAAACTTGTCAGCTTTTCCTGTAGTTTCTGAGACTCCCTCTGGAAACTCTATTGAAATGTTATTATTGTAACTTCTTAGAGCACTACTTAATGAATTGTAACAGATATCCCTGCGAGTCCTGCAGATGCTGTGAACACCGCACTTCTTCCCCTTCCCACAGCAGAAGCAAACCCGTGCCACGCAAACACCAGGCACAGAGTGCACATCCCCAGCAACCAAAGCAGCTGGTCTCTCTCAGGGACAACACTTCTTACCTTCATAAGGCTTCGTCCCCAGCCTGGTGTCCATCTGCGTGATCGGTCAAGCTCCAGGGACATTGAACATAGCCAGAAGTCGTCCTTTTAGTTGGAGATTAATTTTAACCTTTAAGAAGAAACCTGAAGAAGGACGACAATTAGTCGGGTCTAGGTTCGTATTGGTTGATTTCCTCTGTCTCTAGGATGAGATGTTGTGCCTGAACTATCCTGCAGCTTGGATGTGTGACTTGGACAGTCTAAACTCACACTACCCACAGGTCCTAGCTGCCCTTAGAGCAGCTCTTCCTCAGACAAACAACAGTTGCATGACATTACCACATGGACAGATGAGATGAATGGAGGGAGCAGTAAGTGTGGCACCTCCTCTTAAGCACAGGACTGACCCATCAGGGCCATTGGATCTGCTGGAGGAAATCTGCAGAAAGGGTGATCAGAGGTGCCTGACAGGGACACACGTGTATCATGGAGCTAGAGAGCAGAAAGAAGTCAACCATCGTGGGGTCATCTTGGACCCCAGTAATGTCCTATCCTGTTGCATCCTGCAGTGGAGCAGTGAGATGCCACTGTGACCTCTGATTTCCTACCTCCAACTTATTCAAAGGAATCTTACTCCTCCTCTGCTCTCTCCAGAGCAGGGGTGGTATGACCGCTGATATACTTGGTTTGGTAACTTGGTTTTGCTGGGGAGGCTCAAAGATGCTTGTCCTGATGGTCACTTGAGAGTGTAGAAGTTTTTTCTTTTTTTTTCTCTCTATTTTTTTTTTAAAATCTTCTTGCTGGGTTTCAGTTGTTTCTGTAAGAATACAGAATTGAGCTATTGATACTCACATTGTCATGAAGTGCGAAATGGCCAACTGCACAACCCTCACAGCATCACCAGTCGTGCCCCATGCCCCACGTGGTTCAGCTGGCAGGTGCCCACCATAGACAGTGCTGCCCATCTCCAGCCTGAAAAGTAAGAGTGTGCCTTCCCCTGGCCTCCAAATATGAACCTGGGCCATCCTGAGTGAGGTCTTGAGGAAGAACCAGGGGGGAATTTTGGAGAAGGACCTGGTCAGTGTGGTGTAGGATCTGAACTATGAGGTGGCTGTGTATAGGCCACCTCTCCCCAGTGAGGCCTCAGAGGTGCCTCCATTGCTCTCAGCACACTGAGGCCACCTGTGATTATTCTCAGCCTTTTATTTCACTTTTTATTAATATTTTGCATATTAAAATTTGTGTAGGCAGCCAGAAGAGAGCAGCATCTACACAATACTCGATGCAATGGAGAGGATTAGGAATCAGTGCCTCAGTTCATTGGGACCTAAACTGGGGGGCTGTGGGGGTGGTAAAATGTCCTTTCTTTACATTTTAAAAGTACTTTCAATTTCTTTCTGTGTGCCCTTACTAAAACACATGTATGACCAATACTGCTTTGTGGTCTCAGCTGATAGCTTCAAAAAATTAAATATATCCAGGGTTACCTTGGACTTTTTGCTGAGCTGTTCACATTCGCTTTTAAAGCTTCTTCCCTCTTCTCAACCAGTCCCAACCTGTAAGTTCCCATACCTAGGTACATTGACAACAAAGTAAGAAATTATTTTCAAAATACGGACTAGTGAATTGGGAATTTTTCAGCTGCCCTTGCATGAAATTCCTCCGATATTTTTATTCACAGTAGGAATGCTCTGGGAATCAAACCTGCTAGAGCTACCTCTGTTTATTCCTCCCAAAGTGAAATTATCCATGTCCTCTTGTCCCTCGTGAGATCCTGGAGGAAACTGTCTGTGCACACACATTGACACATATTTGGTGCATTCCACACGAGCCAGTGAAATTACACCAGAAATATGAATTTAGCCCACACAGCATGTGAGTGCTGTGCTGTCTGTACAGGGCACACACACGCCCCAGCAAACCCTCCCATTTATATTTCAGAATAAGCCGTTCAAGGCAGTCCTGTGTGATTCCCTTCATGACTGTGTTCTGTATACACTTCTCAAAAATGAATGGGTATTTGTGAATTTTACCACTTTGCAAAAATATTTGACGTGGGTTTAGTTGTTTTGAATATTGAGGTTTTTGAAATCTCAGTAATTGTCATGATTGCTGTGTGTAATAGAAATTAGAAGGATGACTGGGTTTCGGCTTTGAAGTGACCTACTTCTAAGAGGACATTTTTTAAGTTTTCTTTTTAAGGTGCTTCTTTGTGCCCCAGCTAAACTTTCCTCAGATTACGTGTTAGCTATCATAGCTGTTCTATAGTTATATTTTAATCAGCCTCAGTACACAGTAATGTTAAACACTGAAAGAGCTACTAATTAATCGCCTTTCTGTATGTAACAGAGAGATAAATATCCATCCCAGAGGAATTGTAATTTCATGGTTTCTAATGATGGTTAGATTACATTATCTGGATCACTTAGGCTGTGGGTGTCATAAAAAATGCTCAAAGTCATTTATATTCAGTTTAATTTTTTTTTTAACTTTGTAAGCCTGAGAAAATAATGCGGTGTTAGCAAGTCTGTTTCATATTTTAGTTAAATATACCTTTGTTGCACTGACTGAATGGATTCAGATGACAGTGACAAACTCAGTTCTTTTCTATTTAACATACACCTTCTCCAATCAAATTAACAATGTACAAATCTTCATGGGGCTGCTGCAGAAGAGTCTGTTGAGTTCCTCAGCATTGTTGAGCTTTGGGCAAAGGTTTTCTTTTTGGATGTAGGTTTGCAATGAGTATTTTCTGCTAATTCTTGTATGTTCTGTGAAGTCTCAGTTGTCTGTCTTGAACCAAGAATTAACTGAACTTTTGGGTTGTATCAGGCTGTGGCTCAAATAAAATAATACAATCTGACAGCAGTGTGAATCTCTCATTTTCCCCTCCCCACTTCTAACTGATTGGAGTCCACATGACTTGGCCTCCTGCACATCTGCATCCACATCACACTTAAAATTTGGTAGCTACAAGAATATTAAAAATAAGATCCCACTCCATGCGTATATTGTAATAGCTAATAGTTGCATATTTTGAAGTTCTCCTCATTCATATTTAAAAGGCTGAGTCTTCTTTGAACTGCTGTGTTGGAGGGGGAAGTTAATTGTTTCTGAATGAGGATGATACTCCCTTTCCATATCAATTATGTGTACCACTCCGAATTATCAATAATGCTCATTTCCAAACTCCATTGTTTGCAGTTTCACATGTGCTTGCAGAGAGTTGCCCAGGCTCCAGGGCTGCAGCCCCTTCCTGCATCCACTGGGAACCAGAGGTGGGAGGGAACCCCAGAGGAGGAAGGTGAGATAAGGAAATGCGATATATTTCCAAGAGAGAGTTTGTCATCAGTTAGCTAAAATTGCTTCTGAAGTTTTGCTGGCAACTGTCTTACATGTCTGACTTAGTGACGAAGGAACTGTGCTGTCTTAATAGAGAACTCCAGAACTTCAGAAGGGTTTCTCCTTGTTTGAATGCACAGCACAATGAATTTGTACCCACAGAGCATTCACCACTTACATTTCAAAACCTACAGCACACTAAACGTGAAACTTTTGTTCAAATTTCAAGGATTTTGATAGCCCAAGTGAATAGACACTGCCTATTGATTTTTCCCTTACAATGACTCTTGGATAACCTATTTTCTCATTTATTTTTAACGACAGCTCATGAGATTTTACAGCAATTCTGCCCAACCTCCTAATATCAAAATCCCTCCTTGACCCTGAAAATTGTAATTCTGCTATAGATCACAGCTGCTGAATATTACCTTTTACTAAGCTGGTTAAATAAAATATGTCCAAATCACTAGATCCCACAGGCCATGACTGCAATTCTAATTATACGGGGTCTGTATTTCTGCTCTACAGTACAGAAAAGCACAGCTCTCTCTGAGTCCACACCAAAGTGTGGGAATCCAGAATATCGGTTCTAGTTTTGAATTTGAAAAAAAAAAAAGTTACAGTGCTCTTCAGTGATTTTCCTGTAAAACTTTTACAAGGGAACCAAACCCTTTTGATGTGTTCCATACAATAAAATGCTGTGTAAGTCTGGAGGACAGAAGCATGTGGCGAGAATTTTCTTGTGTCTGGGGGATGGGTGTATTTGATGTGTATCCATTCAAAATCAAAAATCAAAAAAAAAAAAAAAAAGGGAAAAAAAGAAAAAAGAAAAAAATCTCACGCATCTCTTACTCTTAGGCAGCATATTCTACACAATAGCTCAGGAAACCAGTGTAAGGAAACTAATTTTGGCCATTAAACATATCCTTTCCCCTCCCACTGCTTATTCAAAGAGTGATCACATGCTCCCTGCTGCAAGTTACACCTTTATAGAATTTAGATATGGAAGAAAACTATTAGATTAGCTGTTCCACCTACTGATGTGGGATTGTTCCCTGGAGAACCTTATTCATTAGTGCATCACTGCCTAACCTTGTGGGCACACTGTGCCAAGAACATCTTGATTTTGTTCTACTTTTTCCTCTTGTCCTTCCCTTCTGATGCTGAGAGCAGCTGAGGGGGTGGTTTCGTGAGAAGCATGGTGAACAAGGTGAAATTCTTCAACTTCATAGTCAGGCTGGTGGTTTGGATGCTTGAGTGTGTACGTACTTATGTGGATGACTAGTTTGTCTATTTTTTTAATTAGTATCCAAGTTCAGAGGACTAAATGGGGCATGATCTTTTTCAATATAATTCGCTGAAAGATCTTCTGGAGCCCAGTGGTCTCCTACAGCAAATTACCTTCATGGCTTGCCCTGCAGTGTCTCAGATCTAGCTTCCATTTTACTTTCTGCGTTCGCTCTTTTGTGAGCAGACAGAGCCAAACTTTTAATTGCTTGTCTGCCAGGGAAGGCAACTTGGCATTTTGCTGCTTTTCCAGGACAGAAAGTTTTGTTCTTTGGTCTGACCCCATAAAACTCTGAGTTTTCCAGGGCAGCACTGGGTGCTTGGCATGCCTCACAGTTGTGCCTGGTATCGGGGCACTTTCAGCTGTGTTTCCTACTGCAAACTTTTCCTCTCAGAGAGTCGCTTGCACCTTTTGTCCTGGTGAGGACTTCAGCACCAGCCCCTTCTCTGGGGTCAGCCACCCATGATTTAATAGCCTGATTCAGACCCACTACTGAAGCACCTCCAGTCCATCCCTTCAGGCAAGTTTCTTTGTTCCTACCACATGGGAGCTGCCAGCTCTCCCACATTCTGGGGCCCTGTGGGTATGAACCCTGCACCACACTGCAGCTTTACCTTTCCTCCATGGGCCACCCACACCTGCACTACACCCTCCAGGCCTCTACAAGGTCCCCAGAGGTGAATCCAAGGTTCAGAGAGGTCTGACCACAAAAACACATCTGCTGACCCCAGCAGGGACCGTCATGAGACCTGCAGAGCCCAGACCAGGGACAGGGAGCCATTGCTACACGGGATATCCCGCATCCTTTGGAGATGAACTTCCACTTTGACTGGGGACCTGGTCCTTGGAGCTTCCCTTCAGTTCATGGATACTGGAAAAAGTGGGGGAAAGAGAGGGAAGCAAAGGCAACCACTTCCATTCTGCAGTTTCAAAGTTCTGGTTTCCACCCTCAGACTATAATAAATGGCTGCTGCATTACCTGACGTGGAGCTGAAGTCTGTAGGGTGAATTTTCAGAGCAACGCACAGGAAATTATATGCACAATTACTGTTGTTAACAGAGCCTGGGCATGTAACTCCCTGCACAGCAGGCTGAAAATCTTCCCCATGCATGTTTAATGCAGTTTGGGTTGCTACAATCCTGGGGCTGTGTCCCTTTTCTAATGCATACTGTCCTGAATGAAACAAAGGAAGTACTGAATGTGAAAGAGATTTTATTTTGCTGATAAAATAATATTTTCCTGATCTGCAGCCTTCCTCTAATGCCAAAGCACTTCTTCCCTCACTCAGTGATCCCTTAACCTTTCTGTTCTGTGAGTGGAAAAAAAAAACAACAGAGGAACACCCCCCCTTTATTTATTTATTTATTTTTCTCCTTCTAAACATGTTCCACATGATGTGCTCATCAATGTTCATACAAATGAGTATATACATGTTCATACAGGCAGTGCAGTTATTCTAGTGATGGATGTTGTTGAAATAGGTGTAGGTCAAAACACAGAAAATATCTGTCTAAATCTTAATGTGCAAATGCTTCTGAGTAAATAATATATTTGCACATCCTCATAGGAAAATGAATTATATGTGCCATTTCACTAATCAGGCATGTATTTCAAATGTCTCCCTACTCAGGAGGTTATTAATGTGGTATTTAAACTTCAGTATATTATACACTAGGAAAGGTCTGTAAATTTGGGATTGTCTTTTGCTTCCATGCTGCTTATTTAGTTTTATGTGCCGTAATTGTTTTCCTTTCCTGTGAAGGAGGTTATCAACTTCTGCATCTAGATCAATTCAAACAGACTATAGTTATCTTCAATAAAAATTAAATTACTCCTCTAAACTAACAGTTTTGCAGCTGCAAGGGGCTTATATCTAGAGCTGTGCCATCTCATTTACTGAAATATTCTTCTACCACACTGGGCTTGACTCTCCAGCTTTCTGCAAGGTCTGAAGGCAGAAGGCAAGGTGCTGTAAACCAAGACTAGAAACACCGAAGTAAAAACACACACACATCAAAAATATATATATAAAAATACATCAAATACATATACAAGTTTCTAAAAGGTTTCAATCACTCTAAAATTACACATGATTGCTCTTAGGCTCCCCAAAATGCTTTCATCTAAGAGCAGAAAAAAGTGTAGTTTTAGAAGCATTGTTGAGGCATGTCTAATAGATTTGTCTAACTCTCTCTGTCTTGATATATGCAGGACGGTTGATTGTATTCTCCTCAGCACAGATCTTGAAACTGTAAATAAATTTTTGAAGTAAATAGTCACAATAATTGCTTAATGAAGTATCACACACCAGCACTTCTGAATACAAGAAAAAAAAAATAAAGTTCAAAACTACTGTGTGGTGTCTCTTTTTACTGGAAATGGGCTTTTACTTTTAAACTTCTGTTATATTTGGAGACAAGCAATCCCACTGAAAATGATACCACTACTAATAGGGAACATATTATCTTTCATGTGGGTATTTTTTTTCATGTTTAAGGTTTCTTTGTTATTATCTCAGTAGCAAGACTCTCCACAGTCTTAGGCAGAAAATCAAAATATGCCTTAAAGCAATAATCTTTTAATAAGTATCAAATGTCTTTCAATGAGATAAAAGAATTCTGTAGCGTGCTTATATACACATACCCACACACACACACTTACTTCACCATTAATCTTATTTTATACCTTTTCAACAATGTTTTGGGGAATATTGTGGGTTTTGGTTTTTTGCTTTTTTAACCTAGACTAAACTCTCCTCATAAATCTTAGATAATTAAATCTCTAAATGCTATTGAAAATTTTGTTAAAATTGTTTTCTCCAATTGTTGGGCCTCCTTGTCCTGAGGACTTTGGGACATGCTTCCATCAGCTCAAACAGGGGTGTTACTCCACATTTCTTTAAGAGACCAACTTGAAGATGTTGGGTATTCACACAGACAAATTCAAAGGAGGTGCTGGGAGCATATGTAACTCTGCTCATGGACACTGGGGCACTGGGCTTCATCATCCGGGCCCAGACTTGTCCCACGCAACTTTAGTTCTTATCTGGGGAAGTGAAATTAGAAGGTTAGTGAGCTGAGGTGTCTTCCCTAGGCAGCAGAGATACAAGAGCAAGATTCCTAAAATTAGACTGAGGAAATGCCCAGCCAGTCTCCTGCCAAGGAGGACAGGGATGAACACAGCCGACAGGGTTACTCTGTGGGGGGAAGCGGAGAAGGTCTGGATGCCACTAATGAGGGGCACAGGTTCCTTTGCTAATCAGGGCGAAGAACATTGCATGCTCTTAACTCTCATCCAGCCTTCGACTTTGTCCTGTTTGTTGAGAGGAGAACTTTTATAGTTATCTGTGTCGGACACCAAAATGCAGACTTCTCAGCCCCATCACTCACCTGTGACTGGTGTGTGATGTGCAGTGCTCACTGGGCACGTACTTTCTGCTCAGAGGTGAGAACCTGGAATATATCCGCCTGACAAAAAGTCGGAGAAGAAGGAGAGGAGGTGCTGCACTGCAGAGTGCAGAGGTGCTGTATTCTGCAGTCACTTAAAAAATAAAAAGTTGGGTCTTTTTGTGAAATGGTGCCTAATGCACCTTGGCTTCAGTGACAGCAAGCTGCAAGCTGCCTACATGCCACAGGTTAGGTTGTCAAAGTTGTTCTCTTCCCTAATGCTCCTTATGACAAATACTCCTAATTGCTTCTTCCTTTCTGTGCCTTCTGGCTAAGACATCCATCTGTAGCCTTTACTGTTTGTCTTTCAAAGCTTGGCCTCAGTTGTGTCTGTCTGTGTTTTCTGTTTCTTTCCAGCTCGAGCATCCCCTCCCCATCTCCCCATCCCTTCGTGCCAGCTGCTGCAGAGACCGTGCTCTTCCCACCTTTCCCGACAGCTGAGCGTCATGTTACCCTGTGTTTGCCACACCTTGTGCGTAAAGATGCACCACTTCCCTCTCTTTGAATGACCCAAAGCATGCCTGCCACATTGAATTGGAAAATAGAAATGCCATCACCAGCTACTGAGGGGAAAATGCAGTGAAAGGAAAAAGAAAATGAAACCAAACATGGTCTCTTTTTATGGAGATGGGTTCAAATTTCAGACCTCCCTAACATACATGGTGGTGATAATTTGAGTTGCGAACTCATGATTACTTATTTAAGAAATCTACATACTAGTGTTGCAAGAAGCAGACTTTGAAAGCCTTTTAAGTATCTTTCTCATTAATTTACTTAATCCTCTGATCTTGCCTTCTTTTAAGTTGTTTATTTTTAAAAGAAAGACAAAAGTGAGCTGGAAAGCTTTGTTTCTAAAAAAGTTTTAAAAACTGTATGTGATACAAAGTAATTAAGAGAATATAAATATAGGTGTAAACAGTACACAAAGACGTGGAGTTGGTGTGCTGGGAGAGCTTCCTTCACTGGCTTTAAAGGGAAGCGGTGGACAGAGTAGCAGAGTACTGGTAGCAGACCTCTACCTCAGCCAAATTAAAATTTTGCTTTCTAGTGTTTATTGTCTTTCTTCAATATTTTAATTGCTGAAATATATCAAAATAAAAGGGTTTTTTTGTAGCATAGAAGGTGGAACCAAGTACCATATCTGATGGGAACTATTTTCACATTATTTTTTGTTCTGCGGTGTTTCATGACAATTTTCAAAAGATCCCCTGATGTTTCAGATTCCGACACTTCAGCGTGCTCTGCTTGGGATGCGTAAGGAGATTTCTTTTTCAGAAAGTAAGTTGCTCAGCCATCTCTGGAAGGCAGGTCCCTCCACAGTGCTCAGCACCCAAAAAACAAAACCACCAGAGGTACTCAAACCCATTCTTTTCTTTTAAAGATTTTACTCAGCTAACTGGGACAGGGCAGGCCTGAATTTTGGATGAAAGAAAACTTAGATGAGCAGGGAAGTTGCTCCCCAAGGACTGCATCCTCAGTGATGCTGTGAGCCAGCAACCCCCGTAGCTTTCAGCATCTCTCATGATCAGACTGGAAGTCTTTTGCCTGAGGCTGAAAATATCTTCCTCTCTAAAACTAAAGTGATGTTGGCTGTGAGTTATGATTAGTAATAGAGTCCATTTGTGGTGAGGTGGGGGGAAGGGGAAATAATGGACCCAGAATCATAAGACTTTATCTACTTGGCATATTTCCAGACAACCAAGAAGAACTGCCCTGGTCTGGGGAGTTCACTGATTGAGGATGAAAACTAGGAGACAGCACAGGGAGAACAAACAAGCAAATTATATGTAAGTAGTTTGCAGCCTTTGTAAGTGGCATAATTGAAATACAGCATGTTGAAGGATAAACTCAGGGAGTTATACTTACTAAAAGGCCTCCTGGAAGAAAGATCAAGAATGGGGTGTCAGGAAAACAAACCTGAACAAGCATATTGGCAAAACAAAGTGGGAAGAGGTCCAAATGCCTGCTCAGAGCATCAGCACCCAACTCCTCTCACCCACAGAGAAAGAGGATGGCACCACAGTGATGCTGACAAGGGTGTCAGACCCGCATCCGTGATCAGCTCTCACCAGCAGGTCTGGGTGAGCTGCTGAGTGAAAATGTTCCAAATTTGGAGGCCCCAAGAGGGGCTAAGTTGTGTTTGGCCAGGCTCTAATTGCATCCTTGCATTACTATGCAATTAATTGCTGCCGTGGTCTGCTGGAGAGGAGGGACTGTGCCAGCTCCATTCCCGGGCAGCCCCAGAGGCTGGAGGAGCTCACAGCTCTCACTCCAGGGAGTGACCTACTCGGATGGCTCTGCAGCTCTGCTGCCAGCCCTGCTGGCAATACCGGTCTTCCCAGGATGATGTGCTTTCCTCCTGCGGTGTGGTTCTCTTACCAGGCATTAAAAGTTTCAGAAATCACATAGAAAATGTAGGGCAAGGGGAAAACAGATTTTTTTCACTGATTTCATGTATCTTAGGGAAGAGACGACTAGAGAAAAAAATGTGAGCACAATTTTCTGTAGCATTTTATATGACTGTTTTCAGTGCATACCTCAAATGGAGGCAGTGTCTTGCAGAAAATACAAATAATTCCCCTACAGAGGGGAAAAGAAGAATAATTTTGGTCTTGCTTTACAAATCACTGTAGTTCTGATGTCAAGAATAGCATAGAAAATTAGCACAAATTCCTGAATTAAAGGAAAAGCCATGTGTAACCCCCAGTTTGGGATGTGCTCGTGTTTCTAACATGTCCCTCAGTAAATCCTTGCCTGTAGGGTAGAGACAAGAAGGATGAGGAGAGATTTATAATTCCCAGTGTCTGGGATTGCCAGTGTTGGCCTCACCTTCATCAGATGGTATCACAGATGAGTACAGAAGAAGAAGGCAGAAGGGAAGCTCCCCATGAACCCCAACATAGAGTAGCAAGTCAATCCTAGTTAAACAACTTTACTTGTCTAACTCAGTGGCAACAGCACCAGAGATTTTTTTTCTGAGTCTTCCTGAGGTTTCAGGTGCGGGTTGGCTCCTGGATTCCTGCAGGAGATTCCTTTTATTCCTGGCCATTCTCCCAGTCTCCTGGGGAGCAGCTGCAGCACACGACAGTTTTTCCAAAGCATGTGAATGGCAGACAGCCCTTGGCCAGCCCAGAGGAGCAAGCAACCTCTGCCAGAGCACATCTGGGTAAAAGCTAAGAGGGTAAGCTGGTTTGTGTGTCTGTGTTTCATCTGCAAACCCCACCAAGGGCAAAAGGAGCTCGAGGTTCCCGCCCCGGAGCTCCTCTGTCCTGGGCACCTGGCAGCTGGGGCCACTTTGTGCTGCAGGCAAGTGATCTAGAATCATAGAATGGTGGAATCACTTAGGTGGGAAAAGACCTTTAAGATCACTGAGTCCAACCATGAAGAACATGTGTGGCATGATTCCAACTGTTCATTTCTTCCTCTGTTTAACAGCGCCCATTTTGGATTTACGGGCAATAAGGAGGGCAAGCAGAAAGGTGGGGGGGCATGTCAGGTTGGAGGAGGAATTTTGCATCTTTGTGGGTTTTAATATTTATTTTATTTTAAATATAGACATTTGCACAAACATAATGCAATACTGAAAAAAAACCTGTATAGTGTCACCTCGGTATATGCAACTGGACACACAATTTAAAAAACGTTCCCTGGTTGCACTGGGTGGGAACAGCTGGCACACAATCCCCTCATGTGAACCTCAAAATGCTCATAGGTCAGTGCTTCAGAAGAAAAGAACCTTTTTTCCAGTCTAGCCTTTTTGTCAAGAAGTAGAGGAAAAAGGTTTTATTTATTCTAGTGGTTAAGTTACTGTACACAGAAAGTCACCACAGTGAAGCATTTTCATGATTTTTCCAGGCTAAGGCATCAAGAGGATCCAGTTTAGCCCTTTAGGAAGATGCTGGTGGTAGTGGGTTTTTAGTAGGGATTTATGCAACCTGGAATGAGTAAACTGAGTCCTTCAAGTTGAGCATTTTAACAAGTTATCACCCACAACCTGCCTGAGAACTAAAGTGTCTTGCTACAGTTTAGCAAAGTTATCAGAAGTTTGAAATGATGTGGAAAAGTGTATCTGATCTATTTTAACTTTTTGCTTTGGGGACCCTTTTGTTAGCTATTTTTTATGCTGCATTTTCACCCAGTCCCATGACCAAGCCAGGCAAACATTTGATCCATTTTTCGTATAATATCAATCAATTTATCTTATAATATCTAAGTCTGTTCTGCAGATGATGAACAGCCTGGGCTCTCCTGCTGTTCAGCATCATTGTCCCTTTTGGAGCACCTGTGTGAGGGATTTGAGGAGGGGTAGAGTCTGTTTTGTCGGGGAAATTATTATCTTAGGATTTGCATTATGGAAAAGAAAGGAGAAGAATGAGAAGGGACTAGATGTTCTCCCCACCCTTCCCTACCCCACCCACTGCTGGTGGGCTTTGTGCCTCCTTCCACACTGCAAGTGACTCAAATCCAGCAAAATCCAGAAGCTGGAGTCCTTCAGCAGATGAGATCCATCCCCTTTTGTACCTTCTCCAGAAGACACACACACATCCCAGCCGGTGATGGTGTGTCCAGAAGGGCTGAGCTGGGCATCTCTCCAGAGGCAAGGCCAAGTTATGCTTGGGATGGAAGGCAATAAATACTAAATAGTGTTTACCTTATGTTTCTCATTCACAGCCTGCCTTAAATCATTTGTAATAGGGGTGGGGGGTGGGGAGGGATGAAGGGGGACAATATTGGGATTGTGTGCAGTCCGAATGCCAAGAAGTGCTTTAGCCTTCCCTAGAGATGAGTTCTGTGGAGTCTTGCAGGGTGTGATCTCGTATTTGGTAATGTGAACACAAGGAGCAGAAGCACAAGCAACCAGCACAGCAATAGCATTAGATCAGGGGATTTGGACTTTGCTGTGCTCCCACACCCAAGTCAGACACAAAAATACATGAGCATACATTTGCAGATGTGCATATACATGTGCTTCCAAAGGCTGTTTTGATTGAAAAAAGAAGACAAATTACTGTTTCTATCAAATAATCCACTTCTGAGGAAAGCTGCAGCATGCAACAAGCACCAGGGCCACTGAATGAAACTTTCTGTGGGAGCCAGTGTGCAGTCTCTGCTTTGGAATCTCTCTTGTTACAGTGGTGAAATGAAAGTAGATGCCCCACTCACAAGGAGAACACCTAAGAACACCACTTATAAAGAGCTGTTCAAAAATAACCCACAGGCTAAGATCCAAACTGTATTACTGTATTTCCACAACTAGATTTATCCACATTGCCTTGACTCTTCTGCATGTGGGTGCACGTATCTATGACAGTATTGTGCAGAATAAACAGGGGCCACATTCTTTACCCCACTTTTCAACTGATTTGTTTAAAGGTTAATGCATAAACCCCAGCAACAGATGACAAATTTAGCATAAAAGCAAAATGAAATCACCTTCAGGAACTTGCCAGTTTGGCCATTTAGGAGTCTGGATAGGTATTGATTTGAGGCGAATATTCTAAAGTTTGCATTACCCTTTGAAAAGTGCTAATGTAGTTCTTGTCACTTTAAATTAACTTTAGATAAGAGGGACTGACAGAAACATGAAGATGTGTGAACTATATTTGACTGATATTCTGTCAAATATTGCATGGGGTTATGATCCACAACTTTTCCCATCTGCTGCTCAAACCTGAATCCTTGAATGCACAATGGATTAATTACCATATTTTGTTCAGATTTTACTTAGTAGTACTAAAAGACTGTGAATGTTAAATGTACCCTTACCTGCCTTCGTTTTCTAAGGGTAAGGTACATGAGGAGGGGAGGCAGGGTGTTCTTGAGCAGTTTTTTACAGCCGCATGCAATGATTCCTAAGTGCACCTCTCCTCAAATGATTCGATTCACAGAAGTTAACCAGAGTAACACATCACTCAGAATTTTGTTCACTCCTTTCCTTGTGAGACTTTTTTTCCCCCCTCAGTAACAAAAGCAACGAGCGCTGATGTAGCACATTCCATCCGCCACACTTTACAAGTAGCAGCATAATTACACAAGGCTTTGCCATCCGGTATCGTTGCAGAAGGATGCGGCGTGGAGCACTCGAGGTCAGCACTTTTCACTGATGTTGTGTTTCCTAGAAGGCCTGACATTGATTCCCCAGCACCACCTGCGCATCCCAACAACTCAGGCTGACACTCGGTAGCTAGCCTGCCCCTTTCTGCAGCTGGACACCCAGAAAGCTGGATGTCTTAAATTAAAGGCCCCTTTGAAAATAGAGGCAGTATTAACTTGCCAAAAATCCCCTAGTGTTTCAGTGAAAAAACTCAGAAACCTTCAGTTAAAACTCTTTTTTCTTGTCACCTCCCTCTTTCCTCCCAGTACTGTTTGGGTGAGTTGAGTTATCTTGACTTTCAGCTGAAGGAATTTATGTCCACTTTAGTTGATGTACTGGGTAGGCAAATCCTAGTAATAGCTAGTTCCCTTATTTTGCAAAGTCCTTAACACATGTATCTCTTGAGTATTTTTTGTTTTCAGAGGACACTGTGCATTGCAGTGATACCCTGAGTCATATTGTGGCACTGCACTGCTTAACAGATAGGAAACATTTCTGTGTGTCGGGTTGACTCTAACATGCCTGTGTCAACGAGAGAGTGTGGTTATCCAGAAATAAGCAAACTCAATGATGGTGTGAAAGGCAGACTGAACTGATGAAGTCAGACAGACTTGTAAAATGGAGAAACAAACACGTTTCTTATTACAGTGAAATCCTTTCTGGAAGAACTTTATAGTATTACACTTGGGAGTAATTGTGAACCCAGTCCTGTCTTTTATTTGTTTTGTCAGGTTTTTGGAGATTTGAAATAACATTGCCCTTCTCCAGTACTAGAACATTAGATAGATTCCTCAGACATATCCATAGCCAATCCTCCGTACCTTTTTATTTTCCACTTTTTTTTTAACGTAATTTCTTATGAAATCTCCAAGCCTTGATTGGGGTATTCTTTGCTTCTAGTTTCTTTCTGTGATTACCAGAAGTGGGGTATAGCAAGGGAAGATTTTACATACAAAATACCTTTGTTTTGTTTGGGAGAAGTTCTGATATGAAGTGCAGAGCTTGTCCTTCATATCCAGTTACCTTTAATTCTGGGCGGGTGAAGAGGATGGAGAAGATAATATGTGAGACCAAAAAGGGAAAAGAAGGGGGCTTGAAATACTCTTGGAATATATGAACAAGCTCTCACTCTTTGGCTGGAAGTTAATCCTCAGACTGAGTGCATTCTTATCCTCTTGCAATATCAAGTAGGCAAATGGCTACCAATATTCTCAAGCCCATAACTGGTATCTGCAGGAGAGCTAAAGTGCTCAATAACTTTTCAAAGTGCTAAGGAGCACTTGGCTGATGATGCCATGCAACACCAGCAAATGCTTAGGCAGGATTTTGGAAAATACTCATCATTAAACTCACCCTGTTTCTGTTAAGTCAATCCCACTGAAAGCTGATGCCTTAAACTCTGATGGGGGGGGTCAAAGGAGAAACCTTTTGTTTTAGTGCCACTTTTTGTCTTCTCTTCATCTAACTAGCATCTGGCCCAGTTTAATAGTCTTTGTTCTGAGTGGTGTAAGGTCATTAGCAAAACCTTAATGGGGACAAGGGTTGCAGCATTGGACTTCTATTCAGGGAATCTGTTCCAAAAGGAAAAGGTATGATGTTTCTTGCAAGTGACATAAAGATTAATGAGGGATAGACAAATGCCCTTGCTCCAAAGTCAGCAAAAAATAGAAGGTTCTGTTTAAACTTTTCAAAATGAATTACAGTCAGGTACTGACAATCAAGAAACAAAATGAAATCTGAGTTGGAGAGTCTGGAATAATTCTCTGGGTCTTTCCCTAAGCCTGTCACTCTTTTCTATGGATATGAATATTGAGGGGGAAACAGTCTGCAAATCCACATATCCTGAGCTTGTGAGGCAAGCTGGGGACTCAAAAAAGATCACTTGGGAACTGCAAAGGTTGTTAGATATTTAGAAAATACCGGTGTTTCAACCTGATTAATGGACATAGAAGAGGAAAAGGTTTTTGATTTTTATACCTTTTTTAAACACTCCAAATGTAACTCTTGGAGCTGGTAGAGATGGAAAGGAAAGGATGAAAACATCCCTATGCATATGATGAGGGCTAAGTATTGGAAGTTACAAACATAGATTTTTATTTTAGCAAAGCAGTTCAGTTCCATTTTAATTGTTTAGGTGAAAAAATTTAGTATTCTACTCATGTGTTGGTCTTGCAAAACTACAGATTGTGTATGTGTATCAAATGCATAGTGGAAAGGGGTCAAAACAGTTTCAGAAATGTGTAGTGGGTCAAATCAGAGACAGGTGACACTGAAAACTGAGTAACGATCCATTGTTGCTGTTTATTTTTGAAGCAAACCACGAGAGCATTGTATATCAGCTCCCTGCTATGTTCCAGAATGTTCTACAGGCTTTGGGGTTTTTTTCCTAAACTTATTTTTAACTACTTTTATAGTGTTCTTGAATGTACAAAGCCCTGGTGTTATTCACAACATAGACTACTGTTTCAGGTGATTAGGTCTCTTCTTTAAGGTAGAGCTAACATGTATCTGCCAAGAGATATGGTCAACTGCTGTCCTATTTGCAAAATACATTTTTAGCTCTTCTTACATTGTAAAATATTTTGATGGTGTCTTTCTTTTAAAAAAAAAAGCCAACATTGTTGAATATCACTTTCAAAATACATGTTATCATGGGACACAAAAGATTATTCTCAGTTTAGTAAACTTTTTTGCAGAAACTGTTGACCCAGCCTGCTCAAGACCACTCATGCAAGTTTATACACAGAGAGCAAAACCAATAAATGCTCCCATAAATGACTTTGGAGAGAACTCTGAACGTTTCTTCCCTTCTCTTCCCCTCTTGCCTCACCAAAGCAGTGTGCATCCTGACAAAAGAGAAACCACAGAATGTGCAGAATGTCAACAAGATCCTGGGGTCTTATTCCCACTAGTTTTACTGGGCTCAGAGTCGGGAACTTACTGCCCAGAAGACTAGACAATGGGTTCATTCCTTCTCCTGCAGAAGCACAAAATGAGGCATTTCCTCCATATGTTCCCCTGACCCATCACAGGACACGCAGAGCTACTTGCTGCTCACCCTCAGCCATACTTGTACTGAATCGCTTTGTGCTGGCTACTTGCATGCTGGCTACATGCTCATTTAAATGAGCATGCGCTGCATGCTCATTTAAACTTCACAGTCATGTGGACATTCATTAAACCAATTGGGTACAGGTGGTGTTTGCATTGGAAACATGTGAAAACATGTGTTTTCTGTGTTGTTTTTTATATGAAGCCCTGTGTCCAACAACCTAATTATTTTTATTTAAGTATAATGTCACTCTTCCTAGCACAAGCAGAATGCCAGCACCTGCTCTTTGCTGCACCCTCTAACAGTTTTCTGTGTCCTCTCCTATCTTCCAAAATGAAGGAGGGCCATTCTCACCCTGAAGGAACTCAGTGCATGGTCTTCATCTGGGCTGCAGCAGAGACAGAAGACAATGCAATTGATTCTTTTGCTATTAAGGTTGACTGAACTAACTCATGGTCCTGTACTCAAAGTACCCATCTTAAGACCCCTAAAGAAGGAGTTGTTGCACATGAGCAGCTACAAACCATTTGATACCTTTCAACAGGACTTTCTGCAGATGAGTGAATGGTGTCTCCTCTTTTTAAAAATCTGTGACGTTAGGAATGATGGTTTTTGTCAACATCTTGTAGAGAGAGAGAGATCTTAGAGGCAAAAAAAATACATTAAATATTCCCCTGGTTTTCTGCAGCCATATTATTATTTGTGAAATCTCTTGTGTGAGGTCAGAAGATGAGGAGGAGTTTGTGATCTTATTTCTGCAATACCTGCCAGATAACCTCAGACTCAACAAACAAGATAGGGCGGAACTGTTGAGTAACAAAGAGCTTGTGTGAAGGACTACAGAGGTGAACTGAAATAATACTTGTTGAAAGACCCACCCAAGTCCTCAGTTTCCATTTCAGTGTCCATTTTTCCTTTTCTGAATAGCACTGTCATTCTAGTCTTCTACCTGCAGTCGTTCTTCAGTGTGCACCATGCTCCCTTCTGTAACAACCCTCATTACCTTATCCCATGCCCTGCCCTTGTTCCAGTAACATTTGCTCTCATACTACCAATGTGTCCACCCCCGAGCAAACTTGCACTTGAATCTTCAGTTTTCCAGTCATGTTCCAGAGTACCAAAACCTGAGTTGGCCATCTAGAAAGTTGATAATTTCTCATTAGCTGTCATACTTCTCTTTTTGTTTAATACCTTCAGTCCTTTTAATTAACTGTTGGTTCCCTTCATGTACCACTCTCTGTCAGCATGACTGTGAGCTCTTCTCTTCTGCTATACGGTTGTTGACAGTCTCCTGCTCTGAAGTGCCCCAAGATTCTCTGCCCTGATCTCATGCTTCAGTCTTTCTCTGGTGGAAATCCTGTGACCAGGCTGACTTCCTCCATACAGATCCAATCTGTCTTTGTTCAGCTCTGATTTTCACAAACTGAACAACTATATTGTTCCTGCATGAGGACACTGACAACTGCCGTCTAACTCCCTCTGAAAACTGATTTTACCCTTCAAGGTTTCTTCCCTCTCCACCCATTTCCTGTTGTTCATTGTCTCAAAAGCAGCTCTTGTTCCAGGTCGCCCAAGATGTCTATGTCCCTAGCTGTACTTTCATGCCAGATACCCACAGTGCTTGAGGAGCACTGTGCATGCGTGCTGCAAAGCTGCTGACATGTTCACCTTCCAAAATCTCCCTCAGAGCTCTCCTTTGACTAGATAACCACTGGAAAATCAACTGTACTTTGGCCATTGTCACCCTATTGATGGTCTAACTCTTTCCCTGCACTTCCACATTTCTCTCTAGCTATCTCTTAACTCTGTAACTCTTTATTTTTATTCTGCTTGTGCAGAGCCTTTCGCTGTGGGCTCCTAGTCCATGACTCCTAGAGGATATGTCAATGCACTCAAGTAAGAGGGAACATGAATACTGCAACGAAGCCAAAACTCTTGGAAATCTTTGTGACTCAGAGTGTTCAGAATCTGAACCTAGCTCCAGCCACAGAGTTTGCAATTGGCCTGCAACTCTGTGTAAAACTCATATTGGAACATCCTTGAAATTAAGGGGTGGTGTTGGAATCTGCATCCAAATTTCACAGCTGTAGGTCACCTCTCAAACACGGGTATTTGGAAGACGGTAAGAACTGAGCTGTAAGCAGCTACATCGGTGATGAGATATTGTTGCTGTTTTTTGCTGTCTGTGTTTTTGAAATGCTTGCTACAAGGACAGCTGTGAGGCAGATGCCGTTCTGAGTTCAGATGTGGAATGTTACAGGGTCACTCTGCTTACCTTATCATAAAAGAGCACGCGTTTTTGTGCTCTTCATGTGCTGGAAAACAAGCCTATGACAAATGCTGTATTGTGTGCAAGGGCTGGGGGTGGGGGAGAAGAAGGGAAGGGTATCTTGTCCTTAGGGGCTACTGGTGCTAGGCACCACAAAAGAAAGCCCTATTTGTCAGCAACACTTAGAGATACAGGGCCCAGCATGAGGCACCTGCAGCAGCTTAATGATGGTTCCATGGGTGAGTAGCTGTGAACCAGTGGCTGGGGTTTCCTGCCTGCCACGCGGATCCAGGCGGAGTGGTGAAGCTAGACTAGTGCAGGAGAGGAATCCAGGAAGGAACAGCTTGACAGACATGGGGCAAGAAATTCCCAGCTGATTTTAAAGAATTTCTGTGAGAGTATGAATATAGTGTGGTCCTAGCCTTTGGTCTGCGTTGGTACGCGTGCAAAAAATGATGTACCTTGAACTGCTGAAGGGGGATAGTTGTATTACAGGACGTTGATATTGGTGTTGCCAGCTGGGCAAAGTAAGAGTTTGAATCTGGAAACTTGTTCTTTTGTAGGGAGGGAGTAGAAAGTGCTCAGAGGTGGCCTAAAAACTGTTGGAAAGAAGCCGATACTTGGTGTGCATGACAGGAAATGGGATGATAGAAAGCAAGTGGGTTTGAAGCCTATGGAGACATTGCAGGAGGTGTCAGAACCCAAAAGTGGTGAGGATTCCTGAACAAGGAAGTCTGGGCTGGAAGATGGGAGCTTCTATGGGCTCAGGTCTGCTGGCAGGGGAGCTGGGTGGCCAAGGTCACTGTGCTGCACAGCAGGGGTGGGAGTGATGGTATGGATGGCACGGTGAGGAAAGGCTGGTAGCAGGGCCAAAGTTAGGTCAGGGAGAGGGGGAGACAGGCTGAAAAAGAGGCAAAAGAAAAAGCCAGAAAGAAGAGATGCAGGAATTTTTCTCCATTTGGCTCTTTTCTACATAGTGAATAAGCTTTCAAGCCTGTGCCTTTCTTCCCCATGTCCCTGTGTCTTGGAAAATTGGGTTGAGCTATGTGAGGGAGGATAAGAGAGTGAGGATGGAAGAAGTCTTACAGCATTGGAATCCCACCAACTTGTCTGGGCAGCTGTTACTGCTGATTATGTATGCTGTACTCATGCATGCTACATTTCCCATGTTAGCTGCATGGTTTGGAGCCTGCAGTTGCAGACAAAGGTTTTGGTCTGTGTTCTTCCAGCTTATTGGCCTGTGCAGTTTGTTACAGGAACAGCTACAGATTCCAAGGCCTAAGATAGACTGAAAACAGAGACTCATACCTGCTTGCTCATCTGCCTAATATATCTGCCTACCTTTTGTATTTATATAGTTTCCTTCATGGTAGGGTCTTAGTACTGGTATAAGCTGGAATGCTGAACACACTTGGCACAGGCATGAGTATGGAAACGTTGCCCCCTGCCACATATGTACACACAGTTGTCAAGACAAATATGGGGTCGTATCCTGCTGCTATTCAACGCACAGAACTCCTTTTAGGAGTCAATGAGAGTTGTGTAAAAAAAATCAATGGAAAGGTTTGACCACTTTCAAATGGAACAGTTCGTGGTACAAATTGCACTATCTTTGTTGTGCACAGAAGATAAACCCGACATTTTTTCCTGACTATCCCTTTTTGCTAGTGTGCCCTTCGGAATGTGCTTTTTCACCCCACTGTATCTAACTAGCATCATGAGATTGTTCTCAATAAAGGTGCAGGGAAACCATCCAGGATGGGGGTGCCTGATTGGCGTTTTAAACACATGTATAAATACTATTGCTGATTATTCACATGTGAGCTCTTTGCATGCCATATTTTAAACCATAGTATAAAAAAATCAGAAATAAAATAGAGGGTTTTTTTAAATACATGGGGATACCGTCATTATACCTACAGGTAAAAATCTGAAATCACCTCAGAGGGATGCGGACTGAAAGAAACTGCTGGTTTGGCTGGTGGTTTAGAGGATGTTCTATTGCTGAGCTACTAAATAAATCCCCTTTTGCCCTGCACTGCCTCCAGCAAGCCCTTAGCCTTCCCCACTCTGTCTTCCCCACACTGTTTCTCTATTTTTCCTCATAATCTCAGCCCTGATTCTCTTTTTCCCATTCTTCTGAATGTTGAAGTCATGACCTTTGTGGTTTATAGGCCACAAGAGACTGAGCTAAATGTGTTAGCACAGAGTCAAAACAAGTAATAGCTGGCCAATTAAATTAATAATCCATATTGTTACAATGTTTAACCACGGCTGTTTCCTCAGTGGTCTGTTTAAATCACAGCCAAGTCCTGACCTATTAAAATGAATAACTGGAATTATGAGAAACTCCATTTAATAAACACAGCAAGGAACACAACACAATCGGTATGAAATATTTATTACCACTTTAAGCAGCAGCTAGTTGAGATTTAAGATTGGATTAATGAAGGTGTTTTAATTTCTGGCTAAGGGAAGAAAGCTTAAACCTGGAACATTTCTCAGTTTCCTGGTATGGCTTTGCAATGGGCAAGATTTGAGATGGGAGCGCACAATTCGATTCATGCTTTCCCCTTGCAGAGCTCTCTCCAGACACGTTCGATGCAGAAGGAGATCAAAGCAAGCAGGCTCCAGACAAGTGGCTCAAGTGGCTTGAAAAAACTCCGGGGAATAAGGGCTGGAGCACTAGACATGAGCCTTTGGATTTTAAAATGAGCACTCCTGCCAACCGCCGTCCTATAGAGAGCAATGTTAATGGAAGGCTGGTACATTCCCAGTGACAACGGCTCGTGTGCATGCATTTTTTTGCAGTATGTCTCAGGGCTAAAGGAGGGGGAGAGAAAAATCCCTTCTCTCTGAAATTTGTCAGACAAAATCTCAAGCTGGGAGCAAACCCTTATTGTTTCAAGTGGCCCAAGTATTGTTTTTCTTAAGTGATGAGCTACCAAGGTTTTGTTATTTTTATTCACACTGCATGTTCATCTTCAGGGTTTCTCCATTTAACACAAAAGCAAATATTCTTCTTTGATAGAAACTAAAATGTTGCTAGGGTTAAAAAATAATCTACCATGACCAAGCTTAAATGAGGATATTATTTTCCTTTTATTTTCTACTTCTTCTGATGCAGTAACACTGAGCAGGTTAATAACATGCAAGTCCTGGCACAACGGAGTTGTTTGGAGGTACCATGTCAAGGGGCCATGTAATAATTGCTCTGGGCTACAGAGACACCTGGAGCATCATCTGTGTGACAAGGGATCCTTCTCATAATTTCCACCATAATGGTTCCACACTATAAACCATATCCCGCCCTGTATGAAAAGAAACATGGCCATTAGGTCAAGGGAGGTGATTCTCAGTCTCCCCCTCTACTCCACTTTTCTGAGTACTGCATCCAGCTCTGGGGCCACCAACATGTGGGATGTGGACCTGCTGGAGTGAGTCCAGAGGAGGACACAAGGATGATCAGAGGGCTGGTCAGGCTGAAAGAATTGGGGTTGTTCAGCCTGGAGAAGAGAAGGCTCCAGGGAGACCTTATAGCACCTTCCAGCACCTAAAGAGGCTACCAGAGAGATGGAGAGGGACTTTTAGACAAGTACATGTAGTGACAGTACAAGGGGGAGTGGCTTCAAACTGAAAGAAGGGAGGCTTAGATTAGATATTAGCAACAGGTTGTCCAGAGAAGCTATGGATGTCTCATCCCTAGAAGTGTTCAAGACCAGGTTAAATGGGGCTTTGAGCATCCTGTCTAGTGGAAGTTGTCCCTCCCCATGGCAGGATGTTGGAATTAGATGATCTTTAAGGTCCTTTCCAGCCCAAACCATTCTATGATTCTATGATCCATCAGAAAGACACTGACGCATTAAAACATTGTCCTAATTTGAGTAAATACAAGCTACCGTTGCCTCCAAGGATCTCATTTTCAGCATGTGCTGTGATGATACTGAGAATCATACATATTTTCTCATCACCTCCCTCTTTTGATTCTTAATTAATAGTCCCAGCCTGAGAGCTGGAAAGGCAGAAAGATTTTGTACAGATATAGACAGCAGGGCCATGGAATAAGCAATGTCTTCCTTGCTTTTCCTGTAACACATTCGAGCCTGAAGCTGGCAGGACCCATGACTTGGGGCAGTACAGCTTCCATTCCACCTGATGGATAAAACTGACCATCAAAACCCTTTGCCTCTGGTGCTGGCAGCCTCATCTATGGCCCTGATTCCATCAACAGATCTTTAATTTGCACAGGGTGGTAGGCAAGCATTTCATCCTGTTCTCAGCATATGCTTGTCCCATACATTAACTGGGCAGCCAAGGGATTTTTCCTGGCCATTATTTCCTGGTTCAAGTCAGTTGAAGATTTCTGTGGTGGAGCAGAGCACCAGATTTCAGAGACTGAGTGAAGTCTGACTGCCAGGCTTGCTGAGCCTCTGCAATGCACAGCAGCTAAGAGGAGAAGCAAGCAGATCATGGCAAATATCAAAGGCAGGATGGAACATCAAATTTCCATGTGCTTTCTCTTTGTCTTGGATTTCTGTTGGGAAATATGTTCCCATGAATTCATTAGCTTGGGATATTCCCAATAAAACATGAACTGGATCTTCAGGTGTTTTTTTTTTAGCTGGCTTCCAGTGTTGTAAGTATCTTCACTTCTCTGAGTTGTTAATAAAAGTAGTTTTGTTTCCCCATGTGTTTTATTGTGTAAGGACACAAGAAATTAAAGAAATGTCTCTAGGCGTAAGAGGGCTCCCTCCTTTGTGAGAAACCTACACCTTAGGCACTTCCCTGCTGCCTTTTGTAAACATCCTTGTGCATGCGAGTGCTGCTGTGCTCACGCACAGGATATGCAGCATACACAGCGTGCAGCAGTGGTGTGTCTCCAGGAATACACAGCAAGTTATTTATGTCCTGAACTGTATGAAAAAACTACTGTGAATGGATGTGACCTGGCTTAGATAGGTCTTCAGTGTCCCAGGCTCATGCCTGGTGCGACTGGGAACAGCCCTGCTACCAGAAGTGAACTTTGGCTTGGGAAGTTGCACCACTCCGTATCTGGGCCAGCTGCCTCTCAGAGAGAGAAAAGGGCAGCAAGCTTTTAGCCAGAGGCTGGCAGGGACAGGCCCTGCTGCCCTGATAGCCACTCAACTTGCAGTAATCCCTCAAAAAATCTGCCAGCCAGTGTACAGGCAGGATCAGGAACTAAAATTAGGGTTCTTTGTGCTATCTCACTGCACTTTTGTTGGTTTATTCTGTTTTACTTTCCAAGCCTTTAGGCTCCATTTCACATTGTTGCCTCTTGCTGTTCTTTCTACAGTTTCCTTCAAGGCTCCCTCCAGAAAGAAGAAGGGCACAACCACCGGAGAGGTTAAACCAGAACAATTCTTTGACATTGTGTTGTCTCCTCTTGTATCAACCTCAGGTCCTCAGAAAGCCCTTTATGTTGCTTACGTACCCCATACGTAAACTTTAATCTGGGCTTATGTACCTGCTCCCAGCTTAGCCTTCCCCTGGCAGGTCACCATCTCTCCTTGTGCCTCCCCCACCTGCTACAAAGCCCCCCCTCCCCACTTTCAGATGGAAGGGGATGAGGCAAAATGAGCAATTTAAATGTTATGACCTTGTTTGGTGGCCTTGCTCCAGTGGGCATGGGTGCTAGAGGGTTCCCACTGGCATTTTAGGTACTGTGGGTGTTTGTCTGGTACCCCATAGTTGTACCCAAGCAGTTCCTGCCACCCCTCACTTGTATGATGCATATCCCAGGCAGATGAAGGGACTTTCCCAAGACTTTGCAGTGGACACAGCAGCCTGGGACCTCCCTCATCTCAGAGTCTCTTCCACATTTCCTGCAAATTACGATCCCTCCCAGCATGCTTGAAAATCAGAGAGCTCTAGGGAATGGGAAAATTATATATAGGGCAGATTTCCTGGAAGCCATAGATTGATGGTTTTATTTAGGCTTTCAGCAGAATTGCCATGGGAAATGAGGATCTACTGGGGGCTACCTTGCAGGGAAATACATGTGTGAAATTTCCCTAAACAAACACCCTGTCCAAGGCAGGGTAGTTTTCCTCAGCTTCCCTTTGCTGCTCTCACTCAGTATCTTCCACAACTTCCTGTTGTTTAGCACAGCAACACGAGCGCGGCACAGAAGCTGCTGGGGCCCTGAACATGGCATTTTAGAAATCTCATCTCAATAGGGTTGCGGGATATGATGCTTAAAATATCTGTGGTGGCTGGAATGAAGTCTCCTAACTCTGGCCAGCCCAAGGGAACCAAGCTGGTGTCATCCTGGGAAGGATGCCCTGCAGAATTGGTCCAGAGCAGGCAAAGAGCCTGAGAACTTTCTGCCTTGCTACTCTGACTCTGTGTGAGACACAATGAAGACAATGACTGGGCTTCTATGGTGATTAGTGGACATAAGCAGCAAGGTCTCATGCTTGAATCATTATTCCAAGGTGACAGAAAAAGCAGCACCCCAGTGTGGCAACCTGAACTTATTCTGTGCTCCCTGTCATCCTTCAATGATTTGCCCTCCCCTTTAGTATGAAATTTCTAAGAAAGCAAAATTTGCCTGGTTCAGTTTGGCATGTTTCAGAGCCCTCACTAGCACTTTGTTGTTCTGGTTTGCTTATTACAAATGAGCTTAATGGAAACATAAAAGGCAGGTCAGAGCAAAACAAACAAACAAAAAACAAAAAAAGAAAAACTGTAAAAAGTAATCGAAAAATAAACAGGCTCACATAATTTAAAGATAAATATTTTTATTTAATTCCATGTTTCTCTTTTGGAGTGTGATAAAATAGATGTTGTTATTTTTTTAAAGGAAGTAATATGACATTCCATTTAATTTCCTCTGAAACAAGACAATCTGGCTTACTAAATATAGCCTGACAAAGAAAAAAAGAAATTTCCTGATCAAAGATCCAAGAGTGCAGTGCTCCACCTTAAATCCCTCCCACCTATTAGGTCCCCCTTTAGACAAGACAGAGAAACAAATTTCTCACACATCAATGATGCCTCCATAATCAATTTCAAATAGCCCCTTGCATAGGGATGCAAATCTTAGCTTTCTCTTAATAAAGCCTTTTAGAAGATGGATGTAGTGATCTGATATTATTAAACGAAAAGTGGTCTCTTTTTAATCTAGAGATGCAGGGGCGTTAGTAACAGAGTGAATCAAAGGCCTGGTCTCTTTCTCTTCCTAATTATCAATAGTGTTTTATAATCTTATTAATATTGATACACAGTATACTGAAGATCTGTTAACGTATAATGTATGTGGAGGATAATTAACGAGATCCGAGTCAGATCAATCGCCTATTTGACAGAAAACGGTGTGTGGCTTATAAATTATACATATGCTAGGTATGGCTAGAAATGTTTAAAGTTTCAGTCCAATCCTTCCAGTACAGCACTGGGAAAACTGATGAACTTAAAGGCACAGTCCCTTGCCTGTTAGGTTTATACTGTACACTCAGAGGAATAACTCTTATTTAAAAATCAAAGAGTTCCATTAACTGCCAAGATCTCAAAGCAGCACAGAAAACACACCTTCTCCTTGTGAAGTGCAGCTAAACAAAAGGCAAAATCTTGTAAGAAAACGGATGATTAATAAAAGTGAGGTAATTTTCCTTTTGATTTCTGAGAGGAGGTAGCATGCAGGATGTTCCAAATGACAGAAATGATCCCACATCTTCACACTGGCCTTTAACAAGGTTAGACTTGCTAGTGCAGTAAATACAATTAATAATCCCAATTAATATTGCATGTTTTGGTAGGTTTGAGAGCATGAAAGCTTTCCACAGATTACTCTTCACTCCCCAAAGCAAACGCAGCATGATGAGACGAAGGGATGGAAATGTGGAAATAAAACTTTCCTTTTTTGTTGTTGCAGAGCTCCTGATAAGCATGGGGCTGAGATGAAAGGAGATGTCAGGTTTAACAAAAATAACATATTATTATTATTAATAATTTACCTCAGGGGTATGACCCAGTGCAATAATGACTGCTCAAGGATGTGAAACTTCACCAACATTGTGAAAATGGCTTAGGCTTGTTCAGATTTTCCACAGTAGACCTCGGGGCAAGTTCAGCTGTGGTGTGAGGAGATACAATTCCCAAGGTGGAGAGGCTGTATCAGGCCCTTGTGTTTCATGTAGGAAGTCTTGAACGAGATTAACTGAGTAGAAATTCAGCTTCCTCTGGAATCAAACTTCTACTGATGTCAGAGGGAGTTTTGCTTGAGAGAAAATATAGGCAGTGCCGTGCCAGATCATGCCTGAGATAGGAGATACTTCATCCAATGCCCACTCTTATAGGAATCAGCACCCAGTGCTGTGGAGAAAGACGTAAGATGGGGCTGCATTCATCCATGGTATGGATAAATTCCTTCCATAGCATGTCCCAGACTATGCCCATCACTGGAAAATGCACGGAGGACAGAGGTCATGCCTTCAGTCAGCTTGGTTGCTTTCAGCAACATATACCTCACAAACCTGCCTCACAAGAAATTTTTCAATAGGTATCTTTGGGTCAGAACCTTTTTTTCACCTTCCTCTGAAAGCAAATTGTTTATCCACAAAGACACACTTCAGGGGTTTTTTTTCATTTTGTTTTCCCTTTCTGTTTTTTTTTCCCCCATGAACCACGGTATAAGGTGTATGCCTGTATAAATACCCCTCTATTTTGAAGCTAGTGCTCTTAGTGGCACTCGTGACAACATGACAGGCACCAAACCTGCCCCTAAACACAGCCTTTTTTGAAGTTAGAGAACTCAAATCCACCCAACTGACCCCTGGAAGCCCAATCATGCTCAATAGCATTACCCAAAAACCTGTTTGCACAAGCTGACGGTTCGTTTGTAATTAAGCCTTTAACATATGACTATGTGTGACCTGGTGTTTGTTGCAACAGAAGCCCTGATGGGCAGAGAGGAGCCCCAAGCAGGCTACCAGTGTCAATACCTGGATGCCACAGAATTGCCTGATGGAGACTCTCAGGATTAGCAAAACTTTTCCTGAGTCATCCTTTGTATAGCCCTTGTAGGGCCATCTCAAACAAAGTGGCCAGCCCGCCTGTGGTGTGGTGAGTAAAAGACTTGCCTTGTTAAGGTAAGTGGGGGAAAATTGTTCTGCATTTTGCCAGGTGAAGTGTTAAATACAGGAACTGTCTCAGGGAAGGGCAGGAAAGGCTTTCTAGATTACAAAGGCCATTACTTAATAGCTATGCTGTCCCTTGAGCCAAGGCTTAAAGTAAATTATTTAAATTATAATATTATGCCCTTTCCCCTGAGAGGTTCATAGGGCTGCACAAGCATGAATGAGTGAATGCTCACAGCCTCCAGATGAGGCAGCCGTGGCACATAGGAGCTTAGATGAGAGTGCTCAAGATGGCCAGAACTTGAGAAAAAATGGACCCCAAACCAAAAGCAGTAACAGTTTTGGTACAAGTGAATTCCTCACAGTCTCTCAAGATGAGTCATTAGCTAAATCAGGTAAAACTGCTCTGGTCTCCTGACTCCCCAGCTCTCTGTTTGAACCATTAGACTCATGCTTCCTTTTGTCCATTAGTGGCTTCATTCCTGTCTCATAGCATTAATTCAGGTTATGTTGCTTGCAGTGTTCCATATAAATGAGCTTAAGACCACACAGGTTCACAGGAATCGACGCGGTCAGGAAATGCTATTGTCTCTCACTCACACCTTCTCATAAAAGATCCACTGGAAGATTTTTAATTGTGTCCTGTCCCCTGATCCAGGCATTGGTGTGGTCACCACCTGGACAGACTCTGGGCTTATGTGTCCCCTCAGCCTGTTTCCCTGTCATGTTCTTCAATCTGCCTTCATTCCCATTTTACACTTACCTTTTTCATTCCATTTTCTTGACACAGCTTAGCCTTGGTTAACTGTATTGAAATAATATGTCAAAAATATTCTTAACTAGAGGTCAAAACTGCTGCTCTAGTTAAGTGCTCTAACCATGCATCTTTGCTGAATCTTTCTCAATGGAAAGTTGAGATCAAAAGTCTCCTTTTTGTCCCTATTTTCCCTCAGACAGGGATATCCATCCACAAGTGCTGTGACCACATTGCGTTATCCTCCACGATTTTCAAGGGGAGGGACACAGGAACAAACAAACAAACAAACCAACCAAAACAACATAATAAGCTAGTTTTTTCAAACCCAGACCCTTGAGGCCCTGAAGGAAAGATACAGGTATCCCATTTGGATATTCACTAGCGAATGCCAGGCCAGGAACCAGTCTTTAAACACCACTCTGGAACTCAAAACACAATGAATTGACCTTAAAGATAGCAGGAAAATTGAGGTACAAATCAGCTACAGGAAGGAGCAAATTAACACTAGGAAGGGAGCAGCAAGTTTAGATAACGGAGAAGCTGTGCTAGTTTGCAATGCCTGGAATGAAGACACCCCCCTCCTCCCCAAAACAGGCTCCAGCATGCCCATGGGTTAGGCTGTGAGATATTTATGGCCCAGCCAGCATCAGCCTGAGGCCATGCAAACGGAGCTGTTGGATCCTATTTTGGAGAGAGTTTCACAATACTGGTTTTTTCATGCAAAATTGAGGATGTGTATGCATTTTATAAGTGCTTTTGGCTACAGAATCAGCCCAGGAGCAGGGAGGCCTGAGTGCCACAGCTCAGCAAGGACAGCTGAATGGGGGACCTCCCCACCAGTCTGAGAAACCTGCCCCATGACCGGACAGATTTGGTCGGTTAAAACTGGAGGTAATGGGGCAGACTGCTCCTCACTGCCAAGGGCAAGATTTGGAGCAGCAGCCAGCAGCCAGGCTCCCTGCCTGGGCCTGGAGCTGCTTGTGAAGCTCCAAGTGCCATCCCAATCTTGAAGTGTCAGCTGTCCAGGAGGAGCTTGTGGGGCCAAAGAGGTCAGCTGAGCAGTACTTTCTCTTCCTCTGTCCCACTCCTCCCACTCTTCTGTATGCTCTTCTTTTGTCTGCTTTAAAGAACAGTTAAATGCTCATTACCAAGCCAGGGAGTGTTAATGAGCAAGGAAAAGGAGGACATAGAGTATGTGGAGGCAGGGAGGAGAGGCAAGAGCTGCAAGGAGATGGCACCACTGTATCATCTCCAAGAGGCAGGTGCTGGAGGCCAAGCCTCGACATGTTGTGTCTGCCTTTTCACCCACGTGCTCTCCTCTCTCTGACTAGCTGCCAAAAATAAGGACAAAGAGAGAGGAGAAGGTGTGGAGCCTCTGGTGGCTGGGCACGAGGGGAGGGTGCAGGGGTTGTAGCACCCCAAAGTCCCCACCCTGCCAGAGGAGGACTCATCACCCATGACACACGGCTGCCTGTAAGGATGCACTTTCCTCAGCTAAACCGCATTGAAAGGTCTGCCTGTCAAGGTTTCATCAGAGGATGTCAAAGCATCAAAGTGACAGAGTCTGCATCCTGCCTTTAGTTATCCCAATTTATATTCCAATACCTTTCTTAACCTTTTGTGATAATATAGCAGATTTTACACTTGAGTGGCTGAGGCCCTGGCACACTTTCTTGTCTTCAAGCTGTCCGGAATGGAGGTAGGAATGGTAAAGCCTTCCTCAGCCAGTGCTACTCCAGTGAGAGCAGGGTGTGCCAGGTCCCCAAGGCTGCTGTACCTGCTTTCATATCATCAGTTTGTTTAGAGCAAACTGGTGCCACTTCCCAGTGTGTAAAAATCCTCAGGGATTTGATTTAAATCGTTTAAGGTTAAAATGTTTTCCCCTCCCTAAAGAAACACTGTTTTACAATGAGATAAGTTTAATGGGGAGTCCATAAAGCAGAGTTAAGCACCTTGGAAAAATCCAAGTGTAAAACACATAGGTAGTAAATGGTTTGCAGATTGCATCATTTCCTGGAGTGTCTCTACATCTTCTTGGGTTCAAGTATGGTACAATCTTATTAAAAGTCAGTATATGGTTTTAAGGAGCTCTACTCAGCCTGGAGCACTGGTCTTTGAAGAGAGAAAGAAATTATTTTCAGAGGTGTGTGTTTCCTGGCCATGGTCTGGAGACTGACCCATCAACTCACAGCATATCATGCCCCACATCAGCTTTGGAGGGAAATATACAGGCACCTACTTACTTCATGTAGAGACACTCTATGATCAACCTGGACTGCTCTAGCAAATACTAGTAGAGTGTATTAAAGATCCATGTCTTTCCCCCAGCTAGTGCAGTTAACTAAGAAGCTTTACTTATTGAGTAAAGCCAGAATTTTACAAAAAGCTCATTTCCCAAGTAGGCAGCAAAGGAAGAGAGCAGAAATTTTAAAGGCCTCAGCACCCTGGGTGCTCACTGAAGACTAAGTCCTTTTGAGAATCTGACTGTTAAGGTGTCGCCATGGGAGTTAGCAGAAGCATTGAGCACTTGAGAAAAACAGACCTGAGTTTCATTGCCTGCGGGTATACTTACCTACAGTTTTTTTCTTAGGATAAGACTTCAAGAGAAAGTGGCTCTAACATAGTGGCTTGCTGCTCTCTTCTTTCTTCCCCCTCCCTTCTCACTCTTCAGTCAGGCAGTTCAGCTCACTCAACCACTGGAACACTATTCACATTTTTTACCAGTTGAGTTTTCTACCCTGTGGTGGGCTGTTTCAAAGAAACTCTGAGCCTGATGCAAGGGACATGATGCACAGGAAGCAGAGCTGGTGCCAGGAAAACCCTCTAAGTCAGTCATTTGCTGAAAGTCCACTGTGCTGTGTGATCCCACAAAAACACTGCAAAGAAACACTGCTGCTGAGATGCATGGCCATAGCAACTCTGGTAGCATCTGAAAAGTTGGCATAGATTTTGTGTGCTTGAAATCTTTTGAAAAGTTGCACCAGCAGGAAAAGAAAGAAAGTGTTGAGTGATGGTGGCCTAATTTCACTTTAAAATCATATTGTAGCCACTTATGTACAATATAGACAATATTTTGTTTTCCTTCTTTAGGTAACTGTGGACTTGAGGGCAGATCAATTCTTTTCTGTCTTTAAATCCACACAAAACCAAAGTAATGATTTTTTTCGTTCACTTTCTAGATACCTTATTTTATGGAAGGATGCAAATACCCCACAGCAGCTTCATGCTAACCAAAAAAAAGCAATGCCTACTAGTGATGCCAGCAAATTAGAAGTTAACAGTCCTCTTTTTCTATCCAGTTACTACTCTTTTAATTCTCCTCCCCATCTTTTCAAATCCTTGAGGGAAACGGATGAGTTTTCAGCATGCCCCAGAGGTTCCTGTAGATGTATGTTTGTACATACACATTCACTGGAACCTTTGCTCTTTGTTAATCCATGCAGGTCATGGTGAGCATACAAACTCCAGCCACCTCGTCCCTCAGCAAAGATTTACTAGTCAATGCAGAGTGAAGACACTACGGTTAAGGCTACACTGATCTCTTGAAAGATATTAGAGAATATTCACTCATCTCCTGTGAAGTATTATCATAAATAAACAGAGGTGCAGAAATGAATGAAGCACATTTCATGTCATAATACATAAATGCATTTGCTTCACAAATTGCAGGAGTCACTGTAACCAGCTGACTCATTGAAAAATGCAATACAGTTTTGGAAGATAAACTACTAAGTAAAAAAATTATGTATTACACGCATAGATAGTGAGTTATAAACATAATACACATATCAAAATGTTATCTGTGTAATAACTGCAAAGCCACAGATAAATCATTTTATCATGCACCTTTGCCTTCATCCATTTTGCTGTTTTCCAAGGGTTCAATCTTATCCCTACACACTTTACCAACATTGGAGCTTTGTACTTTTGAAAAGAAAGAGTGAAATTATGGCTGTTAGGGAAATCAGTGAGAAAAAGCACTTAAATTTAAGGTGGGTGGGGGGCAGAATGAGGGTGACTCCTTGAAAGTCCTCAAGTACCACAGATAAAAATGGAAAATTTTCAAACCTGTCCCAGGATTAAGAGCAGTAATCCTCTAAATTTCCAGGGAGGAAAAATGTGCACACATATTGTGATATCTGTGTGATGAAATTGTGAGTCCTGCAGTACCACAACACTTGAATTTTTTTCCATTCATTTTACAACTTTGACCACTTTGCCACCTGAAGTTCTGAAAGCTCTTACACTTACATCTATTTTACACTCCTATGGTTAATTCTTTTGAAATCTTGGGATCAACTTGTTTTTATAAAGCAGATCATATGCATAGGAAGAAGGTCTAAACATTTATCAGAGTACTTGCAGGAGCTTCATACCACTGGAAGAAGATACAAACTCTTGGTGAGGGTGATCAGACACCGGAACAAATTGTCAAGAGATACTGTGATATCTTCATCCCTGGAAATAGCCAACCCCTTGGACAACCTGCTGTAGCTGCCCCTGGTCTGCAAGGATGATCTCTAGAGATGCCCATTCAGTGATTTATTTCTGCATGTGTTTTAGAAAAAAAATGAAATTCATAATCTGTATGCTAAAAATTGCTGCAGTGTTACACAGAGCAAAATAATATGATGAAAATGGTGCAACATATGTTGCAATGTTTTCTTTGAAAGTCAGTGATTGATATATGGCTGTAAGAAAGAGGTGTTTTTTCAAAAAGCCAGAACACTTTCTCAAATACTTTTCTTGAGCTTTTTAGATCTCTTTTTTCTTAATATGCTCAAATACTAAGCACCATTCCAAATTCATGTCAATATATCTATTGACATCTTTCTTGCTGTTTTCCTCTTCTTCTATTCTCTGTGGTATCAGTCTTGCCAACTGCTCCTGAGATCTTTGGTTATGATCTAGCAAAGCCCTTAAGCACACGCTTAACTTTAAGAATGCAAACAGTCTTTGTGAATTCAGCAGGACATTTCCTTTAACTGCTTTGCTGGGCTGGGGCCAAAGTGTTCAGTGCTCTGCATAGAGATTGAAATATAATTCACACACAGTTAGGTAGAAAATCACTGCAGAGAGTGAAATAAATTGGAACAGATTTTTCCCAGTCCTTTCACAGAATTTGGCCATGAAACAGTACAAAACTTCTACCAGCTCTGAATATAGTTTATAAATTAACAGAATTCAATTCATCAACATATGTCATGGAAAATATCTGGTTTATACACACAGTTACTTTCTCATGCACATATTTTCTCTCCATCTCTCTCTCATTCTCACACATGCACACACACACTGCTTGACTCTGTGTCTTCTGAACTCTGTTCCTCAGCAAATGTCATAACTTATAGCTTCTTCTAAAGTTCAGAAAATCTGCACAAATTGCTAGGTAAAAGTTCATGATACTTTAAGCTCTTAAAAGACATTTTGGGAGAAGCTGTACAGAAGTTTACTAGCAGTCTGCAGATAAGCGCAAACCAGGCAGAGATGCAAACATGAGACCAGTCTAGCAGGGTCAGGCCAAAGGTCTGAGTTCTTGCTATACCAGGTGCCCAGATAAGGGCAGAAGAACAGGGCAAATCATGGCATTTATATATCCCAAGTTTATTCACTCAGCTTTCAGAGTCCAAGTCTTTCCAAGACAGAATGATATATCGAGATTTACTACTACATTCATTTTTTAAATGTTTTTAATTTCATTACTTTATTAGTCCCTTTTTCCATCTATGTAAACTTCCAGCACTCACAGAATCCTGTGGCAAGAAGTTTCACATCTTGCTCCAGTCTGTAAAGGAGTACCACCAAACGCTGTTTCTTGTGAACATACTACTTGCTTGTCTCTCATGCAATAACCAGGGGCAGCAAATGAAACAGCAATTCCTTATTCACCTTCCATGTGCCATTCATGATTTTATAGTCTACTGTAACATCCCCCTCTGCCAGCTCTTTTCGTAGCTGAAAAATCCTCCTCCATCTAATCACTCCCCTGTAACATCCTTTGTACAAAGGAAGAGCTGATGTGCTGGAAGAGGCAAGCTGTCTGCTTCAACAAGGTGCTTCCAGGGGAATTGGAACTCCCAGGCTAATGAGACCTGGGCCAAGAGATTCTGCTAAGTTGTGATTGCTTAAACTTCTGCATTGAGGTAATGAACACCTCCTTGTGCATTGACTAAAGTCTGCATGCAGCTAGTTGTGAGCTGTAAAATAATGTCATACATGAATGGCAAAAGCAAACCATCCTTTCTTTTTACTGCTGAACCAAGTGAATACTTAAGGGGAAAAAATGCTCAAAAATGTTTGTGTGAAGCATTCTGCTGGTTCTAAGAACCACAGTTTGTGTCTCTCTTTTTGTCTCATTTAAGACACAACAGTGGAAGATTGAATGCTGGAGGTGAAGCCAGTTTTCTCCTTGACATATTTATTTCAAATTTTATTTGTGGGGTTTTGCATGGTTTCTGGGTGCACATATGTGCGTGTGTCTTAATTCACTGTACATTACTTCAAGGCTTGGGAAGAAGAACTGTCCAACAAACTACATAACTATTAAAAAAAATTAATTAAGTAGTTCAGATTAATAACTGAAAACAACAAAATAAATTAACAATCCCCTCTCACAGCTTTTTTGTGTAATGTTAACATTTCTTTTAGCCAAGTATGTATTCAAGATTGCAAGATTCCCTCCAGCTCTGATAGCTGATATTCACACATGCTTCCAGATGGGTCTTCTCTTCTGATAAAGACAGTGATTGTTAACCTGCTTTGCATGTCTCAAGCTGTGCTTACTGCATTTGTTCCCACAGCATTCCTTCAAGTCTGCAACCTCTAAATCTTATATTCCTGATATAATGCTTTGAGACAGTGAGACGTATCACCAAAACGCCTGGAAAAACAGCGGCCAAAACACTGCCTTTATTTGTAATATGTGTTACCTTGTGAACCTCAGTTAATGCAGTACTAAAATGGAAATAAATCTTGGCTGCAGAAATGCCAGCAGCAAAACTCACATTGACATCAAGGAGTTCAGGAATCTACTGACTTCTGCCCTGCCAAGTGTTGCAAATCAGTCTGTGATGAAGTCTGTAAAATAAGATGTGAGATAGAAGCCTAAGGATTCAACCTCAAAACTTGGTGCTGCTTTATGGGAACCTGTAACTCTTACAATGCGCCTCCTAATGGATATTCCTTCTTCCTTTTTTTCTTGGCCACTGTTGAGTGTTTCTGGTGTGCCCAAGCAGGGTGAGCACTGGCCATGCATCCAAATGTACCAGGTACAGTGCGTCTGCACTGGGATGTTAATGAATGTTGGCATCAGGAGATTGGCAAGGGAAGAGTCCTGTAAGAAAAGCCTTTTATTTCAAAAAGTTCTTCTGTACCCCGTGGCTGAGGGACAGGGTTTAGTGCGTGTCCACCGGGTTGCAGAATTTCTCATCCCTGTGCCTGAGAATTTGTGTCCTGTCAAAATTGTTGAGCTATAATTTGTACAATGATCTGGAGGTGTCAAGTCTCCAAAATATTAGAGGTGCACTGGTATCCACTCTCCACTCTCCAATAGCTGGCAACCACTTAAATGTATTTAACAGAATGTGAGTCTCTGGGATAAGTCTCTGCTCTACCACATGAATAATAAAATCTCATCAGCTTTTTTTCATTGACTTCACCCTAATTTCCTCAGTTAAAACAGCGTTGCCAGTCTCTGTTCTAGCTGTGTCTCTGCTTCCTTTGTGCAATGTATAAATACAAATATATTCCTCTTGCATTAAGAAGATGTACTACAAATGTTATACATAGAGAAGGAGGACAGAGCAACTCAAAGGTTTCAGTGAGTAGCATGGATGCAGTTCCTAGAAGACTCCAGACCAGACTTAGTGTCATTAACTCTTGTTAGCACTTGGAGCTCAAACAATGGCACATGTAAAGTACGTGGGTGGCTTCAATCCATTTCCTAGTGGGCAAGTGTCCACCTGACAAAAGCACCACTAGCATTGGCAATGTGTGGTGCACTGGCAGCTCACCCAGAGCAACCAACGGACAGGAACCCACGACAGGGTCTCTGGTGTTTCCAGGAGAACGTTTCCAAGACAGGTTTGTGACAAACTGATGGAGAAGCCAACTTTCCTGCCACTTGGCCCGTACTGCTAAGGTGTAGGCATGGCACTGTTCCCACTCCCTAAACACACCTTTAATCTTTGACAAGGCACAGGGTTTGATAGCAGCATTGTTTACATATGCATGTGCTCAGTTGAGCTGAGGAGTGCTGCACTGTCAGTGCCACGTCACTCACTCAACAGGCCTCTGGGGGCTTCTTCTGGTAGCTTCTACTGCTGAATGTAGAGAAAAATGGACACATTTTAATCATTAAGCCCTATTTTCTTAGCGGTAGCTCTGTCCACAAAGATACTGTCTATGAAATCCTTTAGTCACAAGAAATAAAGTCAATGATTGATTTGTATTCTGCAATGCACCCTCTGGCTAAAACCAAGTTATAAGTACCAAATGGTTGAGACAGGGTTTGTGAAAGGGCAGTTGTGTGAGTGGCAGTAGAAGAAAAATGTTAATAAAGGGCAGTCCATTGAACTGAGGTTAAATACTTTCATACTTCTCAACCAACCCAGAAATGTTCCTGAATTCTCATTAAAAAATGTTCATAATCTGATGTTTCACCTTATTAAGGAAGGGGGATCTTAATGTTCAAGAAATACCACTTCCTTGAGGAGAAATAAAGGTAAAAAGGATATAGCTTAAAAAAAAATCCTTTATTCCTTTCATTTTCTTTAAGCATTAGTCTTGCCTTTTTGTTCATTTGTCTGGACTTTATTTTATTTTTAGCGTTTGGTTGGTTTTTTAAATGAGTGAACTTGAAGAAGTGTGGAGGCTTGTCCCAAATTGTGTGCAGGCTCTTTTGTGCTCCTGAGGCAGAGCCAAGCCAGGAGGGCAGCCAGTCTTTCCACTGCCATGCTGGGCACCAGCATGCTGGTAAGCAGCCCTGCTCAGCCTCCCTTTCCCACCTCAGAGTCCTCTGCAGCACCCCCCTGAACCAGCAAAATCCAGTCACAAATAAATATTTGAGGCATTGGGTTTTTCCAGAATGGCCTGGAAGTCTCAGAGAAATAAAACCCTGCCAGGTAAATGCCACTATGGTCCTGCTTCCAGGTTTAAAAGGATAAAAATCCCAATATACTGGGAAAGGACTTCACAAAACTGAGAAAATGCCTGTAGGTGTTTGAGTTGAGGCTTGGGATTTCATCATATGTGGTCAATGAAGAGTTAGCTTGCATGAGTTTATACCAGACACGCAGTAGAAAGCTTGGGTTTAATCCAGATGATTGTGTGCCTCATTGGTAGGACTATGGACCTGGCACTCTGGTATGTCCTACAGTTGTGCCAGTTTTCAGCTGTGCCACTCAGTACAACCTGGGCTTTGGAACACTTTGAGGCTGCCAACACCTCATCTCTAATTTAAGCTCATAGAAAGCTTCCCAGGGAAGTTTGCTTTGTATTATCATTGCCTAGGGAAGTGACTGATAAAAATGGTGTGAACTGACAAGCTGAGCCCAGCATAAGGATGCACGTGTGCTAGAGAGAAGCTCTGAAATGCATAGGGGGACGTACTTCAATGAAGATTCCTCCTCAGTGGCCTGCAGAGCACTGACCTGATACACCAAGTGGACTGACCACCAAGAAAGTGTTGCAAGGATGGTATCTACCTTGTTAAGAAGGGGCATCACATCTGTAAAGAGTTTTTTTCTGCATTAAGGAGCAGCATATACCTTGATTTTAAATCGTATACATTATAAGCCAACATTTGCTTTACATTGTAAATTAGCATAAAATAACATTTTCATAAGTGCATGAGCTCAATGCCCATTTAGTTACAGACAGTGTGTTTGAAAGTCAGGGCACATTTGCTTCTGGTATTTTCTTTATAAACAGCTTAACCTTTTTTGTTTAGCAAATGCTAGATTTCAAACAAGTCTGTCTGTATTGACTGAGCGGTGTTTTTTCTGCTACAAAAGTGTTTAATCCTGGGAAAACTCAGATCTGAAAACCTCTTCGTTGGCTGAAATGTTCAAAGATTTAACAAATTCAGCAAGTGGGAAAATTAATCTTTGAATAGAAGAAACAATCTGACAAAATAAGCCATAAAAGTAGGTGCCAGGTGTCGCAAGGAAGTTCTTAATGCAGCACTTGCTTAATGTATACTCAAAATGCATCCACTTTTGTTCGAAGATCCAACAAAACATATGAAATTGGGTTACACCAATTCTCTTGATCTATGAATCTTCCACTGTGTCAAAGATAATACACCAAACAAACTTACATGTAAATGGTGTGATAAAATGATCTACCGTATACATTATCATCCATTAATATTGTTGGGGCTAATGCATTTCATCTGTCACACACTTTGTTTTATATTATCCCCACCTTACTAAAAAAACACCATAAAACCTGCCAGGTTGACAGCCATGCCGGTTACCCCCTGTAAAGAGAAAGTCCAAGGACACTGTTTCTCATCACTGTTTTGCCCACAGCTGCAGGTGAAGAAGGAAGCAGTGTGGTCAGGTTGTGAGAAAAGGTGTGCTCTGCTCTGGGCATTGCCACTGTCCTCTGGGTACATAATTTCCTTGTGCCCATCTCCCTCTTCCACTGAGTGTGTTTGTAAATAAGTGGAGCTGCACCTGTTCTCACAGTAACCAGTGTAATGTGCCCCACGCTTGCCAGAAGCCTCCAGGCTCTGTAGTATAGCATAGTAAGTGAAAAATAACAATTCATAATAAGATGAGAGACTCTGAGATCACTCTGACCTTGAATTCTCTACTGTCTTTTAACAGGGAGAGGGTGAAATTGGATAGAAGCAGCCCCCTCATTTTGTGTAGAGCCACCAATGACCCAGGCTGCATTTGAACCACAGCCCTAGAGGCGAAAGGCTTTGCGTCTCATTGCCAATTCACAGCAAGAACATAACTTGAGCCCACACACTAATGCTAAGCAAGGGCTGAGTGTTACTAATCCTTGTTCACATATCTACACCTATTAAAATCACATGTGTGAAGGTTTGCAGGACTTGTTCTTTTATTGTAATGATTGTGCCTTTCGTAACAGGTTCATAAATCAAATAAAAAAATGAAGTATCTGTAAAAAGGAGAAAAGAGAAAGACAAATGCAAGAACAATATGTGGCTTTCTTCCTCAAGCATATTGTGCTGAATACCGTTGTTTGGCTTACACTGAAACATTATGTTTTTAAAAGGCTGAGAAGGATGTTTAGACACAGTGATTTTAAAAGACCCATTATCACAGGTGCTGCACTTTATTCTCTGATTCATTCTTATCACCAGAAAAGCCACCTCCGCAAAGGCTGCCTGGCAGTGTCCCTCCCACTGGAATGCTTGCCCTTCTCCCTGGCTGCATAATGTGTGGAGGGCAGGATTATCCAACTCACTAACCATCCCTCTCGGCCTGTGGGCTCCAGGATGATGGGGAGAATCTACTTGGATGAGATCTTTCAGATTCTGACTTTCAGTGACCCTGTGACAGAACAAGACAGAAAACTGCTGCTTTTTAAAATGCCAGGTAGTTACTTCTAGCTGCTAACAGATTTCCTCATTCCTGTCAGAATTTATAAGCATCTGTTTGAGTTCCTTTTTTTTCTTCATGTAAATTAAGGATATCACCCCTGAAAACCTTAAATAATTCTCTTGAAATACCACTTTATCCCTCCTGATGTTTGCATCCCCATGGACCAGGCCTTTCACAAGGGAGACCAAGTGGAGTGACGTAAGACAACACTGCTTTAGAAAGAAATGATGGCAGCCAGAGGTGAGCAATGGAACTTGCTTGTCCAGTGCTTTTGTGAGTACAATCACAGTGCTCATAGGTTGTGTGTTATAAGTGCAATTGCTCATGATATAATTTTGAGCCCTTCAGTGATACATGTGCATGCAGAATAAATCTCTTAATTGTCTCACACATCATACTGTTTTCCCTGATGCTGGTGGGAAGTTGTTCCAGGTAAATCATACCTGTCTGGAAGCTGAGCAACCTGAAATGCAAAATGCCAAGACTTCTTCTCCTGTGATCTCTGTACCCATAATTCCAGTCCTATTTCTTTCACTCCCCAAAATATGCCATTTTTTGGTCCATTGTTTTTCCAGCAGAAACTCCTGTCATCATTTCAATATCTTCACATATGTTATCCAGGTTCTCAGTCATGTCTTTTAAAAAGTCATCTGTAAAGTGATCTTTTTTGGCTATTACCATAAAATCACAGCTTCTGAAACCCAGTGGTCTGTAGGGCATGGATGGATGTTCTGTTTGGGAGATGTCCTGTCATGGCATTTGTCCGCCAAGCTGTCACTTCCTTATGCTCCTACCAGTAGTCTGATTCTTTGTCAGAAGAAAAGAGGACAAAGTGTTTAAATATATCAATATTTCACTAATGTTACTTTCTCAGAAAAACAAATAATGTATTTTTCATATGTGATGTAATTATGACTAAGAGATGGTTTGTGCAGGACGAAATAAGAAATAACAGCCCATGAAATCAGGGAGAGAAGGCAAAGTATCCACACAGCAATATAAAGAACTTTTCCCCATTGTACACAGATTGGGGAGCCAGTAGTGACTCTTTATTAATTCTATTCTCTATATCTGTTATTGAAAATATTTTATACAAATGATACTACAGAAAGTGACATGGCCTTCCATTGCCTTGTGCATATCACACTTGGTAAGAATAAAACTCTTTGGTTTTATAAGGAAATAAAGACATAATTTTCACTATGAACACACATGGTCAAGCTCAAGTAATCAAATCCAAGTCCTGTCATCAAGAAAAAATTCTGATACTGAAACCAAACAAGACCAGGAAAAATCTCAAATGTCTTCACTCACCCTGACTGCCAACACCTGTCATTCAGCATCAATACCCAACTGATGTCAGGTATTAAAAAAACCAACATATTTGTTGCATACACCTGTACTTTACAACTGAATTCCAGGAAAACCACCCTAGACTCAGTCAGAGCAAAGCCAATCAAGCAGTTTGCTCCTCCTGAATCTCTAATGAGCTCTTAGGTGCTGGGTTGCCAGGAGTCTGAATGGACCTCTCAGTGCAGCAGGGAGCTCCCAGTTGAATTCTGGTTTTAGCAAACACATATTTTCATTTGAAGCCACAGTAAAAATTATTTCATGCTGAAAACAAGCATTCCTGGATCTTATAAACAAACAGTATAAATAAAGAAGCCAGGCCTTCAAGTGTGACTTTGTTCTAGAGAAACATTAAATGCAGTACATCACACACATTCACTCACAGTCACTCTCCCCACCCTCTTCTTAATTTATATTTTCTGTTATTTGCAGGCTTTTAAAAAATAATTACACAGCTTAGCACAATTTGCCATCAAACCGAGAGGAAAAAAAAAAGTAATCCAACACTTCACTCAGAGGTTGGAAATGCTGCAGACAGAAATTGTTAAGTCCTTAACATATCAATCCAGAGTTGTATAATTCACATCCAGAGCTGCTACCAAGTCACGGGGAGGGGGTGACTTAATATGTTCCCCAAAGTCCATTATGTTATCCATATCCAGGAAGATATTTGTGCCAGGGCTTTCTTGAATCAAAGCGATGTCCACCATTCTTCAACTGTGAGCCTGCTGAGATTTTTTTTTTTTCAGCTTCTGGCAAATAGATATCTGGCTCTAGTACATGCCAGATTGATGCACTTTGTGACTGATCCCTTAATAATATTCAAGTCTCCTAGCCCCAGAACACAAAAGCCCAGCAACTGCACAGATATCTACCTCTGATATTTTTTGCAGATATATATAAAAAAAATCCTATTATCTCCTTCCCTCAAAATGTATTCATTCTCTTGTACTAGACCTTACAATTTTAATTTTTTCTTTTTTTTTTTTTTGTGTCTTTCATGTAGGTCTAGTGACAAACAGATTTATTTTTACTTTTAGGAAATGTGGGGAGAGACTTCAAGTGAAAGACAGAGAGAAAGAGAGAGGGAGGAGGAGAAAATATGTGTGAGTTTTACACTTGGGGGCCACATTACACCTATTCAATATTTTCTATTACATGCATTCATATTAAGATGCCCTACACGACTTCAGGGCTTCCTCCATCATACACAGTCATTACTCTTAAGGCAAGCCTGTGTGTGGAGCTGTTTTCTAACTCTGATTAAAAATTCCAAGGATATCATTGTTAAAAAGACTAACAAACACCTATTGCAAATCAAGGGTTTTTTAGAAATCAGGAGCCAAAACTAAACAGCCCACTCTGGCTTGATTTCTTATGTTTTTATTGCTACACCCCTGTGAGACTGAATGAGTAGAACTATTTTATAACATTGTGCTGCTGTATAATGCTCTTCAGTTACAATACCATGATATATTAACACATATGTACACTTCAGTCTTCAGCAGTTTCTTCCATCTGAACAGATGAGTTCTAAGCCACTTCTTTTTCAGTCTTTTTTGATTTTTGGACCCCTACAAATTTCCAATCAAAAGTATGGCCCCCTTTAGAATTTTGATATGCAGGGATTGCTACATAGCATCTGCAAACCCATTTTCCTTAACCTTTTATTAGTAAGAGTAGCAGGAGTCTGTAGGTCGCAGACTGAAAACATTTTCTAAGACCTTACAAGTTAATTAAACTTCAAACCCTTCACCCATTCAACCAGCAATACCTCCAATTTGCAAAGGTGCCAGGGAAGGGACAGAGGGGATCATTGCCTTCCCAAGAACACCTGCATGGATGGAAACTTCTCCTGGGACATTGAATTTCCAGCTTCACTGTTAACCTTCACTCTTCTTGGGCAGTTGGTAGATCTGTCAGTGTGAACAGTGGGCACAGAGATCTGGAGATTTGAAGGTTTCTGGCAAATGAAGCCACTGAGCCTGTGCCTGCAGTGTTGTTTCACGAGGAACCTTTTGCTGTGTTTTCAGTACTACCAAGGGTTTTTAAATGCTAATCAGGTTTTTTCCCTGTTCTTTGGACGATATAAAAATCACTGCATTCTAGACATTGAGTTTTCTTGTGTTTGGGATTTTTTTTTGGGTGTACGTGTTTTATTTGGGTTTGCTTTTTTGGGTTTTTTTTGTTTGTTTGTGTGTGGTTTTTTGTATTTTTTTGTGGTGCTTGTTTGTCATTTGGGAAGAAGATTTAAAAAGTGTAGTCAAAGCTATTTCTTTGCTCCTTGTTTGCATTGCTAGTATAGGTCTTATCTTTCACAGCAGACTACATTGCCACTGGAGTGCTAAAAAAAAAAAAAAAAGGCAGGACAACCCATTAAGTGAAGATCAGAAGTTGAACAAATTGGGAAGCTACATTTCATGGAACTGCTAAAATCCTCTGGTTTTGCTTATTTGCTCTTAAACTATAACCTTGTGAAATGTGCAGTTGAGATTAAATCATTGTCAAAGTTTCAGCCCCTGTGCCCTTCCATTACAACGTGTGAGAGTTCCCCCTGCGCATTCTGAGATAAGTCTGCACTATTTTTGTTAGAATAGTTCATGCATTCAGAGCGACTTGTTCCAGCGCAGATAAGGCAAGTGGTGCTTTATGATGTACTAGCTGGTCCTGCTGAAGTGTATGTTACAACAGGCTAAGTATCACTTCCCTGTCTACACTGGCAATTTGGAGCAAATTGGGAGATTCTATTTAAGCTTTTTTTTTTTTTTTTAAAGAAAATAAAAAAAAAGAAAAATATTTTACAATCCTCATATCAAACTGCTACAGACTCCAAGATGAACTCCTGCACAGAGATTTCCACACTCTCCATAGAAGACCACTGGTAAGTGTGTGGGAGGATGATGGGTCTGAATTGTGTTTATTTCCATTTTTTGAGGAATGCAGCTGATGAGAGTAATATAAAATTAAGAGTAAAAGAAATGCCAAAGGCAGTCAGCAGTATATGCATTTTTTGCCTATCACTTTTTCCAGTGGCTGTAACTTGCAAGTGGTATAATGTGATCTTAGCTGGAAAAGGATATTTGTGAGTGGGACAAGGGGTTCACAGTGTAGTTTCTGTGCAACCATGACACTAAATAACACTAAACAAACAGTGTGCTGAGCAGTGGGCTTGAGCAGTCTCCTCTCTGTGCACCTTCCCCCATGGGTTCACTGCTCTCTGCCACTGACACTGCTCTCTCCCTACGGACCTTCCCTCCAATGGGTGGACCTCTCCAATAGTCATTAAGTTGGAGGACATATGTATTGCTGATCTCTCAGTCTCCTGTCATACTCAGCTGAAGTTAATCTATGGTTACAAATGCTACAGCATGATGAGGTGAACTGCTTTTTCCAAGAAGCCAAGATAAAAGAGGTGAGCTTGTCAGCCAACAAAACTAGGGAAAGTTAAGCTTCGTATATCTCTCTGATGAAAAACAAGCATAATAAATCTTTTAGAAAGTAAAACAAAACAAGGGCGCTCTGTGTTGTTAAGCGAAGAAAATCCAGAGGGATTTTACAGAAACTTTTAAGAGTTCTGGTCAAAGTTATACTAGAATATCACGTATTCTATTGAATTAATGTTGGTGCCAGTTCAAGAGACTGTACCCCAATGTCACAATCTTGGCATTCCCTTAAAACCACAGTTCCTAGGTGGCTGCCTCTCAGAGTCTCAGTGTTTTCTTTATTAAAAAATGGAAATGCCTATCCTTTAGGGTCTTTATGGTCAAGATTTCAACTATGCAAACAGGAGTGTACTGTAAACAGGCTTAACACTCCAGACAATAAATTTAGGGTATACAAAGACATTTGCTGTTGTCAGCTAGTAGCCTTTTCCTTCTAGAAAGTATCTTCATTAAAAGGGAAGCTCAGCTCGTAGGGATGTAAAACTTTTGTGTATAGTCTCTGCCAGTCCTTCAGGCAGTGGCTGCAGTCAATGCACCAAGCCAGGTGCCATGGAAAGGTGAGTCGTTGCACACTGGAGATGTTTTAGCCAGGTGGGATAAGTCACTGTTTGGGCCTCTTTATTAACTTTGCATGACACTCAGATGGCCAGCTTAAAGACGGGCGAGACAAAATATTCTCTGACATGTTACTATTGCAGATAATCGTCAAATTTGTTTTCACTGCCTTATCCTGCAATTTGAAAAACATATGCAAAACCCTGTGCCTGTGGTGTCCCATGGCTGCCAGGGAGGAGAACCTGTAGGCATGAGGACCTGTTCTGTTACAGACCACAGAACTGCAGGAAAACAAGCAAAAGCTATTAGTGATGAAAAGGTAATAAAGGATGATGCTCTTTTATAGTGTTATTTGGTTGGAACAAGAAGTAGATGAGTTTGAAAAAGAGTTGTGGTGCTTTATTTTCCTTTCTTTTTTTTTTCCCCAGAGAGGATAATGAACAACTGCTGGAACAATATTTGCCTACAGTGGAAGGGGGAGTCTGACTTGAAATCTTTAAAACCAGGTCAGATGTCTTTGTAAATGAAATATTGTAGCTCAGCGAGAAACGGCAGACTTGTGGCAGGAACCACTTGTTGAAATTCAACGACCTCTGTAATACAGGACCTCAGAGCTGAAGATCATAATAATCTCCTAAAAATCCTACTTTTATTTGTTCATATTAAAGTAGTGCTCAGATTCAAATTACATCTGCTTGCAGAAAAAGACCAACATATTCATAAAAATTTTGTTGTGTTAAATCAAAACTAACATTGCTATATTCTGCTAAACATTGTAAATACACTTAGTAAAAATGGGCAGCCATTGCCAAAAGAGCATATAATACCCATTTTCTAATATAAACAATTAGTTTTGTGCACAGAAAGAACCTCATGGATTTTGGTAACAGATTCATGCACACAGGACCAAACTGGTGCAACAGGATTTCTTGGCAATCACACTGGGCATGTCAAGTACTTGATGTGAAATAGAAACTCCCTGTATGTCCTAAGGTGGCTATAGATGGTCATTGACGACAGTACTTATTTGTCCAGACAAGAACATCTTAAGGTCTGATTCTGCAAGTTTTTGATTAGCCTCCCAAAGACCGCTGTGGTAGTTCACCACTTTTCAGGTTTGAAATCAGGAGGAAGGAAGGAATTTCATATTCCTACAAGTAGGTAACTGCTGCCTTACCAACTTTCCTGTAATTGTCTCGTACTGTAACAGTGAATGTTTCAGTCATAAATCATTTAGCTCTAGTGCCACAGTAAAGTATGCAAAATGGGCTGCATGTGCTATTTTAGCTATGTTCTCCACTCCTGCCTGGACACAGATTGCTTTAGGTCAGAGGGACAAAGAGAATGAGCCTAAGGACACATGTATATTGATAACATTGTGCACAGTTCTCCCAGACCCTCTGTATGCAGACTTCTTCAGTCTGGGCAACCAAAGGAACATAGAGACCAGTGTTATTCTGATTTATGTAATCTCTGCTTTCTTCTGCGTCTCTCTTTGGCAAAATCACTGCCTCAGCTCCCTGCCTTTCAGAAGAAAGCTAAGCTATGAAGGCTGGCAAGGCAAAGAAAAAAGATAGTGCCTCAGGCAAGCAGTGGTTGTGCCAATTCTACCACAATGCCTTGAATACCAGATTATGTCTTCCCAGGGATGTAGAAGATGTCCTAAGGGTGCTGTTGCCTGAAGAATTACTGTGGTTCTTGAACAGCCATGATTTGTTGTAAAAAGTGTGAATGGAGCAGGTGAGTACGATAGACCTGTACTTCAGGTAAAATAGCAGACAAAATACACTGAATTTCTTCTTGTGAATGCAGGACCCACCCTTGCTCTTTGTGTCTCCCAAATTAGAAAGAACTTCAGTGGAGTTTTACATCTACCAAATGCCTTGAAATACCTCAAGGTGCATTTGAAAAGTATATTTGAGACAGGTACTGATCACAATCTCATATTTGCCTTTTGGTTTGAAATTGCAACATCCTTTCTGATCAAGGCAAGGAACCTCTCACCTGTAAACCAGAACTCTGTAGGATTAGGGTCCTTGAAAAGAGCTAATGGATCCAGAGAGCCAAGATAGAAGTGCAAGAGAGCAGCTCGCTGGCTTCCCTCTTGCAGATGCATGCTTTCTGACGCAGAAAGTGGGTCCAGAAAGGCTCTCGTGAAGACCCAGGACAGAAACGTCCTGAGATCTATTGCCTCTCCTCTTCTCAGTCTAGGAGATGAAGGATGTTTGGAATTACTCCTGTAGATTATCCCCCTGTATAAGCCTCCAAAGTGGTTGCAGGTCCATCTCTTCTGTTTCATTTCCTAGGGATCCTGCATTAAATAAGGACAGCATGCTCAGACACCAGCTCCACTGGAGCTGACTGCAATAAGTTTCTCAGAAAGGACCCCGTTCCCGAGTGCCTGAGAACTGCATCTCTCCAGAGACACTGTCTAGAGGCGCCAGCAGTAGACAGAGCCTCTGATGCAATAAATCTTGGGAGCACTCCTGAGACACAGCGAAAGCACTTGATGTTGTTGATATCCTGATTGTTTTGGATAGCTCATTGTCACCTAATTGTACTGTAGGAAGGTCTGTCCATTCCCTCTTGTCTGCTTATTTATGCCCTCAGGCTATGTAAAGGCTGCATGTTGCCTGAAACAACAGCCAACCACAAAGTCTCCAGTGCCCCTCTTTTGGTATGCGCTAGCTCAGATTCCTTGTTGCAAGAAAAACCTCTGTCTGTTGATAAATGGCAGCATATTTTACAGAGAGAGTGAGACTGCTCTGCTTCTTCAGCAGGGCTCTGCCTATCTCCTTGGCTGACTTGAAACTTGATGTAGTTGGGAGGCTTTTGCCAAATGAGAAGTGTTAAAAAAATGAGACATAAGCTTCAGGAGGTGGGGGAAGAAAAGGAAAGGCCAAAACAACCTTTAAAGCAGAATTATTGTTCAGAAAATTATTTGCAGGAAATAGTAAAATACAGTAAATGTCTCTATTATAAATGGCCTGGTCAAGCTATGAAAATACTCTCAAGGAGAAGGTAAGAAGGATTTTCCTGAGAAAGCTTATACATTTATGCTTGAATAGATCAGCTAATAATTGATATGATTGTAAGCTTGAAGTGTCAGAGCTGGCTCTGTGCAAAATACTAGTAACAACTGTTTCTGTGGTGAAAAAACCCATACATTCCTTTAGATTTCTGCCTTTGTTGGCTCCTGGGAAGAGTGCACTTCTTGTGGACATGTGGCAGACTGCAGGCCTGGCTGGGGTTTGGGCTGGGTGTTTAACTCTGGCTTTGCAGGAAACACAGCATTCATTCAATTCCTAGCCTAAATTAAAACTTCCTGTCTTAGTCCAAAATTACATCCTCTTGGTCAGCCTCCACTGTCACCCTTACAGACCGCATTATGGTGATGGCCATAGGTTGCTCTGAAGATCTGAGGTATTTGGGACAGAAAGACATGGGGCAAGAGATAGTGGTACACTGAAGAGCATGAAATTTACCTGGACTGATTTGGAGAAAAACTGAAGCAGGAGGGAATGCTCTGCCTTGCTTGTGGTTTGAGGATAGGTCAGCTGCGACATGGTGGGATCAATTCTATGACTACAAATCTGTGGTGGACAGATGTAGTCTCTTTTGGAGAGACAGGAAGGGAAGAAAAGCAAGGGGTGTACCTTTTATAGGAAGCAGGAATATATGGAAAGAGGAAATGGGCTGTTGGGAGCTTGTGGATCAAGATTAGAGGACAAGCCAGTAAGGTAATGTGATGAGTTTGTTACAGATCATCAGATTAGGGTGACAAAGTCAATCATGTCTTTAAACAATTAGAAGTCTCCAGATAGCAGTCCACAGGGCTGTCAGGAGAATTTAACCTCCCTGACTTCAGCTGTAAGGAAAAGACCGTGGGATACAATAGGTTTAGAAAGTGTTTGGACTCGGAGGAAAACTTCTTAACACAGATGGTGTATGGACAAAGAGTGGATGATGGTCTCATGGATCTGTTTCTCACAAACAAGGAAGAATTGGACAGGGATATGATAATCAAAAGCAGCCTTGGCTATAGTGACTACAAGGAGCTGTGAGCCTGACAGAAGTGAAGAAGACAAGCAGTGGAGCACAAACTTGAGGCTTTAGGAGAAGGGACTTTAGCATCTGAGTTAGGACATTACAGTCTGAATAGGCAGACAACTAAACGCATAAAAGACTGTTTAGATGATCAAACTCAAATGACAGTGGAAATGGTCTGAATCCCTGGTTGCCAGTGGTAAGAGCAGTACTAAAGGGGCTTATCCTAGGACCTCTTTGACATTTGTATCAATCACCTGGAGGAGGTCTCATCACATTTGCAGATGACTTCAAATTGGACAGTCCAGTTAATATGCTATAGGGCAGGGCTGACGTCCAGTGGGACCTAGAGAGGTTGGAGAAATGTTCCAATAGCAACATTATGAAATTCAAAAAGAATAAATGCAAAGTTCTAACTCCTAGTTGTCTCATCTCTGTCCTTAGAGGCTTTTGAAACCTGACTGGACCACCCCCTAAACAAATGGGTCTGAATTCAGAGCTAAAACTTGTTTTGAGCAGGAGGCTGGACTGAAGGTGTCTTCACGTCCCTTCCAACATGAGCGGTTCTGTGATTGCTTGGTATGATCAAATAAGCCCATGCTGTTAAACTTGATTGTTTTAAGAAGTTACTACCCCTGTGCTGACTATTGCCATCCATCAGCCAGAACCCTTACAGCTGGAATGCAGCTGGCGCATGTTCATGTTCATAGACCATTGCAAAACTAATCCCTTTTACCTCATATTGCAACAGACTACAAATGCATACGCAGCTAATTACTGTGTGTCAGTTGAAAGGGCAGTCATTTCTGGCTGAGGGCATGCTTGTGCCTTACATCTTGCTGGGTTCATTGCCTACTGCCATCTGCTCTCAGCCAGGGTTCACCCACAAGATCACCCTCAGTGACACTGTAATGGTACAAGCCAAATTATTACCATTTTATTGTCTATATCACCATACCATCCATGACCAATATCCCAGCAAAAGCACTGAGCAAAGGAAGGCCCTTGGTCCAAAGCACTCACTGCCCATGTGGGTGTCAGAGGCAACAGGCAGAAGAAAGAGCCCAGGGAACCAGCCAGGCAGAGGTCTGTAATCTCAACCAACAACCTCCGTGCTCCATGTCCTTAAATGTCATGTTGTGTTTCTTAGATAGTGGAACATATTGCATCTGGATAGTGCTTGATGTTTGCCTGTGACCATATATATAGACACATACACTCAACTCCTTTCCTGTGAAATGAGAGTGTTTTGCAGTGGACTACTGCTTTGGTTGGTTTGGAAAACAGAGACATATAAATACAAATCTAAGGTGATTAATTTAAAAGTGTCTATTTATAACTAACCATGGCTAAACTTGCTGGTTTTACTTATTTGTTTGTGTTTGGGATATTAGATCCAGTTTGAGGCAATGGCCAGCTATATAGGTGCACATATATCTCCGTTGCACAAATAAATCAAACTAAAGCAGCTCAGTTCTTGTAGACTGACATTAGGATAAGTATATCTTAAGAAAGTTCTTATTCAGACTTGGCTTCAGGCAATAAAACGTCATAGATGTATAACTCTAGTGAGTGAAATTTCTAGGGAGCAAATTAGGCTAAAAACATCTTCTAGAGACAGCTAGAAAGGAATCAGACACCACCCAAAAATAAGGCAAGTTATGCAGTAAATGTTTCATTTATTGGATTTCTTCCATTACTATTAGGGTTAAAAGATGCGTTGTCAATAAAAATGGTATATTTATGGAGGGCTCTGAATTTCAGAAGCCTATTTCTTGTCATTCACTCCTATAGTGCTTGATATCACCTCATGATAAAGTGTGAATAATCCCTGCATGAATGCATATTTCTACCCATTAACGATTTTATTATTTGACAGAATTATCTCTAACAAAAGCAAGAGGTAAAGCTGTGGTTTAGGTGCTAAAAGGGAGGTATGTTCCTACTGAGCCATAGCCATGACTTGGGAAGCAGAGCATGGATTAAGAGACACCAGGCTGTGTTAAACGGTTGAAAAACAATGCACATGAATTTTTGGCACCCAATTTTCCAACGTTTCTCCGTCAAGCACAGATAGAAAGCCCAGCCTATTGCTCAAATAACACACTGTGGCCTGGTCAGCATGTGCAAAATCTTAAGCCACAAAGAAATCTAGCAGTAGCACCACGATTTGGTTGTTTGTTGATATTTTCTCATTTGATAGCTTTCTTGAATTTTCACATGTGCTTGTTTCCGTCAATGCAGGTGACTGCAGACAGGAGCCACAGTTTCTGTGTTTTCATGCTGTCATCTTGTCTGCCCTAGAAAAAATTTCCCCTCTGCTAATTCTGGAAGAGCCAGTACTGGTAACACACTGGGCAGATGTGTTTGCTTCAAATTATTGGATCCTTTTCAATATTAATTTTTTTTTTTTTGACATTCAGAGCAGATTTAATGATCCAAGATTATTTGTAAACATACGGACTCCTTTGAGCTGTAGACTCAAATCCCAGCCTGGTCAACCAAAGTCCTTTTATCTTTCCAAAATAAATAATTTGAATTTTACACATTGCAACCTACATTGGGACCTTTTGGAGAAGACCATGAAAACAAATGACTCACCCCAAATATGTAAACATTACCCAGGAGATCCAACTGGCAGTTAGCAGGTTGTATTTCTCCAATAGAGACTTGGGCCTCTGGTGAGACACTAAAGATTCCAAAATGTTTTTATAAAACAATAAATTTCCTTGGCTGCCCCGGTCAACCTCTTCCCTCTTCAGTTCACTGTAATGTGAACCGGCAGGTGAACCTGACATGCTTTTCCACTGTTACTCTTCATGAGACGGCAGGATTCTTGGGACCAAAATGTTGGGCCAAAGTGTAAAAGGCTGACACCATTGTGGGTAAACAAACCCCATCACTCAGCATTTGGTATATTGTACCCAATTGTCAGAGTTGCAAAAGCTTGGAGAAAGGCACTTTCACTTCTTCATCTGTGCTAGAGGTCAGCTTTGGCAAGAAAGCCAACATCTCTTGAACTTGGAGCACCTGGCTTTGTCTCGCCGGCTGTTACTTAAAATTGGGTATTCAAACAATAAATTAAGTTTCATGCCACAGATTAGCTTGCTTTTTTTTTTTTCTTTTTAAGATTTTGTTTCTTTCATTGTTAAACACTATACTTTTTTTTAAGTTCAAAGTATTACTGGAGAACATACTACTCAACAGGTGCTATTGACCCCTGGAGAGCTCTCACTTTCCCCATCATGAAACAAGACCTGTTACATAACGGGCTATGATACAAATTAGGTGCATAAATTATCCAAAGTGACTGCTTAATTAAACTGTGTTGGTTTAGTAATCATCAGCAATCCTTGGACTTCACAACCCCACTAAGCTTCAGTTTGAAAACAAACCTCTGGAAGTTTCCAATAGCAAGAACTTGATGTTGTCATGAAAACTACAAAGCAGTTTCCTGGCCCCTTCACAGGGCTCCTCTGAGTCCATTGTAGTGGCAAAACTACAGGTGTGAAAACATGCCCAGGAAACACCTTCCACAGCTCTGGGCCTTCCAGAGCCACCTTCTATGGCCAGGATGCAATGCCCACGTGGCATTGGGGCCAACAACACCAAGCTCCCTTCTACCAACATTTACTCACATGAGTAACATTACTTGCATGAGCAGTTCAGGTGTGTCATCACCCTCACAAAGAAATTGTCAGTGATGGTACTTGCACATATGATGCTCTACAGAATCAGGACCACCTTCTGCACCCAGGTTTGGGCAACATCAACTTTTGGTAATGCTTACTAAGTAGTTAGCAACTACAACAGAACTGAAGCAAAAGTATGCTTAAGAAAAAATCCATAGCAGATTGTGAAAAGATCTTTGAAAAACAAAACAAAACTGTGCAACTGTTTTTGTTCATTTGGATCAAATTATAACACATGGCCCTGCAAAGTAAATAGGAGTCTGTCACATTTGTATTTCTAATCTCATATTGTTCTGGGATATAAAGGCATTTTAAAAATCAAAAAGCAAACAAAAATGGAGAATATTTGTTAGGATGTCACTCTGCAAGGCACTAGTTTGTAAAGACAGTAAGTACATAATCAGGGGCAAATGGGGAGTGTGCATGCCCACAGACAGTTATTTAGTAAAATCTCTGAAAGTAAAAAGCAAGTTAGTCAAAAGACCAGTAGAAAAAGAAACTGTTCAATGCATTTGTATATTGAGTTAACAGTGAAGTATTTCATTAGTCATGTTTTTACTTGGTGTTTTAAAATAATCCCTTTTCTGTCTCCATATTCCCACTTAGACATTGTTCACAGACTTATTTATTTATGAAGTCTGAAGGTTAGTCCCTACCTGCTGAGACTAATTAGCCCTGTTCTTTGTGTCCTATGCAATCCTGTCTGATTAAATGTACACATTTGTTTTACTTCTTTTCATGCTTCCTTTCACTCCACTTCTGCTTTACTGATTAATATTAAAGTTGTAAGTTGCAGTGATTTTTTTATTTCTATTTTGTCTGCATCTTTCCCTTTAGTATGCAAATTTCTATGTGAACTTTTTAATGCCTGAGAATTCGTGTTAGCCTTGTCGATCTCTGTATTATTATTTTTATTATTCTTTTTATAGAAGACAGTTTAGCTGAAACCCCCAAACTCTCTAAATATTGCATGACAAATTGGCTTTGTTTTGGAAACCCTATGTGCTGAATGACCCTTAGCATGAGCAGCAGGTTAGATTTCTAGAGGAATGTTTGGATTATTTAGTACAGCCTGTCCCTTGCTTTCAAACACCATTTCCATTAGGCAATTTACTAATTCCCATTGAAATTACTGTCTTCCCCCCCCCAACCCCCCTCCCCTCCTTTTGTTCCTTGCCCATGTTAAAGTTTCCAATTGACTCGTCCATTGTTACAATTTGTCACTGCTGGAAGATCAATTTGTTTCCCCCTTCCCCCTCGCCACATTAGGTTCGGGGGAACGGATGCCATTTCTTGCATCCGCATGACTCTGCTCCCCATTTTGTTGCCGTGCAGGCAGAGCCCCGGACGGTGACTTTCGCAGCCCCGGAGCGGACCGGGCACCCCCCGCACCCCGCGGGGACCCCCCCCCGGGGCCCCCCCGCCCCGGGGGGACCAGCCGCTTTCACTTTGATTCCCCCCAGCAGCGTGATGTTTACGCCACCACAACTTTTCACTTCTGAAGTCTGGGAGTCCTTGATTCTCCGTCCTGCCATGCTAATTAACTTCTTAGCAGTCACATTCCTTTCCTTTTTTTTCTTTCTTTTTTTTTTTTTTTTTTACATCAAGGACCAGAAAACATTATGCCTTACTATAAGATCATTTGGAAATATCTGATCTTCAGCGAGTGATCTCGCACATTTTCATCCTGCGTGTTATAACCATAATAAATGCAAGGAGCAAGTGCTGCTGGAAAAAAAAAAAAACAAAACTTTTACTATATTCTAGTGTTTATTATGATTGGAGTTTCTCACCTCCAACGAGTAGCATGAAACATGTTAACGGTTTGAAAAAAAATACCCACCCCACCACCCTGCCGTCACATGTACCCAAATAATAAGGGCACACACACATCCTTCAGGAGAACCCGGGCTG
>VYXB01002065.1:0-15651 GCA_013397135.1 Pachyramphus minor | reverse complement strand
CTCCATGATCTTTTAAGGCATCACCCTCAACATAAGAAGGACAAGTAACTGTTTGAGCAAGACCAGAAAAGGCCACGAAGTTGATAAGAGGACTGGAGCACCATCCCCTGTAAAGAGGCTGAGAAAGTTGGGGCTGTTCAACCTGAAGAAGAGAAGGTTGCATTCAGGCTTCATGGCAACCTTCCAGTGTCTGAAGGGGCTTACAGGGAAGCCAGAGAGGAAGCCAAAATTGTCAGGATTTGTACTGATAGGACAAAGAGTAATGTGTACAAACTGAAAGACTAGGTTAGATATTAAGAAGAAATTCTTTGTTGTGACGGTGGGTGAGACACTGGAACAGGTTGCCCAGAGAAGTTGTGGATGCCCCAGCACTGGCAGTGCTCAAAGCCAGGTTGTATAAGGCCTTGAGCAACCTGGTCTAGTGGGAGATGTCCCTGCCTGAGGCACAGAGGGTTGGGACTGGATGATCTTTAAAGGCACATTCCAGTCCCTTAACATTCTGTGATTCTGTGAAAAATCACACACACCTTGAATTACACAGGTGCATGGACGAATTTCTCACGGGGAAGAGCACGTGTTTGTGCTCTTGCAGCAGTTTGTGATACTGGTGCAAGTTTTATGGCACGTTTATTTGTAGTGAGCTCAACAACATCTCACCTTAAATGCAACATGCTCAGGCTCTGTTTCGCTGTGTGAGGTGGCACCAGAATGAATATGTGTGCAACTCTTGCTTCTTCCCAACATCACAGCCATGGTCAGGCCCAGTCATGGTATCAGCACTGAACAAAGTGACAGAAACAAGGCAGTGCCTGGTTCTGCACACTGTGACAGAAGGTTGCTTGGATTGACCACCCTCCTCCTTTGGGGTGCTCAGAGTTATCATTGTGTTGCCAAAGTAAGGATGAAATTAATACAACTTGGTGTTTAGAGCTGGATTTAGTCATGTAAGCAACACTACCATGGTGTCTGCTTGCCCTCCATGCACACTAACAGGTGTTCCATCATGAAGCAAGTCAAATAATATAAGAAGTAATAGTGGAGGTAAGAGGTAATTGCCGTCTTTAGTGGTAAATTCACGTGTCACAAGACTATTATGACATTTTGAAACAAGAGTTGAAGTTTCACCAATCCATACCATAACATTTGTTGGGCCACAGTATAGGTATGTGTATTAGATACAAAAGTAGTTGACTCCTTACATAGGGCCTGGGCAAGGTTGTTATAGCTGCAATTAATCCAGTACAGTAATGAGGCTCTTAAAGCTGTGGGTCTGTCGTCTTCAGGTTTATTTCCGTTGAAGAAGTAGGGGTTGAGGATTGAAAACATGCCTTTGAGCCACCCCCTGTCATTTTCAAAATTCCGTGTACTGAATAGGAGGAGTAAAGCTGTACTGTTTCTGAGCAGAGGCTCGGATGGAGCCATTTTGATTGTTGTTTCGGAAAACTAGCTACTGCATTCCTTCATGCTGTTGCTCAGCAGCTCCTCCATGCCTTCCTTCTGGAGAAATAAAGTCTAAAAATAATGTCCTGTTTGTTCTTGTGGAGCATTATGAAGGGCAAATGGGGAGGAGGAGGAACAGGCACAGTATCGCCTTGCATTTATTATATTTTACTATTTAAACAGGGCTATAGCTTGTGATTCACAGCCCATTCCAGTAGTGCCCACAGTATGCTAGAGACTTTTCCAGTAGAAAGAAATAAGAGTGCCTGTCCTGGAAATTTTGTTCACAGTTGAAGAACATTTTATTTTATAAAAAGGAATTTTGAAACGTATCCTCTAACGTCAGTAGAAACAGAGAGACAGCACTATTCTGAAAGACACAGGACAAAATAAAAGGGCATTAAAAGCAGAACTAGATTCACTACAGCACCATAATGTTGCCTTTAGGCTGAAGGTAGACATGTAGTTATTTGCCATGGTTCCCATAGTCAACGACTAGTGAACACTTTCCTGAGCAGAGGTCAGTAAATGGAATCAAGCCCAACAGCCTGTTGTTATGAAAGCATTCACAATCATCTTTAAACTGAAAGAATTTCAGAAATTCAAGTTTCTTTTACATGCCACTGTTTGATTTTACTTTGTGTAAAAACTCAAAATTAATTTCTATTTTTTCCCCCTATTAATGCATAAAACTGTGTGGTATGCATGTAAGTGTGTTTTATTTTGGTCATTTCATACTACACTGCATTTTGTACTGCTGTATAGTTCCTACTACTGTCAGTTCCTCCCATTCCACTGACATTCAAACATGATTCAGGACTTTGTTGAAAGCAAAGTTTTCCATATTCTTTTGTTCCTTGTTTTTTTTCACTGTGATTTGGTTCTAACAGCACAGCACGGGAGTCAAAGTAATACATGGAAAGCACCTTTAGTTACAGAGGGAAAGTATAGTAACATACAGATTATTATGTAAACATCCATCCTACTAGAAAAAAACCTGGAGTAACTGAAAGAAAATTGTTAAGAAACTACCTAAATAACATACAACATTGTTTGGTGGCCTGATTGCTGCTGCACACAAAAATCCAAGTGTTGATATTTGGTGATGGGTAAAATAAATTGATTTAGTACAACTGTATAAATCTTGACTCAGCCTCCCTTATGCCCAGAGAAGCAATGTTAGCATGAATGAAAATAGAGCTAGTGTAGATGGAGAATAGCTCATCAAGTTCTCTGCACTCAGCTCCAACTTTTAATATGGTCACTCAATCATAGCCTAATCTAAGGGGAAAATCTTGAAGTTCCTTCACCCTAATTGATTCTACTCTTGGAGTAGCCTTGGAAAGCCCATTTACACCAGGTTGCAGTTTCTCACAGTGTACAGGACTGAAACTGAAAGGGGAAATATGCAGCATGTTTTTTTAACTTGGTTTAACAATCACAGAATATGCTGAGCTGAAAGAGACCCATCAGGATCATTGAGTTCAACTCCTGGCCCTGAAAGGTTTGAGACTTGGGCTGAGGACAGAACTGTTGCAACTTAGGCAGCACAGTGCAGAGGTGCAGAAATTGGGAGACTGCCTGTGTGGTTAGCAGAGAGAAGCTTCATCGTAACATTATTCTGCATGCTTCAGTGCAGGGTACATACCTTGATTCACTTACTAGAAGAAAAATCTCACTCTTAAATTAGGTAAAACAGAGACATGGGACCTCTAAACTTTAGATCTAAATTAAGTACCTAAAACCAAAGAGTGTGAAACTACTTGTGGATGTTCAGTTAGGGATCTAGTGTTGTTAAAAAGGCTAATAAAACATTTGAAATTAAACAAAAATAATTGCATGTGTTAGTCATAGTAATATGCAGTTTTACAGTTAACAATGAAAAGTTGCAGATAGTATGTAGAATTAAGCAGGAATATGGGCAAGAATAGTTCTATGTTGCTTTAATTTTCTTACATTGATGCATACAGATGAGGTGTAATGAATAGTTTCATTTTCTCTGGGTGAGCATATCACTGTACATAAAATGAAAAGGGAACAGGTTTTAGGGGGAAAATGTAGCACCCAATTTTGGCTTTTCAAGCTGAATCCTTTGTATTTCTTGCAAATTGAAAAGTAATTGTCTCTGTAAAGGGACTATGATATTTGAGAGTGGGATCTGTTAGCTAATTGTTCTCTAAGTTGGTTTATAAAGGTTGTTTCAATTTCACACCACCCACCAGGAGCATTTGTCTCTGCTGGTTATCACATATTTGCTTTTTATTAATGGCAGGATTTTACTGATTATTGTATTATGCAGTTAGCACACTGGCCTTTCCAGTCTGGATTTTTAACCTTTTTTGAAGTCTTTTTGATCTTTTAACACTGAGACTGCTGAAGAAATGTCCCTTGTTTTTATGTATTTGTTAGTAGTAAACATGTGGCACACACGGCATGTTCCCTTTTTGGCACTGCACCTATTCAATATGTTTTGCAGGCAACTGTTTCCTTAGATTGTCTGTTTTCTTTCTTCTCAATGCAGCTTTGAGATTGTAATGCCAAGATATACGATGCTTTTACAGCTTGCTTTTTCTCTTCTTAAACTCAGTCTATTTGGGTATGCTTACAAGTTTGCTTACATGGCACTTGTTACCTGGCCCCAGGACCTGTTGAAAACTGTACCTGTGTGTCACTCGTGTCTTGGAGCGCAGGGCAGATTTTGGCTTTGTATTCCTGTCAGCGGTATTTATCTGTGCCTATGCTCCTGCATCTTGAAAATGGAGACAAGTGCATTGAACCGATACAGTGGACAAGCTCCTGGCATATGTGAGCCAATTACAGGAAAGTGGGACTGTCTGCCTGTTCTCTTCAGATCACAAACAATTACAGGAACATAAACATGCTGAGCAGTGCCTTTTGCGTGGGTAAATCAGCACAGAGCTGCAACTGTGTAATATTGGAAAGTTAGAGCCTAGGTACCTTAGATACTTTTAATTAGAATTGGGCAGATATTTAGTAAAGAAAATGTGTAGAATGCTTTATTTTGAGGCAGGGCACACAGTTTATCCCAAAAGGGCATCAAGTAAGGGGTATTTCTATGAGGTTAGATGTAACTAAAGATATTGAAAACAGAGACTTGACAAACAGTGAAGATTCTTAAAAATTGAATCTACCTAGTTACAGCTCCCAAGTATTTTCATGCTGGTATGTCTCCTCTTGCTAAAGCTTTTAAAAAGCTTTTTTATATTTTTAAAGTAGTTCAAAACATCAGACATTTACCGAGCCAGATAAATAACTACACATTCAGTCAAATTACACACCAACTGCAACATCACTGAATACTTTTCTTACAGAGAATGCACCCTGCTCAGCTGTTTATAAAGATTGTTAAAATCATTCATTTTCTTCATGATCACACTTCTAGACAAACCTCTGTCTGAAGCAATACTCCCCTTCCATATCTGTATCCTTTCAAAGATCTCCAAAACCAATATTAACGTTAACTTGTCTGAAGTGTCTTTGCTTTGGAAACAGGCAGGGCAAGCTCTCCTGTAGTTCAGAAGGGTCAGTGAGAGCTGCAAAGAAGCACAGAAACCAGGCAGAACAATACTAATGTAGCTGGCATTTGATTGAAGATAATTGATACGAAGTTCTAGTAGAAAATGGATTTCCCAGTTTTGTCAGGGTGCCTTTATGTGTAGTGAAAGGCTGCTGCAGAGGGGTTGCTGCTTAGGAGGCAGTAAAAAAATCCTGTCAAATCCATGCTATCTAGAAGGATGAAATAGAACTGGATATCAGCCCACAGAAGGAAGCATTAAGGAACAAAGAATTACTGTCGTCATAAAAACAGCATCTACATGCCGAATGGGGCTTTCAACTAAGCAAGCATTTGGTGAAATAAAGGGGAAATTCATCTGAATAATATTTTGTTTAAAAGTTTTTTAATTAAAGTAATGACAGACATTTCAGTAGAACTCTCAATGAAACAAATTAAAAATTTCTGTCACTATTACAATCAGGAGATGAAAAATATTTTAATCCTTCTGTCCACATGCAATGTGTTTTCTAGTGAGAAGAACATAACAAGAAGCTCTGCTTTATTTGAAGGCAATACATTTGTCACCAGTAAACCCCAGGTGAACCCACATTTGAACCCCAGGTCCCTAGAAGGAGCTAATAGAAGTCTGATGTTTTATGCTCAAGTCATAAAACGTAATAGAAAAATCAACAGCACTTCATAGACTGTTTTTGTCAGTTGCAACTCTATTACTCTCCATGAGCAAGCCAGGAGTTAAGGTGTATATTGCATTTCTGAATGGCATAATTACAGTTTCCTTCTGTTCAGTTAATTTTTTTTTTGTCTATACACAAAACTGAACTTACAGTCAATGTACTGTAGATATTACAGGAAATTTAAGGTATTGTTTAGATTTCTTGTTAAAAGCTGCAGCACTTTTTACGAAGATCAATTGCACAGTTACTGTTTGAAAAATACGATGCATTAGGAATAAATCACTCTGAAGAAAAATTGTAAGTTGCTATGATGTAAAACATGTTTATGTTCATTACTTTTCCCTTTTGGTCTTTTATGATTAATAGTATGTTGTGCAGAATTCGACTGAATATGAATATTCTCCTTCTACCTTAGAAAGAATGCAATATGCATTCACATTGTTGCCTCACATTGATTTTCACACCATAGGGAGGAAACCCTGGAACCTTTTTTTGACCTTCTATTCAGTTTTATTAGACTAGGTTACCCTTTACATGCTAACCTTAGCTATATTCTTCACTCTTTACATACTGATGCAATTAAGATGCTCCGATAATCTGAATAAGCATTTTCAGTGAAGGCTTATTCAGTCCTATATAAGAAATCTTCTAATGTCTTGAATCTGCGTGACCTTAAGACCTGAATTTTCAAGGCAGAGTAAAAGGTTAAATAATCACAGTCTTTACATCTCACATGGATTCACAACAGATGAGATGGAAAACTGCATAAACTAGGGACTCTGTTTTGTCGAAATGGATTTGTCAAAAATAGTCTTATTTCTACTTAATCAACCCAGTGTAAATTACTTGTCTATGTATATTTAATCAACCCAGTGTAAATTATTTGTCTATGTACAAAAGCAGAACAATGAACCTAGCAATTGGTACGTGAAAATAAAAGAAAAATATATACTGAGTGGCTAGAATGCACTTACATACCTGGTCAGACACACAGAGCTATTCACCTATGCCAGCAAAGAGCCATTTCTAACACAGCAATTTTCAGATTTCTAATTTCTTAGCATTCCTAAAGGAAAGGTATGGAAAACAGTTATATCAGTGAAAATTAAACATCAATTAAAGAAAATATATCCAACAAACAGACAAACAAACAAAACCAAAAAAAAGCTACACCAAAACTATCTGCAGAGTCATAGTTAACATCTTCTTTCTAGATAGCATCTTTTTGTGTATGTCACTTTGTTTGGAAAGTGAAATTATGTTCCAGTTGCCTTATGCCTGGTGAATTATGTTTTACCTGCTAAGCAAAATATAATATAGCCTGTCTTCTCAGCCCTGGTAGCAGCTGGCAAAAATAATTAAAAAAACCCCAAGTTTCTGTGTCTAAGCACCTCAATAAAGCATAAGACTTATAAAACATAAACCAAATTTCCAAGACTAAGGGAGAATGTTAAACTAATATTGCCTACAGCCTTCTACTTCAGAGGTGGCCCATAACTTTGCAGCATATGTGCTGTTTCAACTGTATACCTGAAAAAAAAATTAAGATTATGGATTCTCTCTTTAGCTATTCTCATGTCTTTCAAACATGTTTTCCTGTGGCACATGCCATCTACCAATAGGTGGAAAACCAAAAATATGAAAAAGAATGGGGTGCTCCTGTGTTCCCAAACAGTATTTTAAAGCTACTTAGTGAAAGAAATTCCCAAGATGTTCATAACAGCTAGTAAATGTTCACACTTGAAAACGTATTTAATATAATTAGGTAAATCAGAAAAGTTCTTACATCATACTATGATTATGACCTCAAGAATGATATTTCTTACAATGGAGATATGGAATGTCCTTGGCACCTTTCTACTCCCTAATCCAGCACCCTCTGCCGAAGACACTCACAGGAGACATGCCGCTCCTCCTTGGAGTGATGCATCTTGGGCAGAGAAGGACTAGAACAGTCAATTCTTTCTGCAGCCACTGTGCAGAATAAAACTCCTGTAGTTTTCTTTGTAGATTTGATACCACCACAGGGTCTGTGTATTCAGTGTCTCTGAGCCTTGTCAGTGTGGCTTCAACTGAGCTACACACTGTAGCATGAGGTGGGAACAAGACAGAACTGCTGAGATCTGCTCTGACCCTGGAATAAGATTTTTATATGCAACCAGTAGCCCTTTAGCCTGGAAAAGACAGAGTAGGAATTTGACTCAACAGATACCCACATCCATATGTATGTCTGCATTATACTCAAGACACTTCATAATAACAGAATTTAGCTAAAAGGAATATCATTTAAAGAAAACAGACCAATTTTTTTCATTACATAAATTAGTGCAGGACTAAAAATACTGTTTAAAAGAAGTGAGGTTTTGACTCTCAATATGTTAAAATGTGTGGCTTTTTTAACATAAACTTGCTAAGATAAATTAATCTACAGCCACGTTTCCCAACAGTTGCCTAAAGTTCCAGTTTTTCAGGGTTCAGCTTGAAGTGCTTTAAGCATGATTTTTCAGAGGTGATGAGAGCACACAAGAACAAGACTAATGAATGTGTCTGAAACTTTTGGCAATGTCTGAATTCCACAAAGGTTACATAAAATATTATGAACATCTGAAATAAATAACCACAATGTATGGACAATCATGTAGAACTGTGATGTTAAAAAGTGGAAGTGTATTCATCATTTATATTCCTTTCTCCACTCTTTTAACAGAACACCATTGAACTCCAATGAAATCTTGGCCATAGTCTTTTTTTTCCTCTTTTACTCAATCCTGTGTTCAATTCATCATAATCCTATGTTTAAAGCATCTGTTTGTTGCCATGGAAATTATTGATGTCACAAATTCAGTTAGAACTTCATGACATGCTCAAATACTAAAAAAAAAAAATGAGGCTAGAGAAAAAGAAAATCATTGTTCAAATAGCAAAGCTTAGGTAACAAGATAAAAGGAAAAAGTACACAGGGATATGCGAAGAGTAAAGCAATTTATTATTTAAATCTGTTGGAGGAAATTTCTCTTTCAAATACAGGGTGATGTTTTTAGAATTGTATGAAAAATTCATATATATAAGGATATCATAAACCCAAGCATTCTAAACCTTTACACCTTGAACTATTACATATCACAAAACAAAATAGACACAATAGTGACCAAGAAGTGAAATAAGTAGGTTTCTTAATGTAAAGAATTGGAAAATAAATAAGTTTTAATTAAGAGTTGCTACATACACTCTTTATTCATTACTGGAAAAGTTAATTGAAATACCATTTAAAGATTTATTCAAATTGATGTTGGCACATTCACAAAGTGGCATTTCTCTGATTTTGCATCTTTTTAGTCATCATGCTGTATCTAAGACTTCAATTACATGGGTTGGCTGAAAACTTTTTACAGGCTGTATTATGTGGTCTGTGAGACTTGTCAAATACAGTATGTCTTCAAGTAAAAATTCTCTTGTAAGATGCTCAATGGCACCAAGTGAAGTACCTTCCCATTTATAGTATAGAATTTCCAGTAACCACCTGCTTCACTGTTACTGATAGAAAACTAGAAGCAAAGGTAAGAAACAGATAGTTGATAACAACTTGAAGGCAGAAATTTTGAAAGGAAAAAAAAATAAATAATTGCTGCGACCTTCTGAATATATTCTTGTTGAAATCCCAGTAAGTAGCAAAGCAATTTCTATCTTCATAATAGGACTAAACAGCCTTGTGAATAGGATAAAATTTTAAAAATATATTGTTTTCCTCAGTATTTCCCTATTGGCTAGCTTAGATTGTTTGCTGCTTACATTGCTTTTTTGGATATCCCAGTCTCAAAGTGTCTACCTTCTCTTGTGGAAGTTCCAAAAGGCTGTAGAGCCCAGGAGAGCAACTAGATGTCTTAAAAATTGGGTGTTGAAACGCTTTCTATCATGATAGCCAGTTCACTTTTGGAAGAATGTAGCAGCAAAGTTCACTTTAAGAAAGTCTAAGAAAACTGATTAATATATACAGGTGGACCTCATAAGAGATGCAGGTGGGGATGAATACTGTAGACTCTTTCTGTTCTGTCCCTTTTCTGTTTAGAGGTACAAATGCCCAGATCTTGGCTAGACTTGGAGCCCAGAGAGAGTTGGAATGTGCGACTGGACCTGAATAGGTGGAGGACTGCCATTTACATGTGACCTGGGAGATCTAAGAAAGATCTGTTCTGTCTCTGTGTTAGATTATTGTACAATATCAATTTATAACCACTTCTTGGTACTTGTGTTGTATTTGAATACTTAGCCTGTATTAGCAACAGCTGCACAACTGAGACCCCAATCCAAAACCCACTGGAATCAATGGAGGGTCCCACTGAAAAGAGCTATTGTCAATGTTGTAAAGTTGGGAAGCCTGAGGTTGCTGATAGCTAACATATTCCATCTTCCTAATAAGCATTTATGCTACCTAAGCTTGGCTTATTAGTATCTAATTGGAAACCGGGAATAAACTTCTTTCAGTCAGGATTTCATTAAATTTACAAGTGTGTGGGATGTAGAATAGATGAAAGACATTTGAGGCTGACTTTGGCACAGAGCTGTTCATCCAAACACACTGTTTCTTTTCCATATTTGAAAGGTAAAAGCAGAAAACTATTTCATGCTTTAGTAAGATGCTGCCTATGTTTGTCCCCCTGTCCACATTATAGAACAGTTTACAATTATAATAAATGCAGCATTCAGACTAAGATTTGCCGTGGTGAATACCTGCCTCTGGCTTTGTCCAAGATTAAACTGGAATGGCCCAGTAATTTCTAGGATTTGCCTTGGAGGAAATTAATTGTCTTGAAAGATATGCCAGCTAGACTTATGTGCCATCTCCATGTCTTTTTAAGGAGCACTACACTTGTCAGTGACATCACAGGAATGCCCAGGATGCACCTTTTTTTCAAAAGTCATGCAAAGTGGCTAAGCTGCAGTATTTCCACCTTGGAGGCCTACAGTTTAGAAATAAGCCATATGAAAAGACAGGTATGTCTTGGATAAAAGCGGTGATATTGAGTCAGTGTCATAGCAGGAATTAAATCTGTGCAAGTATCCATGCATTTTTTTCCAAACTGTTTGAAAACACCTTTAAAGCTACATGTTCTATAGAAGAACCAAAACAAAATGCTGTCTTTATACATTTTTGCTTTTTTCTCCTGAGTGGAGCAGTGATCTGCTCTAAATTAGCAAGATATTCATTCAAGCTGTGCAAGATTCTCATAAATAACATGAATAACATTGTACGATCTGTTAGCATCAGAGCCTGAGCTTAGAGATAAATGTGGAAAAATCTTTTGCTGGCATAGCCACCTGTGAGAGGAATCAAGGATGGAACGAAGAGAATTAGTAAACCTGCTCAGACTCTCAATTTGTGTTGTCCAAACTCACCCTATAAAAGTTTTCAAGAAATAAGGTGTAAGATCAGTTAATTCTCTGGGGTGCTGGGCTTGTCAGTCATAAATGGCTTGTAAAATTTCTTGGGTAATTTCTAAGTGATCTTGTTTGTCCTCCCTAAGAATGTCTTGTATACAGGAATCACAGGTAACAGGGTTTTCATGAGGTCAAACGGAAAGAAACTAACACAGTTTGATCTCATCAACTCTTACTACAAAGAAAATGACAATTTGTCACCCTCTCCCAGGAAAATTCCAAAAGAAGTTGCAAGATCTGCAATTTTCCCTACTAGTAAGTGCTAAAAATACAGGAAAGGACATTTTGTAAAAGTGAACTTTCACCTCTGACCTACATATTTGTTTTTCTCTTAATGACAAATTACACAAGCAAAATTACATGCATTTGCTAACACTTTCTTCCCTTAAATGATTTCATAGCATGTTCAGATTCAATTCCCAAGTTATGCCTTAACATTGCTGGCTATGATTTTTTTAGGCTATAATGCTACTGAATTATTTTATTTTATATGTGTAGGAGTTGCCAAAGATTTCCAAAGAAAGCAACTTGTTTTACAAGACTTGGCAGATAACAACAAAACAATTTGGGGAATTCGGGGCGGGGGGGGCTATCTTTAAACTTACAAAACAGGAAATAAGTATTTTCAGTTCTTATGTACATTGCAAATTTTTACTACAAACCACTGTAAAATTTATTAATTTGAGGTTTTATATCAAATCAGACAGCTAAAATTGGATTATTGTTGGACAATTCATACATACCTACATTTTTATTCATCCAACTCTATGAAAAAAAGTAAAGACCTCCACAATTTCTGAAGATGAATTTAAAAGTGTTGAATATGTTTCAAGGTATAAACATAATATAATCCTGGTACCCCTGAACCCAATGGCTATACCCCTTTTGACTACATTAGGGGCACGATTTCACCTTATTTCACCCTGTAAAATAGGTGGTTTTAGTTTTTTGTGTATCATTTTAGTCTGAATTCTGCATATTTTTTCTGCCTCCTCCGCCTTCGTGCTAATTGAGATGCATTTGCTCATAAACCGTGTTACCTGAAGACACATCGCAACTCCAACCTCCTGCATTTGGAAATAACTGGATTTTAGCTGCTTTGTTCTGAGTACACAAGAAGGTCTTATTTTTAGAAAATTTCAGTTCCTTACTATGAGAAACCCATGCTTCTTAAAAAGTCAGGTGACTGAAAAGGAGTGACATGAAACTAGTAAGGAAGGATACTGAGACTAGGCAGATCTGTGTTTAGGGTGGTATGTAGTACAGTTAGAAAGAGAAAATTTGTATTTAAACTGTATCAGGAAAAAAACCCGATCCATCTCAATGGAAAAAAGTCAGGGAACTACTGCAGTATGAACTGAAAAATCCAATAATTTGCCAAGGTTTAGATTAGCCAAGGATTTGGTTAGGAAAAATAGTGAAGAATACATCCTTTGGCAGTGATGGTAGGTGTGGCTTAGCTTGATTTTTCCAACTCTAGTGTCACCTGAAATCAAAATAAGGAAAAGGCTCAGAAAAAAAAAATACTGTCCACTCAAAGGAATTACAAATGCCTTGTCTTATGAATTATATTTTCCAAAGTAATTAATATATATTTTTGCTGCTACAGCCTAGCTAATATTTCAAAACCATCTTTGCTGGACTGTACACATTTTTCACATTATAAATATGAAACTTCACACTTTTCTGTTTCTCTGCATTTTTTTAACTCAAGTTCCCTCTTAGGTCTGTATTTGAATTGTCATCCAATGAACTCAAGCTTTTTCAACAGATTGGGTCTTCTTACTAGTATTATTCTTATTGCTATGCAATAAAATAATAGTAGCAATTATTTGACATTTCAGAAAGGAACTGATGAGGTGAGAAAGTGTTTAATTGAGTAGGAATCAGATACAGGTCAGGATGTTATAGCAACCCTAAAAGATAATGAAAATAATTTATACATTAAATAATCCCTTCCCAAAGTGTGATTATAATAAACGTATATTTCTTAAATAGAACCCTAATTCAAAAAGCGCTCAGGAGCAGAGATAGCTAACCGACTATTTGACATTTTCATGTATTATAAGGGAACAGTAAATTTTCAGTAGTGGCTGAAGTCAGACCCAGAGCAAATCATAGTAACTCTGTACGTATTTTTACTTGCTATGAAAATGAAGCATGTCTTCCAATTATGTTAAACGTCACTCCATAAGCTTTTGTTTGTAATGATAGTGATAAGTTGCAACAAAGAAAAGATTTGATAAACTGGAGGTGGGGTTAAGGGTAAAACACACTAAGTTCTAATGAAAGTCAGACAATAATACAACCATTTTGCCCCCTTTTAGTAAGGACTGGGAATGTGATTCATTTTTTTACACACCAGTGACTTCTGTGGCCTCTCCCCTACTATATACATATTTCAGTCATATGGTTTGGTTTTATGTAGTCCTGCAAGGAGCAGGGAGTTGGTCTCAATGATCCTTATGTGTCACTTCCAGCTTCAGACATTCAGTGATTCTGTGAATTGTTCTTCGATTAGAATTTCCAATTGTCGCAGCTTTTCATTTGGAAGGGGCCACTGGTCTACCCAAATCGGTTTTTGTGTGAGCCAATTCAGTTTGGGTAGCAGCTCCTCACCAGTGGCCGAAGTTACAAATTTGTCTTAATTTTGGTACCCCATTGAACCAGTATGTCCCTGCCCCAGAGCGTAGTTGGTAAAGGCAGAATTAGGGGCTTACAAGTGGCTACATTTTTGTCTGGATCCGTAAATGTTATCACATGTTTGCTTTGTTGGGGTCTCCGAGAACCTCCCACCCCAGACACATTTACAAATGTTTCTTCAACAGGCCAAGACTGTGGCCGGTCTTTTGTAGCCATAATAGTGACATCTGGCCCTGTGTCAAGTAACCCTTTAACCGCGATATTTCCCAGTCGTGAAGCAATGTGGACAGTCATGAGTGGTTGGGTGTCCGTCAGCGTTGTCGTCCAGTTGACGATTTTGGTGGTCTCGTGTCCTTCACTGGAATTCTGTGTCGGTGGAGCTAATTGTGACACAGGTAGTAGAGTTGCTATCGGCTCTCGCTGTGTGATTTCTGTAGGTGGGAGAAGAACTCGAACGAAAATAGTCAGGTTAGTAATGTCACAGTTATTAATAAGTTCGGTTTGGGCAATAACACCCTTAGAAGAGGCTTCTTCAGATGGATGGACCAGATAACACTCTTCTTTCTTTAGAGTTTTGTCAGGGGTTGTGGTAATTGTGCACTCTTCTCCCGTCAGGGTGGTTGGTGTGATGGAGGGATAAAGTGCGATGTGCTGTATAGTCTTTAATGGAGAGTCGGCTCGGATTGAGCCCGTGTGAGGTAGATTGAGGAGGCATTTGTTGTCATCACGCCCCTCTTGGCACTCAGGAGAGAGTTTCCCTGGTCACTATCCAGCTTGCGTTGTGGAGGTGGGGTGTTGAAAGTAACTTGCTTTTTGTATTGAGCTTTAGGTGATTTTGGTGGAAGAGGATCACCATTAACATCAGTCACTGACCTACACAGAGAGGTCCAGTGCTTTCCTTTCCCACATCTTTGGCAATTAAATCTTGGTAACTGTTTGCTGGTTAGTGGTTGTGGTTGTTGATTCTCGGGACAGTGTCTCTCTAGATGCCCCTCTTTTTCGCAATTAAAACATTGGCCTTTAACGGCACACATTACCAGTTTTAAGTCTTCTTTGGTAGACCCTACGGTACGACAAGCTTCAATCATTTCCAGTAACGTGGGGTTTTTTAGGGGGCGTAAGATTTTTTGACATTCTGCGTTAGCTTTCTCAACTACTAACGACTTGAAAAGTATATCTTGTGATGTTACATCGTTAATCTGTTTGGCAATAGCTTCTTTTAAACGCGTAGCAAAGTCAAAGAATGGCTCTTTAGGGCCTTGGAATATTAGGGTGTATGAAGGAGTGTTGGTGCTGATTTTAGCCACTTTCTTAATGGCTTTAAATGCTAATTCACTGGTCTTATGTATTAACGACATGTGTGTCATGGCTTGTGCTGTATTGGAGGTGTATGCTCCTTCTCCGTATAATCTATCAATGGCTTGTTCGTGTGTCATTCCCCTAATGTCTCCACCGTCTTTAACGTACCTCTTAATTAACAACTTCCACTCTGCTTCAAAAGCAGAATATTCTAGTGTTGGTAACCATGCACTCACCACCTGTCTGATATCATTAGGTGTGAGATCGAATGCATTAAAAAATGATTCAAGGAGACTGAGGGTGTATGGGGAATTCAAGCCATGTTCGGTTACAGTTTTTTTAATATCCTTAAGAACTAGGTATGAGATCGGTCTCCATTGTGGAGGTCTACCATCCTCTTTAATTATTGGGAAAGCCTGGAGCATTTCTAAATCGCCAGCAAGGGCTGCTTGTTCATGAAACACTCTCCAGGCTTTCTCCTGTGCCTCAACTACATCACGTGCGGTGTCTACCTGAGGGTGTGGTGTAACTGGTTCTGGGGTAACGGTAGCAGCGGGGAAAGTGCAGAGATCTTTAGCATTTTTTGAGGTTTTAAATGTAAGGATCTTCTTGTCTGTGGGT
>VYXB01002063.1:14383-82367 GCA_013397135.1 Pachyramphus minor | reverse complement strand
GCAAACCTCCATCCGCTCGCTCCAAAGCACACTCCGAAGTTCTTCAGACGCCTCTCGGGAGGCCCGCACCGCGCGGCCGGGCTCCTGCGGTGCTGCGCAGCCAGCAATGACTGATTACAATAAGCTAAAAATAAATTATAATCTTTGCAACAGAATCCCAAATTTAGTCCTCAATGATTTAAGATGGTTTATCTATCCCAATACAAATGTAACCTACTCAAGAGAGATTAATTCTTCACATTAAATTCGGGGAGAGGGGCTGGGGCAGTTTTGTTGTGGTGGTTGGTGGGGTTTTTAGTGTTGTTTTGGTTTTTTTTTTTAAGATTGGGTTATTTTAAATGCAAGGAACAAAAAAAAAAATAATTCTTATCCATTGACTTGGACTTTCTTGAAGTGGACCCTCAGCTGTACTTTCCCTTCTCCCATGATGACTACTTCAGGAGCTGGCTCTACATGTAGAATAATTTTAAATTTAAACTTAACTGATCAAGCCCTAAAAAATAACAATAATTTTAAAAAAATCATCATCTCTAAAATTCATAGCCCTTACTTGGATTCATTTTTCAGATAAAGAATCCATATAAACCTTGGGCTTTTAATGTTTTACCCCAAATAATTTACTGGATGATATAATAAATGCATCTATATTCAAATCATCCTTTTCTAGTATTGATGGAATGACTTTGGAACCTGTTTCCGAGGTAGGACTTAATCCCTAGATATAACTAGCTCAAACATCAAATCACATAGTGAGACATCTAATTTTTCTCTTTAGGTTCACTTGTAAGTAATTATTTTGTCCTCATCCTGATCTTCATTTTACACACATCCCCAGTTCCAGTTTCAATGGTCTGCAGGACTTGAGACAGTGTTTAGCCGATGTGTTTTCTCTGCTTCAAAAGGATAAAAGTAGACAGTGGGATTGGCAAAATAGGGAAAAAAATAAAATATTAGAGAATCCCTGCTTCTATTCTATTTGATGGGCAAAAGTGCCCTGGCTGTGGTGGCCTCTGGCCAGAGAGACCCTGACACCATTATAATAGCCCTTCAAAAGCATTTCTAACCACAGAAAAGGCATTGCCCTGGAACAACATCTGGGTAATAGGCATATATCTGGATGTACATCAATATAAGAGTATAAAAAAAGTTTTTAAAAGGCACAAAGGAAATAACAGATGGATATGTACGGTCCAGCACCATTAAAAATTGGAGATGAGGGCATGGTTATAATTTCATAATTTCAGCAGACAGCTGTCAAGGCCAGAGGTGTTACAGAGGTTTATAGCAACTCAGGGCCTATTTCATTCTCCTGAAGATGAACAGGACTCTGCTTTTATTCAGAACAAAACACTCATGCTGCAATAAATATGACAGGGCAAATGCTCACCTAATACAAATAAACACAGCTTCTAAAAAGCACTGTATAGCTGCTAAGGACTTGGCCTTCTGAGTAAATGATTTCTTCTCATGGCTTTTTGCTTGTGAGTGACAAAGAATCAATCTTTAATCAAAAATATACATCCTACAACAAATTAAAATTATATTGTCATTTTTCATCTATTGTTCCTGTGACAACCAAAAATACAGAGAGTCTGAAGCACAAGCAGCAGTGTTCAGCAACCTTCATTTTCAGTCACGTATATATTCACTTCAGCAGTTTTACCCTTATATCCACAAAAGAACTTAAAAGAAAGAACCATAAAATCTGTATTTTCTCTGTTCAGTGTTAAACCAAATCCGTCCATGAATCCCTCCTGCCTCATTGCAATGCCACCAAAACTGGGCTCTATAAAACCCTGTTTGAAATTCAGGTGACCCATTCCACACAATACAGAAACATGAAAATTATACAATCCCTTGGAAGTCAAAACAGATTTTTGGGTAACAAAGCTCCCAGTGAACTGGGTGTAGGTGAGTGGACTCTGGGATTCTGCTTTTCCTGCTTTTTGCAGAAAAAGCTGCATGGATGGGGAAGGAAGAAACGGGCATGGGATATGTTTGTGCAGTTAGAAAGGAGCTGTATACAATATCAGCAGCATTTTTTTCATGCATCTTAAGACTTACCAACCACTCCAAAAACCAACTAGTATGGCAAAAAATTAGTTTTTCTTTATTTAGTTTGTTCTTCAGGTCTATTTCTTACAAGACTCTCATTTTGAAATACTCGACTTGACTTTAGGATTTTACTTTAAGATTTTACTTTAAAAAAACTGGCCTGGTGTGGACTCATTTACAGGCAGGTTAGGATGCAATTTTGCACTCTCCTAGGAGGGGTAACAGGCTTCACTTCTGATGTGGGCTAAGAGTGAACTAGGGATTCATTCTCACACCCACACTGCCTGAGGTCTTTTCGGCCATAGTGAATTCAGATGTCTCTTTGCAGAGTCAGGGCATTCAACTCAAGTTTTGCTGCTGAATAAACCACATCAACAAAACCACAGGCTCTGTATCAGCAGAGATCATAAAGCACAACCCTTCTCTGTATATACAACTGTGCAGCATAGTCTGATGTATTGGCCTACTCAGTGTCTGATTCAGTAAAGACCACATTTTCACCAGATAAAACCTTTGCTGTTGAAGCTGGCTGAAGGTCTGCCTCTGGCCACAAGAAGTAGAATAGTAGAACAGCTCCACTTTGCTTGGATAGCCACATCTCAAGCCTGTACTTAAAACCTCTTTCTTGCTATTAATCCTTTCCTAACTCTGAATCATTGCCTGAGCAGGCCATAAATAGTAATTAATAATAAACAGTATTAGATATAATAATATTATTATTATTCTTTTCTTCATTTAAGCAACAATTCTTAAGCCCAGATGGACAAACTGTGAAACTAGCTCTCAAAATATTTTCCAAAATGATTAACACCAACCTACCAACATTACCAAATATTTGAAAAGCATTGACAATCTCAAAAGCAAAAGTAACCACAAAGGCAAAGCAAAAAAAGGAATTCATTCATGGTTTCCCATGGGCAGGCAGGTGTTCAGACATTCCCAAGACACGGCTCCATGGCTCCATCACCTGTAACAGTGACTTAGGAAGACAAACATCATCACTCTGAACATCCTTTCTTCTTCATTCTTATCCCAGCTGTATATAGTGAGCATGATGTCATATGGTATGGAATGTCTACCCCAGTTACTGGTAGGGCAGTACAAAAAGCAGAAGAAGCCTGGACTCTGTTTAAGCACCACTCAGAAGTAACTAAAACACCCCTGAATTACCAATGCTGTTTCCAGCACAAATCCACAAAACAGCCCCATACTGGCTACAATGAAGAAAAATAACTTAATCCCAGCTGAAACCAGCACACAAATAAATTTTACACATTAGGGCTTGGCTCTTGATAACAAAAAGCAGCAGAAACAAACTTCTTAACACCAATTTGTAGATGTTAAAAAGGGCATTCTTCTTTATTCAGCATGCTTGACATTCAGAGGATAGCTCCTCTAGTTGAACGTGCCAAATGACAGGTGGGCAGGGCTTTTTATTACACATATTGTTTGAATATTCATTAGATAGTCTCGCTTACTTGATATATATTCATTAGTTTGTTTACACAGTCACACCCCTATTGGAAGTCCTTCTTTGGTCTTTCCAGGTCTTCTTCATTGTCTTAACTTCAGTTCGTGAGCAGGTACAGCGTCATTGTGTTCTACCACCCAAACCTGTTATGTTTCTTCTTTGTCTTATTTGAGTACACAGAGCTTAGTTTACATATTCTTTGTTTGAGTATATCCTTATCGAATTCTCTAGGACTTCTCTAAGACTGTATTGTTCCTTATTGGGACATTCTGGGATACTGGGAGTAAAGTTTCTATGTCTTCTATCACTCTAGCCCAGAAAGTTATATAAATTTATTTCTCTGTAGGGCAGAAGACCCCTACATTGGAATAAATGGAAAAAATGTGATATACGAAGTTAGTCACACATATCTGAGTGCCAATGTTATAGATCTTGCCTGGAGGACTAAAAAAAAAAATATTTTAATTCTGACCCAAAGTAATAAATTTGCTTTATTGTAATAAAATATTGTAATAAAATAATGTAATATAGATTACATTATTTTTCTCTTTTTTTTCCTTTCACTGAGGAATATAGATATCACTTTAAAGAGTCAGAAGGAAAGAGCCTTTCTTTTCTAAGAAAATCTTCTATTTTATTTTCTGTTTTATTGATTTATAAAAGAAAGATTTTGCAAGTGATTTCTACAGTCTCTCTATTTCATCACTTTCGGTACTCACTCATCTTAATAATTTTGGACTGTGAAGCAGAAAAGCTGAGGTAGCAGTTCATATCTTGCTCTGTCATTCTTTCTGCAAAAACATTAACCTCTAAAAGGACTGCGATAACAAATAGGTGCCTTAATGGGCCAAATCATTAAAACCAAATCTATTAGTTCATCTCTCAGCCAGCACATCATTTGTTTGCACAGGCCCACACCCTAGGTAGGCTTTAGCAAAAGTAAGTCTTCCATCATTATAAGCAGATTTACAGAGAGGAACTAAAAAGAGAAGAAAAAATGGTCTCAATTTTCAACTCTATTAGAATTGTAACTCATTCTCTCATTGAATATTACACATCATGATTTTCATAAACCTCATGTCCAGCAGTTCCTAAGCAGTATTGCTTTCTTTGGCTGAGAGACCTTGCATAAAGAAACACTTTAGAAATTATATTATTCGCACTTCAACCCATTATTAAATAAAGCTGTAATCATGTTGCCCTAAATGTACTTGTCTCACATTGAATAGTCTTCTATCTTTTCCTCTTGAACAGACGCTGCATGCTGTTGCACAGTCAAGGGTAATTCCATTCTTCCTAAACATGATTGCCTTCATTTCAATTTTCCCCTATTATTAAAATAACAGAAATATTAGTTGTGCAAATTGTGATTTTCTTTATTACTAGCACCTTAAGACCTACTCCAACAAATGACTTTATTAAAATATAACAAGCTTCTCTATTCTTTTTTTTCCTTTGAAGCAGAGAAGAGTGTCTACAGAAAACACAGTAGTAAGCTAATATTTAGATTTGTATTTTGGAATACTGATAATGAGTGTGGGCCAAAAGTGATTGTTTTTATGATCTTTCTAGAGCCTCAAAATTATTTTAGGAAGAAAAGTCCACAATTTCCACAAGACTCTCTTTTGTATATAAAACATAAATGTTTTGTTCAACTAAATTGTATAATATTGTAATTAAAAAAATAAAATGCACACGGTAAAATTTTAAGAGTACACTAACATAAAAATGTTGAGAATACACCACAGGAGGTTTATATGTGGTGGAAAACAACATCTGAAGAGAAAGAGAACTGAAGAAAAGACAGCTTTAAAGTGCAGCTGGACTACTGGACAACAAATGGCTTCCTACCTCAGAGATTGCCTTTTCATATTATAAAAGTGTTGTGTTTATTCAATTTATTAACAATGTTGTTACAAAAAATCTTACTTTATATGTAATCTGCAGTTTAAAGTAGTATTAGCCACTTTCCTATTCACAGATTGTAAACCCTTTGCCTATTGGCTCCTGTTAGTTAAAATTTATAGCTCATTTTGGGTGTGTTCCAGCTCAATGCCCATGTATGGACATTCCCCTTGCATGATTCCTCCCAAATTCCAGGCATTCCATGCCCTACCACATAAAAGCTAGCCTATCCTTCAATAAAGAGATTCATTTTGTCTTCACCTTGGTGATTGCTGTGCAAAGTGGATCTTTTCCATGGTCTCACTTTAGGGGGTTCACAGCTACCACCCCCGATATAAAAATGTTGAAACATGGAGAAGACAGTCAGTCCTTTTTACCACATGGACACACACAGAGGTATTCAGATACCTAGCATTCTCCCATAGTTTCCAGGTCTCCTTAAATACTTGAGTCCCTGCTTCAAAGCAAACTGGAGGCCAGAGGAAATAAATATACTTAAATGTGTGGAGAACATGCAGGTAGTGCTGCAGGACTTTCAAGTGATTTCTGTTTTGGGCATGCCTAACAGGTGGCAACAACCGGCCCCTTCTTCACCACCTTCTGAGTGCTGTTCAAAACCACAAGGAGCTATTGCCATCACTCAGGGCTTTTCTAACCTTAAATGGACTTGTGTGAGGTTCCTTTCTGGATACTTCAACCAAGGTTGGCTGAGAGGAGGAGTACAGCATTCTGCTGGAGCTTTAGAAGCTAACACTTCCCATATATTAAAATCTTTCTCCATACCCAATTAGTGCAGTTGAGAAAATTAGGGTAGCAGTACTGTTACCCAAAAAGGCAATAGGCAAATGGCTCATTTACTTTTTGTCCCTCCTTTTAGTTTTGTCTTTGATCACTCTGAATTTTTTCATTTTACTTTTGGTTTAGTCATTTCTCATTAAAAACATGTTTAAGAGGAATACATTATTCCTCATCCTCAGTAAATTTTCTCCTTTACTTTCCTCAAAGAAAAATGCAGAATCATCAATTCTTGATCAGATGTTTACCCCAGAGTGAACTGCATCTGAACTGAGGGTCACTTTTGACCTTCTCTCAGGCCCTACCCAAAAATCACCACTCAGTCAAGGCTGTGTGAAATATTGATGACAAAAATAATAGAATCATAGAACTGATTGGGTTGGAAAAGACCTCAGAGATCATCGAGTCCAACCCTTGGTCCAACTCCAGTCCGTTTACTAGATCATGGCACCAAGTGCCATGTCCAATCTCAGTTTAAAAACCTCCAGGGACAGTGAATCCACCACCTCCCTGGGCAGGTCATTCCAATGCCTGACCACTCTCTCTGTAAAGAATTTCTTTCTAATATCCAGCCTAAATTTCCCCTGGCAGAGCTTAAGCCCGTGCCCCCTTGTCCTATTGCTAACTGCCTGGGAGAAGAGACCAATTCCCACCTGGTTATAACTTCCCTTCAGGTAGTTATAGACAGTGATGAGGTCACCTCTAAGCCTCCTCTTCTCCAGACTAAACAACCCCAGCTCTCTCAGCCTCTCCCCATAGGTCTTGTGTTCCAGTCCCTTCACCAGTCTTGTTGCCCTTCTCTGGACCTGCTCCAGCACTTCAATATCTTTCCTGAACTGAGGGGCCCAGAACTGAATGGACATACTGAGTGGTTTCCATTAAGACACCAACACACAACCACCGATCACTTACATGAAAACCAGGGGCACGTTATTTTTCACTGAGACATTTCAGCAAGTTACTTTTGCTCTTGAGCGAAGTACAGATTGCTAAATGCTTTATTATATTTTCTTCACACACATACTTCTCTAGATAATGCCATCATATCTCTTCTTACTCATCCATACAGCTGGCACATAGTGTTCAGCTGAACACCAGATAAGGCAAAAGAAGGACAAGAAACAGAGGCAGCTAAAGCAATAAGGCTCAGAGATGATTGCAGTGCAGCATTGAGTTACATTCTGAAAACAATATTGAAGACAGAAATTACTTTAAGCCAAAGAAAAATCATGGAATGGCCTGGGTTGGAAAGGAACCTTAAAGACCATCTAGCTCCAACCTCCCTGATATGGACAGGGACACCTTTCACTAGACTAGAGCTCCAGAGCTCAGAGCTCCATCCATCATGGCCTTAAATACTTTCAGGGATGAGGCATTCACAACTTCAATGGGCAACCTGTTCCAGTGCCTCACCTCACTCACATTAAAGAATTTCCTCCTAAACCTACTCTCCGTCAGTTTGAATACTTTCCCCCTTGTCCTGTCAGTACTTGCTCTCGTAAAAAGTCTCTCCCCATCTTTCTTGTGGGTTCCCTTCAGGTACCAGAAGGCTGCACTTAGGTCACTCTGAAGTCTTTTCTTTTCCAGGCTGAAAAAACCCAATTCTCTCAGCCTTTCCTCACAGAAGAGGTGCTCCATCCCTCTAATCAATTTGGTGGCTCTCCTTTGGACTTGCTTCGATGGACTTTGGACTCAATGTCCTCCCTGTGCTGGGGGCCCCAGAGCTGGATGCAGCACTCCATGTGGGGTCTCACCAGAGAAGAGTAGAAAGGTAGAATCACCTCCCTGAATCTGCTGCCAATGCTGCTTTTGATATAGCCCAGGATGCCTAAATTAACTAGAAATTTTAAGTATGCAGATCAGGATATAATTAATATTACCTTGTACTGAACCCTAATATAAGCACACTAAAATAGCATAACCTACATCAATATAATAAGAATTTTGCAAAAGCATTGGCCCAGACAAACATCATGTGCAGTGTCATATGTACACCAGTACAAAAGCAGTCTGTCCATCGAAGAGGCGAAGAGGCAAAGTTGCATGCAGAACTACATAGCAGACAACATAAATTTAGTAGTCAGGGATTTTTAAGTTGAAAATTTGTCAGTCTTTTAAATACTCCTATTAATGTGATCTCTAGTTCCCTAGTAATATATAGAGATACCTAAATGTATACATTCACCTACAACATCTGGGGAAGCCAGGAATTCTAGAAACACACTTTTCTTTCTGGCTCCAGCCATCCTGTTTAACATCGTGCTTTGAAATTCAGTAAGGTTTTCTGAAATCAGATTACCATCACTGTAGGGGAAGAGCAGCCATTAAAAGAAATTCATGATACAAACTGCTGCCTGTAGCCATTCTTCTGAGAACAGTGCTAATTTCAAATGTATAATAAAAAGCAGTAGGAAACAGAGCAACCGTCTCCTCATCACTAGTGAAAGAATGGCACAAGTCTTTACTCATCTTTATTCTTCACACTCAAGTTAATTGACAGATGGCTATAAAAGAGTCAGTTAGTAACAAAGTATATAAGAACATATTAGACCCTTATACTATCTTTATGCATGCATGTGTGTTATCCGCTGATGAATCAAGTAGTCTCTGAATTGTGAGACATGATGGGGAAAAACAGTGCATTGGAAACCTTTTCTCAACACTTTAAAGAAAAATATAAACAGGTTAAAACATATTAAAAGAACTGACAAGATGCTGAAGATGTCACATCTGAGGTGGCAGGTTTGAGCCCTCTCCTGAGCATGGCTGCCCAAGATGCCCTCCCACCTATTGCTTGTTCCCCTTCCCCCCGTTGCAGGGGAAGAGGAGTGGGTGTCTCTGGCCCCTTCAGAGTGATTAAGCTGCTGAGAAGATCCCTCCATGTCCCACTTTTGTCAGGAGTAGCTATGACTACTTGAATTGCTTATTTTGACTGTAATAAGACTGGAAGTTCTCCTACACTCAACCAAACAGGTACATCTAGAGCTCAACAGACTCGAGCACTGTGGCAGTGATAAACAATAACCTATTGCCATCATGACTGTGTTCAGAGAAAATGCTGACATTGGCAGTATAAACAGTACACTTTAATTCTACTTAAGAACCTTTAACAGAATGATCTGAGATGAACTGCTGGCTCCAAGTCTAGTTCTGAGGGAACATGAAATACTACCTCCTTGTGAAAAATTTTGCCTCAGTAGAGAAACAAATGAGGACTCCCATGCTCCCAGAGGTCATTGCTGGAGAACAGAGTCACAGGACAGAGCATTTCATGCTGCCACTTCCTGCGTTCTCCTTTTGCAGTTAAGCCAAAGACTCCAAGTCGCAGGCTTGAAAAACCAGGACTAATATACTTGTTAACAAGCCAACAGGCCAGCAGCAGAACTGCTCTGCCAGTACCTCTGAGAGCTCTGCTACCTTACACAAACCCTGCAGCACCAGGAACAGAGCATTTGCTGAGGTGAATAAAAATAACTGTCTAAATCAAGCAACGTGGGCATATACATGCCACATCATGGGTTGATAGATAAATATTTTTTTTCTGAAAATTTTCAGCTGAAAATCCTGCCAGAAAATAAACCAAACTCATGTGTTGAAACACCACTTTCCTCTTGGATATCTAACACTATGCTCTGTTTCCTGAGAATTGTTGAGCACAAATCTGACCTTCCTGTGCTGGATCAGTCACCAGCTGTGTTCCATGTGAGCTCTCCAAGTCTCTCATCTTTTACAGTACAAGAGAAAGGCTTCCTTACCCGTTACAGACACGACTTTTGTCTCCATACACATGAAGTCTATGGAATAAAAAAAATCATTGTACATTTGTTGCATTTTTTGGTCGCCATATAAATATAACCCATCAACCACAAACTGCTTCTACACACAATGTATGGGGAAAATTGTGACTAACAGGAATTTAACATGCAGATGATCAATAATGCATGAGCTTTGGGTACAGACATGCATTGCATGTCCATGGAGATGATTAATAAGGAACCTCTCTCTAAAACAGGTATTCTTTTCTATTTTTCTAGATTTTCTTGATTTCAGAAAATATGAAGATTTGTACATGTCACAGAGGCTACCATTAGATTGAGTACCCATACTTCCTTCCAACATAAGTCAAATATCAAGCATTCCTTTCCAATGCAATTTCTTCAAGAAATGTTTTTAAGCATCACACTGGTTTCCTCATCTCTCTATGCGTTGCTAAGGTGACTGGTCAAGCCTTTAGCATCCAGCTTATCTCCATCTGCTGTCTACAAGGGCAGATTTTCTGTATTGCAGGAAAAGGGAACTCTGACACTAAACTCATGGTCTACTGCTTATTTCCAAATTATATTATATAGGACAACCTACAAGTGAAGATATTTAAACCATTTTTTTTTTTTAATGAACCTTTGCCTTGCGAACATGATCATCTTTAGAGAAAGTAGCACCACAACCAATTTTCACACCCTTAGGGATCATAGGTTTCACAGATGACCTAAGAAAAACAAGTTGCGTAGGTTGCATTTTCCTTCCTGCTTCCGTAGGCTACACTGGCAAATGTACAAACAAGGGAAATGTCCAGTACCATTGCTACAGGAAGTGCTTGGAGAGCTGCCTGAGTGCCGATGCACTGGCATATCTCTGTGCTAGGGCACGTGGAGGCAACTTCAGCCCTATAGTGCCTATGTTGTAGGTTGGAGAATGCATTCCTTACAGGACACACACTGCTGCTGCAAAGCAGGGACCAAGCCTACCTCATCAGGTGTTTATCACCCCCGGTCTGGCTCTAGAAACCTGGACCAGAAAGACCAAGATCAATCTCTAACACACTTCTCTTTCTAACACCAATTTAAGGTAAAGATTTAGCCTGATACACATGCAGTAGGAAACTATGTGAATTGAATTTAAGCAAAACCTTAGCTGTAAATTCCTTACTGCTGTGTTACAAGAAGGCAACTGCATAAGTGTCCTCATTTATATTAATCTCTTCATCTCTCCATTGTACAAAGACTGTATACCTGCTAGTTTAAAAAAAGAAAGAAACCTGGAGGAAAAATATCATGATCAACTCCCTCTGATTTCTGGAGTACTTCCAATTTTTTACTCAAACCAGTCCATATAGTTTTCTTTTTATTTTGCATTTAGGGAGCCTACAGTCTAGATCTAGTTGAAACACATCTGACAGAGCCAATTTATATTCTAAGGCTGCTGTTTTTTATGGTTTAGTAGTACTGACCTTTAATTGTAGTTTGCACAAAGGCCCAGACCTTCATGCTTGCCAAGATCGAATTTATCTCTAAAATTTAATATGCAGAATTGAGCTGACTGAAATTCAGCTAAATAAGTACGTAAGTCTAGCATCTAAGCTATTTTAACATTATCCTTAAGTGTTTAAGTGTGCAAATCTGTGATCACAATAATTATATTTTGGAGTAAATCAGATTTAAATGAAATAAGGATGGAAAACTGTCTGAGCCTCTCAATTTCTAAAAGCAGATGTTTTACTTTATTGGCAAACTGTCACATTTAAGAAATCTAGTCATCACACAAGAGCTGACAAAAAAAACAAGGTACACACTACTGCTGACATATGAAATGCATTTTCTTGCCCTCTCACACTTATGGGTTTTGTTCTTTTTCGCCTCCTGCTAGCTGAAGGAGCAGATAATGTTATTCAGAAACAAGTTTGCTCAAGAACTGTTAAACATTGAGGAGTAGTTTCATAACCAATAAAAACAATGAAACCTGAGTTCTTATGAATTGGTGTCTCTTGTGGTTTTGCCTTGTGTAGATTTTCTGATGTTTAATAAGGATTGAATTCTCATAGGAACTTTCTTCCAGTAGAGGCAGGTTATTCTCTTTCTGGCTGCTCATTCTTATAAAACTTCTAGAAATATAGTGTCTCTGAGATTTCTGCATCTCTGCAATTTCGTTGGAATTAAACAATAGATTAAATAGAACTTGGAGAATGGAGAAAACAAGTAAGTGCATTCTTAAGTGCATGTGTATACACATATATATATATATATATATATGCAAGAATGTGATCGTGCAAGTCACCTTTCCTTGATAAATCAACCTAGATCACGAATCTCATTGGAGGGTTACAGTGCTAGATACTGCATTTTGCTAAGTCTTTAAATAGTAGCTTGAAGCATGTGTTACCAGTAGGACATTCTCAGAAACTTACCTTTGCTCAGAGTAAGACTCTATTTTACACTCGACTCTCCTTCAGTAGTGATTGGTTCAGATTGAACAGTCAGCTCTTGACTACCTGCTTCTCTTGCCAGCAAAATTTTCACTTCACCTTTTAAAGCTGCCAAATTCCAAACAGTCCCCTGTAGCTCATGGAAAGTCCTCTCAGTATAAAAACTGGTCTCACAGGGGTTTTTTGGGTTTTTTTTGTGGTTTTTGTTTGTTTGTTTGTTTGTTTTGTTTTGTTTTGTTTTTATGCATTCCTTTGCTTTGTTTTCAGTTAACTTCTTCCTCTCATACCATCAGGGACTGAATGTTTGAGTTGATTCTTTCAGCACTACATGAGGGTCTCTGCTTTTTCCTCTCCACCTTTCAACTGAATATCAAAGGTTATTATAAAGAGGCATTCTCATCCTTAATGACCTCCAACTTTATCGATATATTGATCAGAATTGTAATAAAACCAAGAGAGTTCTTGAATTTTAGACTCCAGAGCTTGGAAACCTCATTTTACACATCAGCCAAGATTACCAGTTGACCTTCATCTCTGAGCAGCATTTCCTAATTTTTGAACATCGGACTGACAGAATAAAAGAAAATAGGATATTGTTTGCAGCATTACCACCATTTTTCCACTCCAAAAGATTCGAAGCCTATCTGCAAAAAAAAACAAGTACTTACGCAAAAAGTGAATGCATTTCAACTCAGTTTTAGGATGTGAAGTGGAGGAAAGGAAATCAATGAATGAGAAAGCATAAGGGGAGAAATAAGAGGGTTGCTAGGCTTTCATTGTTTTCTTTTGCCCAAATACATAAACACTAAACAAAACAAATAAAGTCTTAAATCACAAAAAAATGTTTTTCCCCAGGCACGTATCTACAGCAGCACACTTACTGACAGATGCTTCGTTCAAAAGATTATGCATTTTACAGATAAACTCCATCTCTTATGGGAAAAAAAGAATTTTAAGACTGAAGTCATGAACACAATACAGTCACTGGTGGTTAACTGCACATTAAAATCAACCCCATTCAAGGAGATATGTAAAATCCGTTTTCTTCCCTGAAGAATCTATATTCTGAGCTCCACTTATTCCATGCCAGGCTCAGTGAAGCCGCTGGCCTCTAGGCAGAAAAGGACAGCAATTTCTTTTCTTTTTTTCAGACTGCTGTATCTTTCTCAAGATAATTTATAATGCCATTAGCTATTACATTGGGAAATAGGAAATAGGTGCAGATTTTCAAATGTTTAAGCAGAATTTGACTAAGAGAAAAACACTCACACATGCTGCAATAACTAAGGAGAATTGCTTCCAGAAATGAGTTATATATGGAAGCCTATCAGTGGCATTATAATCCAAAAGGAGATGTTCTTTGAACTTTCTAAGGTGCTTTGAAAGATGTTTTTGGCTATATTTACTTCTAATAGACAAATATGAATGAAAGTATGTGTGTATGTGTTATGGTTTAATCCCACCTGGCAACTAAATATCATGCAACCACTCACTCCCCTTTGCCTCCACCACAGAGGTGGGGAGAAGAATTGGAGAGAAAAAGTAAACCTTGAGATAAGAAGAATTTAATAACTGAAACAAAATAAAATAATGATAATGAAAATGATAGAGAAGAATAAAACCCAGGAGAAATAAGCGATGCCCAATACAGTTGCTCACAACCCACCAACTAATGCCAAATCCATCCCCAAACCACGACTGGCAGCCCTTTTGGATAAATGCCAAAGTTTTTATGTTGGGCATGATATTCTATGGTGTGGCCAGTTCAGATCCACTGTCCTGGCTGTGTTCCCTCCCCAGCTTCTCAGGAATCTCCTTGATGGTAGAGCAGGGGACACTGAAAAGTCCTTGACTTAGTGTAGGCACAGCTGAGCAACAACTAAAGCATTAGTTTGCTGTCAACACTATTCTCACACTAAATTCAAAACACAACATTTGTACCAGTTACTAAGAAGAAAATTAACTCTGTTCCAGTTGAAAATAGGACAGTATGTGAAATCGTACACAGTCTTTACAGATCTTGCAAAGGATTAAATATGATGTACATAATAGATTTTTTTATTAAAATTTCCTTCACTGGATCTATTCCAGTGTTTATATAAAAACAGAAAGAAGGAAATTCACTTTAATCAAAATAAAATATAAATAAAAAATTCTCAAGGAGAATGAAATGTTTGTAGAATTCAATCAAGAAGGGGAAATATCAGTAATTAATTTCTAATACTATACTACTGTTGCCACTGAATTAGCTCTGTTTTTGTCATTTCCTCCTAAATCAGTAGTGGTTCATTAGTGTTATATTTTAATTTGTACCTTAAAATGAAATGGAGTACTGCCTACATCATTAAAAATATCTTCATATATGTCTATGGGTGTGTATGTAACATATTATACATATACATATATATATATATACACACAGTCATATATGTATTAAAAACAAAAGAGCTTCTAAAATTGTACACCTGACAGAGCTCATCATAAGGCAGGTGTTTCCCCAAAAGGTATCCAGGCTTTGGAAACTGGGAAAGTTGACAAAATCAACAAAATTTAGACTGGGAGTGATTCTTTCCTTCTTAATTTTATGCTAATATAATTGCTGTATAATTGGTACAGTTCTGAATAGACAGACAAAGTTAACACACTGCTCCATTTGCCAGAGAAGTATCTCAAAACTCCACTAAGACACTCACTCTGCCCAGGACATTAATCTTTCCACAGAGCAGTCATAGTTTTAATTGTTTAAGCAGTTGTGTTTTGAACAAAAGGAAAGATTCAAAGTAATATCGAAATACTTCATAGGCAGAACTGACAGAAATTGTGTGCCTAAGTCCCAAATTTCCATCACATGCACAAAGCTGCTGGCAAACCTGCTTAGGCATACGAGAGGCTGCAGGTTCTTATATTGCATTACAAAACCTGCACATTCAAAGATTTATTCTGGAACATACCTGGAGACACCCTCATCTTTGCATAACAAACTTTCTCTCCAGGTACTAGTCTTTTGCACAATGTAGTCTAGAATTTGCAGAGCAGGTAAGATAAGCTAAACCATGTCCAAAATCCATCAATATAAAGCATACTTGGAGGACACTGAACCACTGAGTTCAACTAAACACACAGAAACTACAGCCTCTGTCATTCATAGACGTGACCAGAGAAAGCTGCTGCGCATTGCTTACCCAATGGCTATCCCACAAACACCCTCAGGAGCAGAGACTCAGACGCCAGTTCTCCCCTCCTCAAACTGCATGCCTTACCTCTAGACATTAAGGTCATGCTTCTGATTCCTTTATCCACTTGAAATTTCATCGTTGGATAGTTGTCAGTCTGATGGCCAACTTCAACAGGAATGCTGGTGGATGATCTCTAGGGAAATGTAAGAGGGTGGTGAAGACAATTTCCTAACAGCAGGTAATATATAGGTGCTTTTCTCAGACTGAAGAGGGAATTTAACCCCCTCATCCCTGTTCTGTCCCCTGCTGCTCTCACTGTCTCACAGCCTTCACTGATTTCACATTTAACTAAAAGAAAAATCTGTCATCTCTCTCACAGCCCGTGGTGGCTGTGACATTCCAATTTTACATTATACATAACTGAAGGCAGCAAATACGTGTCTCAGTCTCAGAAAAATAGTAGAACTGAATTTCGGAAGTAAAGCTCCTCTGTCTGATACTTCTATCAGTTAATTTTAAAGCCTCTGTCTCAGCATGCTAGAGGTTATGAATTTTGTCCTCTAAGCTAATATCTCAAAGCCTGTAAGATATGGCCAAATTTCCTTCACATCATTCAAAAGATGAAATCTCTGCATATTTTTCGTTGCCTACAAGGTCAGGTGTGTTAGTGAAGACCTACCTATACATGTTGCTGGATTAATTTCTCTCCTGTAGCTTATTTCTGTTATTCAAAATGTAAATATCTACTCAGCTGGAGCCACTATTGACATGTTTGCCAAAAAGTCTGGTTGCCTTTGGGCATTCTTCTGTAGTTTTTCCCTGGATAAAATATAAACTATATCTATATAAACTATAAACTAAGTCTTTAAAAACTTAAAGCCCCCTATACCATAAAAAATGAGGTGTACCTCAGGTATTGAACATGAGCCAAACAGCAGCAGGAGGTAACAGACCCTCCAAACAAAGTGCTGAACATACACACACAGTCCTGGCAGAACCCTACTGCAATGCTATGTATCTATACATATATATCTGTACTTTATATATAAAGTATTTCTACAGACAAAAAAATTAATATACATATTCTGTTGTTTCTTCTATTTGCTCAGAAGTTTCCAAAGCAATGGGGCCTGTGCCATTCTTTTCCTTTTGCCTTTTGGACAGGAGGATCTACCCTAGGGTATTAACTTTGTGGCAAAGTGGAGTTTTTTCAGCTCAATTCAGTATTCTACTGAGGGCTCTCCTGTTCCCTGCATGATATCTCCAAATTTCCTTAGTTTTCTTTATCCTGCCAAAAGATAAAAATATCTCTTGCTAAACATCTGATGTAATTTTAACCTAATGATGGATATTGTTGCCTGTTTTTTTCTGGTCTCAGCACAAGTTGATACATTTTGCCTTTCCCACACATTCAACACACATGTTCAGTACATAGAAATTCAGCTCTATAAGTCTGCTTTAGTCTTTTAATCCTCCAGTGCCTCTGGGTTTTCTTTTATTGCTAGAACACAATTTGTGGCATTATATTAGACCGGGCATGAGCATCTAACTTAAAATAAACAGTCATCCTTTTGCTTTTAGATCAATAGCCTATTCATCTCCTGTTCTGTTGCTACCCAAAGCTGCTAAGAAAAAGAAAAAAAAAAATCACACAACAAATGTCACCTTTTTTACTTTTTGTGCACATCATAAAGGTGATAGCAAACTCCCTTCCTACCAGTGTTTTTTGCACATTTTTTCATATGCTCAGGTCACTGGCAAATCACTTCAGCTGATGCCAGTTGCCACAACAGAGCCCATTTTGTTGGAATCTGACTTCCCATTTCAGCTGTGCCTCTGTCATGGGAGTCTCCTTCTTGTGTGTCTGTAATTGCTACCAGCACTTAATATGGTTTGTTGTTCCACAAGCTGAGAGCTCTGCTGATGAAAGTTGCCACAGGAAAATATTTCAGTGTTGTATTCATGGAAATACCGATCTCATTCATGAAAACAGTGGGACTACTTTGCTCTGAAAGAAAAACAACCCAGCCTTCTAGATATGCTGTTGTCTTCCAAATTGCAAGAGTAAGAAAAAAACAAAGCAATCTTTTAGTTGCTTGGGTTTATGGGGCTTGGTTTTGATTTTGGCATCCACATCTTCTAAGGTTTTCTTGTCAAATTCAAGGAGTAGCACTTGCAAAACAACAGTTGAGAGGTTCGGATACCTGCCCAATTCAGGGGATGGATAAAACACAGAATTTTATGAAACCTCTTAGAAGATTATATTCACTGAGGACACTGAAGCCTGTATGGAAATTGGAGCTATAGCAATACAATAACTTGTCATTCTTTACTAGATAAATACAGAAAATGAAGACACTGCTTTTATTGATCCACAAGGAAGATAATTGGAATAATCCAACTATGGTTCGTCTTTTCCATGAACATTGCAGTATTTCCACTATACCTTCCATCAGAAGGAAGATACCATTTCCAAATGCTTTGTTTTTCTTTTTATTCAGCTCAACAATCAGCAATTAATATTCCAGCGGGAATATATGGTCCTTCTGTTTCATGAAGCACTACAGAGCAGAAGAGAAGCCTGCTCAGGCTTTCCATGTCTTACGCACTGTGTTCTAGCAGATACCAACATCTATATTATCTTTTTGAACATTATGAAACAAGATGAAAGAATAGTGTTTTCACACCTTTGGACTTTATTTCATATATCTCTGTATTTGCTAGAAAAGCAAAGGCCAGCTGATAAATATTTCTAAATTGTTCTGTTATCAGCAAAAAATAGGTGCTTTGTTATCTGTTCCTTCCATCCTTAGAGGCTGACTGTTTGCAGCAGGGATTCAGGTCTGAGCATTGTCTTAACTACTTATGGTAACAAATCCTACTACTAGGTCTTTGTTTCCATAGCAACTGTCCAATAATTTGCCAGATAACATTTGTGTGATAAACAAGCCTAGAAATCATTGTTGACTCACATTAGAAGAAATCCTATACATTTTGTGCTGCACTCTCTGAGGCAGCAGTTGCACTGTGCATCTCTGTGGTTTCATATTTCACATTAGGAGGTACTCAGTTTTCTCCAAGAAATAATAGGATTAAGCAATTTCCCCAAACATCATAGAATATTCAAAACAACTCATTTTAATGTGATCACGATAAAGGCAACATCCTCTGCATCTGTCACCACATTACGCATTCACAATTAATTAAGAAATGCATCTCCACGCAGTACCTCATTAAAAAGGGTTCCTTGAAGGAAAGAAAACTTAAGAAAAAGTTGTCAAGCACACATTCAGTTCCTAGAACTTTAAAATTTTGTTTAGAAAATAAATAAGGATATTATAAGTAAATAAAAATTCTGAGCCATACCACTCTTCTTTACTCATATTTTGGTTTACTTCTTGATGTTGCTTTCTGAAATCCATATGCACAATTGTACTGGGTGTCTGAAGCAAGCAAAAACACATTTGCCCCACTGGAAAAGTGACACTAGCAACACAGCACAGCCAAGTGACAGAGGAAGCTAGATGGAAATGTGAATTCTCCTCCCTTACTGTCCTTAAAAAATAGCACTTCAGTGAAGCTAGACAGTCCCAGATAACAGTTGTACATGACTGAGAACAGACCTGCCTCAGAGGTTGGGAAGTATATATTCCAACAAAGAACTAAAAGCAATGTCTAAAGAACATTGAAAAAAATGAATCTGACTTTATTATCTGGCAAAGCAGCCTAGAAACATCAAAGTCCTCAGATGATCATCCCAGTCAAGTTCATGTGACTGACATCTCCTGCCATCTTACCATACCATCACTAGACGGCATTTATGTCTTAATGCAAACTGGCAGCAGCCCCTCATAGCCACTACTGGCTCACGGGGAAAACTACTTTTCCTTTTTTCATGTTAACGCATTTTCACAGAATGTGTTTGCTTTATTTTCCTGTTTTACCTTTTCAATATGGAATCCAACCCACTTTTAGCAAGATGCTGTTGGTCTCAGCCAAAGTTAAGTTATTGAGGTCACTGACATGGGTTATAACTCAGAAGAGCTCTCCTCTGGTTCCCCTCAACTTCTTGACTGTGAAACTCAGACCATAACACTTTTGCACAAAACCAATCATGTCTCTGCATTAAGTCTCTTGAATTAAGAACCTCTGCATTTTTTACTCATCTGTAATAGACAAGAGTTCAGATTAGATTATCTCTGTGTTGTCTTTAACATTTAAATCTGTATATCTTTTAAAAAAATATGCATTTCAACACGAAAATCTAGATTAAAATCCTTAGTGCTTACAATTAGAGTTGAGTGAATTATTTATTAGGAATCCTATATCCATGCTTAATTAGACACTGCTACTTTTGGTCTATGTTTGGCCCATCCACCTGTGAGAATTTGCTCTTTTCCTGCCAAGTTATGAGAAAACAAGCCCTGCTAACCGAGAACTTCATCCTTGAAGGAAGCATTTTATATAAACTAAAATTAGTTGGGGCCTCACCATTGGCTGACAGCCATCCAAGGGCACTTGAAGGAGAAAGTAAAGAGGCGGGCGATGAAGTAAGCTCCCAGACACATTTAGGGAAGACCCCCCAAGGTGTATCACGCAGGTGTGGGGAAATTCCAATGTACACACGCGTGCGCAGAAGGGACACCACTTACATAATGGGGAGGGACTGAAGCCTCTGGCTGGGCCAGTGTTGGCCACACCTACCCAGGCAGACGTCACCAGCTAAATTATATTAAAAAGCAGACAGCAGCTGTGGGTGTGCTCTCAAGCTTCACATGGAGGACAACGTTGCCTTTTGCAGAGATGCCCGTTATCTTGTGAGCCTGCCGACACTCTGAGGGGGCAGGTTCTGTTACGGGGAATTCTGGTCATTCTGGGGCTGGTAAGACAATCTTGTAAGTAACATCTGCGTGAGTGAGGGTTTTACTGAGGGCTTATTTCCCTCCTCTTTCCTGTCTCTCAGTTTCTCGTTTTGTTGGCCACTTCTTTGGGGTTTTTTGAGCTTTCAACAGTGTTTTGGTTTCAATTTTGGCATCTCTCCGAACCCTCCCTGCAACAGAATCCATAACAACAAAAAGATTTCTCGAGAGTTCAGCTGAATTTTACTCTGACCAATTTATTGCTTGTGGCAAATGCCTTATATAAATAACATAATAGTCCCTTGAATTTCTGGGTTAGAATCTCAATGCATAACATAAGATTGTGTGAGTCCTTAGAACTTCAGTCAACATGGACCAAGGCCAGTGAACAAAAAATTGTAGGTTTTGCACAGTTTTGATCAGAGTCCCCTTGGAATAGTATCTTAATGAAAATAAAATAAATAAAAAAAAAAATCACAACCTTTGGCAGTACTTATAATGCACATTAATAACTTGACTTTTCTTCTGAATTTAACAAAAAGACTGTAATATACTCTATTTTTAATTGCCTAGTTGCATAATTTAGAACTAATAAAATTCAAAAGAAAAAACGCTTAAAGAAACCATACATTTCTGTTTTGAAGCAGTTTTATATTAGATAAATAACATCCTTGAATATTCAAATTACTGATTAGTTGACTGAGAAGCATACTGACTTTATCTTATCTTAAAATCTGCATTCAAATCAACATAAGGTTTGATTTCCAACAATTGAGTGTCAATTGTTGGATGTACTAAATATCTTTATCCTTGTTTCCGTTTTGTAGTGGAAATGATCAATGATTACAAAAGCAAACAGAAAAATGTGGGTATAGAAGAACTATACATTAAAGGTAGCAATATCCTTAGTTCACACCACAATTGACTAGTGAATCATTTACTAGTTGAATTGTTTCACTTCTTTTAACTATCATTTCCATCTTAACCTGAAAAGTTTAAAAATTTGTTCTTCTTGTACTCCTCTGAAAACAGTTCACTGGATTCAGCTTTTCCTTTTGATCAGAAAATCTGTGAGCTGATAAACAAATTGTAAGTAAATTCGATCGTCTTTCGTGGTATCATTTAAAATGCACAATATCTACTCACATACATATGTCCACAAGTAAAAAGATTTGGTTTATGATCCCACAGATTAAAGATATTGTTCCATTTCACATACTATGTGTCACTCAGAGAGCACAGAGGTCTTTCTGCATGAACTTACTCCACACAACTCCACTGCTACATAATAGAACCCTATATATTTCAAGATTAACCTCTTTCCATTAAATGATGCACAACTTCTCTCCAAGGGTGAGATGAGATTTTTGTATTGCAGTATATGTGGTTTGCTCATCCAGTTGCAATTGTGTTAGCTTTCAGCACCACCAAAATAATTAACATTTATAAAAATAAATAAATTCAAGTTACATACTGCCTTAACAAACACAACCGAAGCTTCTGCTTGGACAGTAGCCAACAACTCTTGGAAATACAAAGATAAAAAGATGACTTTGCCATGCTAACACATCAAAATCTTTCCAGCATGACTACATTTTGTAAACCAATTTCGAACTACTTCTGTAGCTGGCAAAGCTATCTGTTATACAGGGGTATTTTATATGTTTGTTATGCTACATCTGTCTACCAAAGTATGCACCTTACAGATGGTGTGGTTTAAGTCCAGCTGGAAATAAGGATCCATGCAGCTGCTCCCCTCCCTCCACCTGCTCAGGTGAGAGAGACAAAATGCAGAGATTAGAGTGAGGGTGAGGGTTTAGTGGGTGGTTCCCACATAAAGAGTGGAAACTTGAGGCAGCAGGATGTGCACATTGCTGACATTTCCTACAGTGGCAACGGGCTTCAGGCAATGCTTCTCCTGCTCTTGCAAACCTGACAGCACCTTCAGGGCACCAGTGCCATGGTCTGGGAACCACGGCGGGGTTGGATCCAGGGTTGGACTTGATGATCTCTGAAGTCTTTTCCAACCCAGCTGATTCTGTGATTCTGTGATTCCAGGTGGAGATGACAATTTACTGGAAACAGCAATGAGATAAGAAAACAAACAGTAACAGCATCAACCCTAGTAACAACAGTGTAGAAACAAAAGGGTGTTTACATGTAAAATGCTCGCCAACACACAGCGACTGCAGCTGGTATCACCTCACTGCTCCTTCTGCCACATTTTTTCCCCAACCAGAAAGGGATGCCAGTCTCCTCAGAAAGGTGAGACCCCTGGCAATGACATAAAATGGTATGGAATAATGTCTTGAACATGCCCACATCCATGCTACCTTGGCTTCTGCAAAAATTAACACTCTCCTGGCTGAAACCAGAACAACAAAAAAATCATTTTACAGTACAATAAGTAAGGTAAAGCAATTCATAACCAAGTGTCTTGCCTTGCATTGTCGACCAGTGTCATCTAATAGCTGTGTTTTGAAAGAAATCCCTCTGATCTATTCCTTGTAGCTAATTTCGAGCCATAGGTTCCACACAGGAGGGTGAAGTTTCACCCACTGTCAGCTCCTGTCACTAGACAATGAGACATCATCTCACTCCACTTCTGTTCACTTCTTTCTAACTGGGAAACATGTTCTTCATGTTGTCATGAAGTCCACATGAACATTATGTTATGCTAAAATCTTGAAATATTTCAGTCTTTAAACTCCTATTTTAATCATTAATTCATGCATTTGAATTCATGGGTTTAAAGCTCAGGGTGCAGAACCTTAATTATCCAGAGTAATTTTTACCAAAAAAAAAATTAGTTTTATTTCACCTGAGGTAGCATATTACATCTTTTTCAGAGTCACACATTTCTCCAGGAGTATAAGAGAATTATTATCAACCTTCTACAACACTCATGCTTAAATAAGTAAGCAGAAAACACCTTTTATACAAAATAATCCTGAAAATATAAAACTTTTTAGAGTTTTTGAACTTTTTCAATACTCTCAAGTTTTCTCTCAACAGACCTTTGCAGTTGCACCAGTCAACATGCATGAAAAGCATATACAAAGGAGGTAGAGGCAATTTCTGAAGCCTACATAATGACCAGACTAAAAGCAATATAATAGAAAAGGCTGCAATTACTTAGCCACACATAATAATAGGATCTTAAATGATGTCTGTATGTTCTGCTTAAATAGAATATAAGTACTGGAAAGCATGTGTCCCACCTATGCTGGTACAGTTCCTTGAGGGGATTTTTAGGCAGTGGCACTGACTGGCAATTTTTCTTATTAGAAAGTCAAAAATAAGATTTGAAATAAATAAATAACAGTAAGAGCTTTTTTTTTTTTTTTGTTACTATAAAGAACACAAATCAGAGCTGCACATCACATTCTCACAAAGTTTCACCAGGAGCTGGAGACCTCCATGACCTTTGAGCATTTAAAAATGTCACCCTGTAGAACAGAGAGATATGCTGAAATTCTTCACTATTTCCAATTAAAATGCACCCTCACATCACTTCTGCTCACTGCATCTGATTAGTTATTATGTGTGGTGCCTTGATTGTGATGAAAGGGAAAGAGGGAAACAACAAAGAAAGGTTAACGTGACAATGTCTTTAGTATCACTCCAGAGTTAAAAATACTATGGTAAAAGATGAATCCAATAAATATATTTCTTTCATTTTAGATTTGCTTCTTCAATGTGCCTCAGACTGTGGACTCAGTCTATTGGCTGTGCTGAAGGAAGGTAAAGGAAGATGCTATGATATCACTGTTGTTTCCCGATTCCTTGTAAAAGTCACTTGTGGTCATTATAGGTATTTTGTATTTACCCTCTGCAATCCTTACAGAAGGAAAAAAGGCCACTCTGTGACAAAAAGATTGAAAAGCTCAGATGATAATGTCAGACAAGGGGCAAAATCCATTCAGACAAGATGGATGATGAAATCAAGCAAGCTGTAAATACCATATAAGATTTTACTAAGCTGAGTGAAAGTTACATGTCCATCCCAGGGTACTTCAATTCAGCATAGCTTTTTAAGGAGTGCTTTATTCATAGCAGATAAAAGTTTTTTCTATTATTCTTTTCTAGTCCCAAAAAGTTCTGAGATACCATCAGTGAAAGTCACAGTATTTTACATTTTCAAAGTCTCCACCAATGTTTGGAGTGCTTCTGTACTGCATTCCAGATTTTACTGGGGCTTCAGTGTTGGGGAAGATGGTCTTTCCAGCACACGGGAGTGACAAATTATTCCAATAGCCTTTTAAATGGTTATCAAAAGGCACGAAGAATAGGATGGTAAGTATGAAGGAGCAACTACCACTCCTCAAGGGAAAAATAAAGCCAGCTGAATAATGAAAACAAATATTCACAAAGCAAGTTGAAGTTCAATGATTCAGATATTATTTTTCTCTTATTAATGTGATAATATTATTCATTGGTCATTTTCCAGGAGCACTGATGTGATTATTCAAAACTTTAATTTATTTTTTTCCATGTTATTTACTCCTAACTAATTATCTTTTTTGTTTTTTTAACACTTGTATAACTGGATCAGCAAACAGAGTTGAGGCTATTTAATAGCTCATAAAAACACAAAAGTCAGATTGAGAGGCTTGGGGTGAGATTTTTCAGGTGACTTATTCACGTGCTGCTCCTAGCACTGAAGTCAGAGGCCATTCCTTCATTTGCCTCAAAGAAAAATAAGTTAGGAATACAGAAATAAAATCTACTTATTAAGAAATTGCTTAGTAAATTAAGCCAAAATCAGAGGCACCCCACTAAAGGAGGCCTACCATAATCTTTCATTTCACCGGTTTATAGTTTTGGTCTGTTAAGCTTCAGTGTAGGAATTACCTACTGTAATTCTTCAGTTTTCGCTTTCAACTTAATTTATCCATGAAATTTCTCAGCAATTTTAAGAGAAACTCAAAAGACTGTCAGACAATGTAACATGATCTCTTGGCTTCCATTTCTGATTGGAATCTCCAATTTCTTATTGGAGTACCATATCCTGAGAACTTACTTTGAGTCTTTGGATGATTGAGACATGATTAAAAATCCCCAGTATGTAACTGATGTAAGTACCTGAAATTCACACCCTTTTTTTAAAAATATATTTAAAAAAATATTAAGCCTTTATTAATTAGGGGGGGAATGGCTAAAAAATGTGAACTCTTATGAATCCAGCAACAAGTGGTAAATAAAGGGGTTTCAGCTTTCCCCACAAAAATCTAAATTACTTACCTGTGTGATACTCAGGATCTAGCTCATGACATTTAGGTATTTAGTGGTGTCCGTTTTACTCAAGTGACAAGCAGAAAGAACCCCAAGCCCATAGGAATCACACGTTTTCTGAGAAAGCAAAGGCACAGCACCACACAATACTTAACTCACAACATGACATTTACTGGTATTTGTGGGGCAGCACCAATCCACATTTTCTGTTGATTTCAGGGGAATTTAAGATTTTCTTCTTCTTTTATTTCTCACTGACTCTTCTCACTGACAGCCAGCTTTGAGATTTAGTACCCACTTACTTATTATCTGAGAAAGAGATGAAGCCTCAAATCATTGAGACCTGCCTGCCACTTGCATTGCTGAAAAATATAGAGAAAGAAAACAAAAGACTAAAAATAACTTGTAGCAGTATAGAAGTTTATTATGTGAGTCTATTAATGGAGCAAGTAAAAAGAAAAGAGATTTTACTTTATATGCCTTCTGTGTTGTTCTTCCAGTATAGCACATAATGTAAATTTTCTCCCTTCTTGAATGAAAGCCAAGTAAACAAGCATTATTTCTATTCCTAAAGAACCACTGTTTAGACAAACAATGGATTTCCACAGAACACATATGCAAACCTATGGAAACAGCCAGGACTTTTGCTAGTGTATCTTCTCTACTAAGCAGCCTGCTTGCAGCGCTACTTGTTGCCTTTCCCTTGTATCTTATTTTCTAAGAAGGTCACAAGATTTTGCTGAGATCTGTAATGACTGTTCAGGTTTAGCTCTAATATGCTTTTCTTGCATGATTATTTCATTTTCTTGCATACAAACCTCTACGGAAATTGCCTTTTGTGTCGCACAGTTTGTCCAGTGTAAAATCCTGGGGCATACCCCTACTTAAAAGATGATACACTTTATTAGCTTTCATTTAACATCTGCTTGTGCTGCAGACAGATTTAAAAAAAAAAACACATTATGTAATTAGCTCTGATTTTATCTATTGACAGTTGATATGTAACAGAAAATTTGATAAGCCTAGTGCAGGAAAGACTGCAAACATTGTACAAGAAATCTAGAAAGTGACTGCCACCCATAGACTAAAACCAACATAACACAATAGACATGTGCAAGCAGCTGCACGAACAAGAATAAGAAACCACATCAGAAAGGCAAGAAGAGCTTCTTCTCCAGACTTTCATTCTTGCAGCCATTTACAAATGGCACCATGTAGAAACTGAATGGAGGCAGGAAATTAAACATCTTTGAAATAATTTTATGAAGTTCCTGATAGAGTCACTGCTAAGCTGAAAAAAAAGTCCATGTTTGAGCTGCCTTAAAGCTATAGTGTTAGATGGAAAAGGCATTTTCAAAAACACAAAATAAATTAAAAAAGTTCTCTGCCCCTCATGTAAAGGTTGCTTTTAAAACAAATAAACAAAGAAATGTGTCTGAGCTGTATTCTTGGCACGCCAATGCAATAACAGTCATACAGTGAGTGCTTTGGGCATTTAAGATGTCCTTTCTGCACTCCCTTTGCTTGAAGATGCCCACATAGTGTGTCAGCATAGGCCTCCACTCACCTCCAAGACCCTTCACATGCAGCAGGACAGAAGCAAGACATACACAGGCAACCTGGCTTTTGCATGGATCAAGTCGGAACAAGTCATGTTCCAGCTAAGTACAGAGCTGATTTGGGCAAGCGGAAGGTTTCTTGTAGCCCTCTCCTCAGGTGGTACTAATGCCTTACAACGCTACAGCCTTTAGTTCTCTTGCTGTCAGAGCACACAAACAAGGGGTTAATCAGCCATGGGGAAAAGTGGGTTATTCAATCCAAAATTTCCAGGCACTTCTGCTGTGAGCTTGAGAAAGTCTATCTTGTAAAGATGAAAGCTGGAAGAAGAGATAAGAAGGTATTTTCTAGCTTTGATTAGAGTAGACACTGATAGGCTCTCTAAGCTTTAAAATTGTATATAAAAGTGCTACTGTGCCAAGGATACAAATAATTTTGGAGAGATATCCCATTTCACTCTGTATTTCAGAATGTTTATGAATGATGTATCACAGTAGGGAAAATTAAGGAAGGATGGTCTTAGCAGAAATATGCTCTCTAGAAGCAACTGGAAAATCTGTATAGAACGAAGAAACACCAGCTTCTCTTTGCTTTAAGTCATATGCCCAATGTGAACTTTTTTTTCCTGGAAGTAGTGCATATAATGCATACTGTGTAAAAGGGCAGAATGATCACCTGCAGTGTTTGGACCTACCTCAAAATCCTGTGCAATATCTACTCTGTTTTTTTTTGGTGACACAACAGTGTCACCAAATGAAAGGAATCTATAGCAATATTAAGTTAAGACAGCAGCTACCAGTGGAAGAGGAGTCTTTCCTTCCCCAAAAGAAAAAAGATAGGTGAGTAGAACTGCTGTCTAGTACTGACTTAGTTGACCCCCAGCTGGCAGACTTAAGGCTAGCATCACAGCAGCTTGGATGGAAGATGCTGCACATAGTTTTCAGGATACTTTTCAAAACATTTAACAGCAGAACAGAATACTAAAGAGTTGATTGCAGGGGAGGGAGGCAAATAATTACAGTGGTAAATGAACAGGTTTTGCACAGTTTCACTTTTCATGGATGGGGAAAAAATTACACCAAGTATCACAGGGCATATCAAGTAGATTTTGATTCCCTAGTTCTGATCCCTAGGGCAGTTCTGTTCTTTTTTCACTTCTTTAGAGACCAGATGATTTGTATCAGAATTTACATCAGAAAGGGATCTTACATGATACATAGTAGTTAGGATTCAAATATACTACAGGCTCTACCCTTCCTAGAGGATATAGTGTCATTATTTTATAGTAGTAGTAGTAATAATAATAATGATGATAGGAACATAATTGGAAGGGGACAGATATGTAAACTGATCTGGACTTTGTTGGTAATATAGTGCAAGGTGACAGCTAGTAAGAAAGACCTCCTATCACCCTGGACAGTAATTAACCTCATGGCTCGCAGACAGCTAATAACTTGTGCAAAATGAATTGATGATCGCTGTACATTGTCCAGTGGCAGATGATTCATTCCACAAAATCATCAGTAGTTAGTACAAACACAACAGTAATTTTGGTCACCGTGTAAAAAACATCACATCACCAGCTTTTATAGTCCTTCCTCTGACCACATTTAGTACTACATCTCCTGTGGAAGTGCAATCACCTAGTGAATTTGATTCCTACACAGTAGGCTCCTCTGAATTGTAATCAATGTGAATAAGTCCTTGGCCTATAAAAAGCCATTAGGAGCAAAAACAGAGCAAAACAAAAAACACACGTAGGGCACATTTCAAAGATACAGGTTGAAAACTGAAACAATATACTGAATTTAAACACCATGGAATATTCCCCTGTGAAATTCATGGGTACTTTAGCTTTTAGTTTTCTCCTAATCCTTATTTGCAAACTTCCCATTAAGAAACAAGGCCCAGAAATTCCCACCTGTTAGCAGCACGCCAAAGAGAACTAACGAAACATAAGTTGATATCTCCATTAAAGAACAAGGATTTTCCTTCAAATTCTCAACTGTCACTTCCTTTGGGGATGCTATTCTCTGACAAGCTGGCCTAGTGAAGATACAGATTCTCAAATAAGTCTTCTCACTCGGGAGTAATTCTATTGCCAGGTACACCATCCTCTGTATGTTCATATGGACAACTGCATTCGATCATGTCCAGTGCTTGTCCCAGTTAAGTGGATTATCAATTCTGCGTTTGACAAGAATGTCTGTTGTACAAATACTGCATGGATCCCTTGTAACATACATTTAGTCTTTCCCTTGCAACAGCTCTAACTTTACCCAAATCCAAAAACGACATTGTTCCATTTCCACTGCCCATTTGATTCTTAACTGTCCAAACTGAATTATAACTTAGAGAGGGTAGCTTTAATTGCACGCCAGCTAGGGTACACACATGAAATTCAGAAGATTTACCTTGTATATCAAGAAGGAAAGCTTGCCCTAAATGACTGTAGAGAGTTGTAGTATTGTGCAAATGCGGCATTACTTCATCAATTCCTGAGATATTTCTCCTGTCACATTGTGAAGCCAACAGTGACATAAGTCCAAACAAATTAAGTGTTGTGAACTCTGTTCACTTTTTGCCATTGCAGTACTTCTGAATGTAGATCAAGCTACACCATCCTTGAGGTACCAGGCTATATAATCCTTGAGATATCAATAAACCAATAAGTATTTGTATACCAATAAACCAATAAGCCAATAAACCAATAAGTATTGTGAAAATAACTCTCTTTTTATCCTCTGCGATTTCAGTGTCCTTAATCTAACTTGCAGGCAGCAAGTAAAAATCAACTGTTCTTGCCAGAAAGTAATCACTTCATATTCTGCTTGGAAATGGGATACATTTAAAAAGTGGAAAGTGGGATTATACACATCTGTTACAGACACAAAAGTTCACCAAGTGACCATTTTCAGGCTACTGAAAGGAAGTCTTTCTTCTGCAACAAAATATGTTGACTTGCAAGCAAACCAAAAGATAGCTACGCGTCACTAAGATTTATCTCAGAAACTAGATATTGCTCACATTTGCATTATTCTAAGCACTACTGTTGCAAGATCACATGGCTTCAAAACACATTAAACCATAGCCAAAAGGGACCACTTATTTTGTATGTAGAGTATGTTTAATTTCTGCTTGCATGAATCTTCACGTAATAAAGGCAGAAAAACAATACAGCAGAGTATTTAGGGTAGGAGAAGCAGCTCTGACATGGCAAAGGGAAAGGTTTGGGGAGTAGTACCGGCCTCTGAACTGCTGCTGACAGTTGGTGCAAGTGCAGGGTTGTTCCCTCTCCCTGCAGTGGTGTAACACTCCAACAGCATCACCTTTGTTCATTCTCTACAAAAGGGCAGCGGTGAAGCAGTAGCTGCAATGCCTGGCTATGCAGAAACCAGGGACTGCAGATAACACTCTTCTTTAGCAAAAAGGACATCTGGCCATTCTTGAAGACACATATACACATGCAGAAATGTAGCTGTACCTGGTTTTGAATGGGAGACCACCTTCTTTGTTTAAACACTGGCAGGAGAGAAGAAAAAACTGACTGTGCTGATGATGAGTAAGCAGTAGAGAGCACAAAGCTATCTAGACATGGAGGATAACTAGAGCAAACTATGTAACTAAGGAGCTAGCAGCCTCCTTGTATCATAGTCCCCAACACAGCAACACACAGCTAATTCTTGTTCCAGGAAGGCACATGTGTAATTTCTGAGGTCTTTGTATTTAGAAAGAACGCCTGGAAACAAATTTTTAAAGAACATACCCAGAACTAAGGCGGTCCACTGGTCCCCAGTGTGACCGCTCCTTGATTTAGTCACCCAGCACCGTGTGTGCAGTTCTTAAGGTATCACTGAAGCTGTAAGCTCAGTCTGTAGGCAGACATTGCTTTGTGGCCTCAGTGAGCAGAGCACTAACATATCAGCTAAACGGCAGAAGCAGGTTTCTGAAGTTTTTTTCACCCAGGAGATTGCCAGAGCTGAAGAGCATTTAAACTGGGAGGCTGGAGACAGGACAGGAAATGAATGAATGACAGGGCAGAGCTACAAAACAGTTCCCTCTGAAAACAAGTCCACAAATGGAACAATTTCCCATGACAGCATTTGTAACACACAATGTATAAGACAGGATATATATCAACCCCTACAGTCTACCTTTACAAAAACATTTTGTTTTCATGGTACGTTTAGCTAATACTGAATTATAATTGAGTTCGTGTGATACTACCTATAATGCAAATAAATTCATTATGATTCATAGTATTACAATAGGTAGTGAATGAATTGATAATTACATGACACTTAAAATTAATAGGAAAATACTTTGTATAATCACAGCTATATGTTACTTTTTACAACACATTATGCTCATATCCTATTCCTGAAATAGACTGCAAGAGGTCTGGCCTAGAGTGGTAATGCAGTATCTGCAACAAACAGACTGCAGTGTGCTTTCACTTTATTAGCAAGAAAATGCTACTATGTGTTTTAGATGCAATGAAGATATTTAATTAGCAAGATGACTAATGTATTTTTGATGTCTTATCATCCATTTGTTGACCACAGGGAACCTCACAGGATATTTCAGTTAACATGAACTAGGTGACATTTTGACCCTCTGAGATGATAACTACATTCATGCAGAAAACTCCATAAAGCTTAGGCATTCTTTAAAAACATTATCAGATAAAAAGCAGAATGAAATAAAGCTGTTCCCGGATTTCACATCAGGCTACTACCCTTCATGGCTTGGCTTTGCGAACGAAGATTTGGGAAGGGCTCTATCCATGCTTGCAACAAGCACACTGATGGATAAAAAAGGCCAATGTGAGATTGACAAGTCCGGTTGCAAAAGGCACAGTGGAAAGATTCCCCAGGCAGTATCAACTGGATACGATTCTTTCTGTGTTGTCTTTTCTCCTCGAGAGTGATCCTGTGTGAATTCTCAAAGGAAGCAGCAGCATTATAGATAGTTTGACTCCAGGCCTCCTGACTGGAGGCCAGAGTAGAACAATGGTGATGATCAGTATGGCCAAGGTTGAGACATTGTTTCAGGGAATCCTTGTATCTCCTTTTTGACGCTCCTCTCTTGCGGCAGCCAGTGGCAAGTTCACCATAGAGCACAATCTTAGGGAGGCAGTGGTCCTTCATCCTGGAGACGTGCCCTACCCAACACAGCTGTGTTCTCAGCGACATGGCCTCAATACTCGTGACTGCTTCCTGTTCAAGAACAGATGTATTGGTCACATAATCCATCCAGTGAATGTTTAGGATTGTACAGAGGCAGCATTCAAGGAGTCACAGGTGGTGGCGGTAAATGACCCATGACTCAGACACATACAAAAGAGTAGACTGTACAATGGCTCTGTAAATGTTGATCTTTTGTACTTTTCTTCAGGTATTTTTTTTGCCAAACTCTTTTATGGAGCTTACTGAAAGTTCTCTATGCCTTTGCTAACCTGTTGTCAATTTCTTTGTCGATCTTACCATCTAAGGAGATGATGCTTCCCGGGTAATTAAATTGCTGGACTGTTTTGAGTTCTGATTTACCAATGGAGATATGGGGATGATGGAAGACTTCCTGAGGCACAAGTTGATAAAAAACCTCAGTCTTCTTCACGCTGACTTCCAGCCCAAAAAGCTCAGCAGCCTCTGCAAAGCAGGATGTTAAACGCTGCAGACCTACTTCTGTGTGAGCAACGAGGGCAGCATCGTCAGCGTAAAGCAGCTCATGGACAAGATGATTTAGGGTCTTAGTATGGGCCTTCAGTCACCTGAGGTTGAATAGGCTCCATTGGTATGATATTGGATGTAGATACCATTTTCTTCATCAAGGTCTGTTGTGGCCCTCTGGAGCATCATGCTGAAAAAGAGTGTGAATAGAGCTGATGCAAGAACGCAGCCTTGTTTCACGCTATTGGTTATTTGAAAGGGCTCAGAGAGTGCATCACTATATCTGATTACCCTACCTATCCAAATAATACAAATTTAGAGACTGAAATGGAATTGGTGGTGTGGAAAACTTGTTTTTAATCAAGGGATGATGTAAAACTGAATCTACAACTCCACCAAACCGTTGACAAATCATAAAATTACTTGTGAGAGAAAGATGTGGAATCTTTTCCTAAATGGTAAAAGTTGGGCCAGTGACAAATTCTATCTAATTTCTTTGGGTGAATAATATAAGGAATGCCAAAATAAATATAGTTGCAGCAGGACAATACAGGTACACTAAAGAAGATTTCAACAGTGCTGAGACATAGAGGCAGGCTCTGCTACACTGAGTGGGCAGATAAATAAAGAACTTCACTGTCTAGCTCAATGAAGGTGGCTGCTTTTGCAAGTGTAGCCTATACATTTAGCTTAAGGAGACACTACAATTAGCCATCCAAAACTAAAGCCCATCATGTCCTCAATGACTGAATTTGTCTTGTTTCCCATGCTTGCTGCAAAGCACTTTGGTATAATTTGAAAAATTTTAAATTATCATGACTCATACTGTTAGAAAAATAAATGTTAAACAGAAATATCTAATTCCTAACATACCTAGAAGCATCAGAAATACCAGATCAGATCCTGGTTTGTCCTGTTACTGAATGGGAACAAATTCTGACAACTTTTCTATAACTGAAGTTTCCAAGGCCTTTCTGACTAATTCATCTCTCATTTCACAGTAACAAAACTGCCCAGATTTTTACATGAAAAGAAAACAAAATATAGGAAGTTTGCGGCCCTCTCAATTTCTGAGGCTGACTGATATACAGGACCTGCAACAGTGTGAATAATCTGTCAAGCTTTCTGTTCATTTTGCAGCTCTCAGCAATTTTAAATTAATAGAGTGCTCTAGCAGTTTCATAAATTTTCTAATTGGGTTCAGATCCCTCTCTCAAAAATATGTGTAGGTGAAGTACCTTGCTTCTGGTCCTTTAATAAAGATCATCACTATTGATTTCCCATATGGCCATCTGAAATGGCTGAAGATAGACAACTAAACTGGCAATCAGAAAGCCATCAGTGGAGGTTAGGACAACATCTGTTTTCCCATCTTTTCCTTAGGCAATGTGCACTATCTAAAGAGACATCACCAGGTGAAATTTAGCCCCAGTTAAGCGTTTTATGGAAAAATAAAAGAGCCAATAGAAGATGCTTATGATTTTAAGAAACAATAGCAAGGGAAAGTACATTTTAAAGTGATTTAAAATGCATTTTAAGTAAAACATTGTCCTGAATTTGCTACTTCAGAGCAGCAGCACCTTGATGGTGTGTCAAAAAGGGACAGTGAGACTTGCCCAGATCCTGTCTGAAAATGGAAATACAGTGGCCTGGTTACTTTCATCAGCTAAAAGTAGATAGATGTCAAGCACAAGCCAGATTATCAGTAGAAAGTGTAAATTGTATTTCAAAATTCCTTCTCTAAGTAATTTAAGTAATATAAGTCAAGATATTTTAATGTACATTTCAATCCTCACATAAAACTTCAAGATATGTTTCACTACTGAAATCTCATCACTTCTCCCAGGAAGACTGGTTTTGCAGGCACAGACCACAGCAAAATGAAATGTCCAGTTGCACTAGCCAGAGAGAGACCATAAACATGGAGAGCCCTTGCTCGCTCCATAGTCATCAACAAGACAGACTGATATACAGAAAAAAAAAAAAGCCCTATAACCCTATTCTACTCCAATTTGTAGAAGCTATTTGAGTCTAAAGCCTCAGAAGACCAAGGCACATCTTCATGATCTCTGTATAAGCTTTTTAACAGCCTTCTAATAAACAGGATTTCACAGAAGCATTCAAGAACAATTATTTAGAAAGCTTATGAAAAGGTCAAGTGTATTTGTTTTTTGTAAATGCAGATTCAATAACAGCTGTGAAGTTGATATTGCTCATTTCTGAATTCCCATGAACATCGTGGCTTTAAAAGCTTCAGTCAACAGGTTAGTATTAATGGCTTTCTATTCTGCCTATATGAGATAGGAGGAAGGAGGCAGAAGAAAAATGGAGCAAAGTGGAGCAAAGTACAGAGTACTATGTGAACAGAAAGACAAAGAGGGAAAAAACCAAAAACAAAGAAGCAAACAAAAACCGCATAAAAGCATACTAAGCGTACCACAGAGAAGAAAACAATCTACTTGTAAACAAATGAGTATCTGCTGATGACAGCTCCCCTTGTGGTCAATAGTCCTTTATGTTTAATTCTATATGTAACATACACTTTCCAAATAAAAATCTATTTGAAAAGTAGAACTGCATAATCTTTGAGAGGAAGAACACTTAAATTAATATACACTAAGACATTGAAGATTCATGTTGAAAGTCTAAAATGAATGTGAGAGCTTCCTACATGCACTTGGCATAGGTGGAGGCAAGAAAAGCACCTTGCAAACTATGAAAACACACTATAATCTCCCTAAATCCCAGGACTTCTGAGGAGATGGGAATGTGGGCAGAGAGGTGAAGGTTGGTGCAACTGCTTATAACGTAGAAAGTAGATTAAGAACTCAAGTAAAAAGTATTTCAGCTTTGGTTTACTCCCAAAGTAGGATATGTGATTTATTTAAAGAGTTATTTGTAAACAGAAACCCTTATGGTCCTGACACTATTCAGGTAATAACTCATATGTTAAGTAGATCAGAGATTTCTTCTCTTCACATACTTTGACAAAACACCAAAGTCATGTGAAATAATACATGCTCTAGTAGAAAATGGTTGGAAAACCTAGAGTAAACATTTGCTGTTCCTTCCAGAAATTTGTCTAAAAATGAAGTTTTATGAGCATGTGACCTTCCTCCTACTCTTGAACATTTTTACAGCATCAGCAAAGGTTTGGCCCAGACAAGGAAATGAAAATAGAGAGAAGCAATGTTTTTTAACATCCATAGCCTTTTGTATGCTGCTTCCAGCTTCCATCTGAGATTTATACACTAAGCCAAAGAGGTAATTAAGGAACAATTAAATTAAGCTTTATAGAAGGTGATGAAAATGACAGTAAAGCATCTAACTACAGCACTGCAAACAACATAACATCAAACAGCATTTGGAGCACCTGCGATGAACCTATTTCCTCATCTCGTGATGCCACCACAGAGAGTGAATTAGTAAAGACCTGTGCTAGCAGCCATTTTAGGAAGGCCCATAGCCAGATTTGGCCTTCAGACAAGGTTCTTTGTCCCCATGTTAGCTTGTGAAAGGGAAGCCTAAGCAATTTGCCATGCCAGGAGCAATCACCAGAGTCAATGGCTGATGAGCAGAAATGCCCCACCAAAGGCCCAGAGGTGGGACGACCAAGTAGGCAATGCCAAGCTATATGAAAAGCCCAAGAGCCAGGCAGGACTTGGCCATTGCATGGTAAGATATGTAGGTACCCCCAGAAACACCAAGGCAGTGGAAAGAATTCAAAAACAGTGTATTTAGAAGGCCAAAACACAAAAAACTCTAACAGTGTGGCTTGCACAGCAGGCCTCAGGGAGGGAAAGGTGAGTTCCTGGCTCTCAGGGCCCCTTTTATCCTCTCTGTTTCTCCCCCACCTTCCCAAGGCCTCTGTGTATGCCTGTTAGGGCCATCTCTCCCTTCTCACTTATCAGAGAGGCTGGGAACTTCTCTTGCTATGCAGGGCAGGGGAAGAAAGCATTGAAACTGCCTTTCAGAACGAGTTACCATTTAGGCAGAAAGCCTTCCTAGCCAAGTCCTCGCATTTCTGTTACAAATTCTTTCAAGATTGTATCTATCCCTACACCATGTTGCTGGGATCAACATTTAAAGCAAGAAAGGAAACCAACAGACTAAATGCAACAACAAAGAGTGTGAAAATGGAAAGTGCAGGGGGATTTCCTTCCATACAAACCATAAATCAGGTTAGAGGAATATTACCCTCACAAGATGTCTGGACAAAGTGGGAGATCCTCTCCTTTCAGACTGAGATAATTAATGAAAGATTGAGTCACCCTGGTAAGTTTTTTAGGAGATGAGTACAATGCACAGAGGGTGACAGCTGTACCATGCCATTTCTGTGATCTTTGTTCACTTTTCTTTAAAGTTTTTATTCATTTACCAAAAAGCAGGTGACAATAGTCATTTTGTTGCATTAAAACTAGGAGGTGAAAGAGTATAAAATGAATGCATTCTGTAATATTAGTCATTTATCTTTTATATGAAGTGTGTAATTGCCAAAACCTGCCAACAGATTGCAGGTCAATAGGGTCAAAATGCAGATGAAGCTGACGATGCAAAGTGACATCCTCTTAGTCTCTTCAGAGGAAAACTTAGTCTCTTCAGAGAACAACTCATGGTGTTCATCCATAATAATCTAATTTGAAAACTCAGGACAAGATGCAGCTGCCAATGTAAAGCAGCATCTCCTTAGCTGCTGTACACCAGCTACTGCTTTTGGCCCCCTGTTTCACAGAATAAAATGGTCCTAATGAGATCCCAAGTATTTGTCACTGGAGAAAACTTCCCCTGAGCCACTTCTTTCACAATTTTCTTCCAAATGTTGTAGGCAAAGGTAACCTGGCCCTGGTTTAAGGCTCCCAGAATGGCATCAGGGACAATCTGCAGCTTCCAGTCCCCACAGGATAGTGGATTTCCCTGTCACAACAATTGGGAAGAGAGTTGCAAAATTTCCCCCTGTGACTTGGCAGAGGAAGGCATAGCTATGAGCAATGTGCCAATTTGAGGACATGCTGTACCTTGTGGGGACTCAGAGCTGTCAGACACCAAGCAATTGCCCAGAGCTCAAAACCATGAGGGGATGCTTCAGCTAAACCTCTTGGGGGTAATAAAGATGAAGTGTCATCTTGTCACAGCAGATCCACACTGTAATTCAATGTGACAGCAGCATATTCAATCACATCTGAGCAAGCATGATACCAGCCATCAATGGTGGACTTCTCACCAGAACCAGCATCCACAATCCCAAATAGGCAGGTACTGCACATATTCAGCTTCACTGCTAATGGTTGCCCAGGTAGCTTAGCTCTGGGCTTTCACTCGAGACCTGTGCTGGGACAGGGCATTTGCATTTGGCTCTGACCGTAGAGGTATACAGCATTTTCTTTCATCTCCCAGTGGCTGAATGTATATAAATCTCCTATGTAAAAACAAACCAAAGGAAATAGATTTAAAAAAAAAAGAAAGAAAGAAAACCCAGAAAGGATAATCCCCGTCTTCTATTGAAAATAACTCTTAAGGCTGCTTCCCCTTTAAAGAGTTTTCAAATACCAAGAAAGTGTACCGTTAGAGAAATAAGTAGCCAACAAATTTTATTTACAATTAGAGGGAAATTGCAGGAAAAAGGCACATATTAAACATAATTATTGTATCTTCTCTAAAATATACGGGCAGCATGTTAAACATATCAAACGATTAAGTATTGAAGCCAACTATGCAGGATGTTCAGCTGCCACTGCATAGAGACAGATTAATAAAAGGAAAGCAAGCAAGCAAGGAACACTGGCAGAACAATGACACCAGTCTAAAATTCAGAGAGGCAATCAGTCCTTGCAGATTTTCATTGGCTTTCTGACACTCTCCATTGAAAACTTAGTTGTTCAGGCTAACATTTATTTTTTCTATTACATTACTATTTTTGTTTATCTCAGTAGATATTGATACTAACATTACTCACACAAAACGTACATTTTAAAAGAGAAATATTGCAAGGACCAAAGAAATGTGCCTAGCAGTTTTTCTTTGCCTTATTCCACTATGTTTTCATCTCTGTTATCATTCCCAGAGCCCCCTTCACAGCAATTACCTGTTTCACATTAGCAGCTTTTAATTTTGTTTAAATTATGAGACAAATAAGATTAAAACCAAAGAAATACACCTGCAATTCATGTTTGGATTATTTCAGAGCATGAATAACACAGGATCAGCAGGACTCAGTCTTCCCACATTAAAAGCAGGCAACAGAGCATCAGAAAGTGTTTCTCCAATACCCCCAAATGGCATAGCGTGAAGAATGAAGAGGTCCCTTCTCAGACAAACATCTGGATACTAGTCCCCAGCCACCTGTGGCTACACTGAATACTATTCCAACTGCAAGGAAGTGCCACTTCCATACTTCTGTTTCCTGCTCATCTGATAGTTTATCTATTGCCAACTTCCTGATCAAAACATGAAATCATGGGCTCCCAGGAGCTGGGGGTGTTTTTGTATCAGTCACTCAATGGAGTCTTATGTAGCAGGGCTTTAGATACTCACTAATACCAGGGACAATAATATTGATCATTTTTCCTATTGCCTAGATGTGGTGGTAATGTTTGTGTTAGACAGAGGCAGATAGACTGACCTTTAGTGTTTACAAGGTCTTCACAAACAGGCATGTAGACTGGGATATGAGGCCCTTCCAAAATGTCAATTTCACCCAGTTGGAATTGGACCTCTACAAAATCAATGCATCTTGGATAGACTTGTTGCAGTTTCACTGTCTTTACTGATTTATGGTGAGGCATTTCACTTTTACAGTGATACTCTTCCATTTAGTCCTGAATTTTATTTTTGTCTTATTTAATGACCATCTCAAGCAATTTCTTTTTGTATTTCTCACCTAATTCATACTTGACCTTTTCCAGATTTCCTTCCTTACAGCAATAAGCACACTTCAAAACATTTAGCAATCAAAGCAAATAAGCTCCCAGGAGCTTTCCTAAACTTAGTTTCATTTCTCCAACCCTATTAAAAGAAGAATCCAATATCCCAGACAGAGCTTCCCTTCTTTCCCAGTGGCCTTCTCCATCATAAAGTTCAGGACCGTTGGTAAAAAAACAAACAAGTTTCTGTGTGCTTTGGTATCTAGAGTTTCTCCCACAGAGGCTCACAGGTACCCTCTCTCACTCCCTACAGTTTCATATCTCCAAGAGGACAGTCAAAGCATAGTTTAGCATTGACAGGGTACTTCTGTGCTCTACAGTAAGTCTTCTTTCTCAAATTTAATAAGTAAATGTCATGTACATACTGGACAAGTAAGCTGTGACACAGTAGTCATTGAAGAAAAGAAAATTGAGATATCATAAAATGGTTTGGGTTAGAAGGGACCTTAAAGATTATCTAAGTTCCAAAACCCTCACCATGGGCAGGTGTCATCAAATATAGTCCTTTATTTTGCAACATAGCTAAGCATTGACACATCCGAAGTACTGGGATTTAGCAGTATGGTGGGAAAACAGAGCAAGATCCTATTATTACTTAATTAGAGCATACTTTCTTAGCCAAAATAATAATACCAATGTGACCTACAACAGGAAATATACAGCAAGGGGCAGGAATATACTATGGCTTCGGAGTAGTATTGACTCCTCTGCATTAAGTCTCTAACTATTATGAAACAGATGCAAATAGCTACTGAAATACAATAGCACCTCTGTACCCACCATTAAGAAATGTGAAACAGTCAAACACTTTCAGGCAAATGACTTATTTTTCATGGTTGTTGCGTTTGAATAACTTACTCTCAAAAGTCAATTATAGCCCAGCAATACAAACAACTATCTGTACTAACAGGTTGACCACTTATAATTCAAACACTGCAAAGAAAGTACTTCCATTTCCTAGGTTACAGGCTTCTAGGCAATAGTCATCATATACACCAGCACCTGAATATGTATATGACACAAACACCATAGTCCACTAGAAGTAAGGTATTGCGTCTTCCAAATCCCTGGTTTTAAACAACATGTCATTTCTGTTCATCCGTCGCTGCATGGCTACCAAAGAAACCTGAATACCCTGCATGCCATTGCTTCTGCCTTCCTTCAGTTATAGCAATCAAAATTAAAAGGCATTTTCTTATAATAAATCAGACTCAATGCATTAATTTTATGGTGTTCTTGAAGACAGCAGCCAGACCTACTGGCAGCCTAAGAAAATATCTTTTGCCATTAAGTGTATAGCAAGGACGGAAAACTAGAAAAGGAACACAGCAACTTGAGTGTTGATTAAACAGTCAGGGCTTCTGAAGAGTTAACGAATCTAAAGCAGTGCAAAAATAATCAAACTAAGTACAGATGAGTGCTGCACACCTCAGTGGAGTACAACAGCTGGTGTTCTAGCCCACAGTCAGATATTGTATAAAACTGTCCTCACATGAATAAGTATGTGCAAAGACTGTCTTTCACACACAGCAAACACTATCTGGGGACTAGGCAATTAACTGTGGTGGGTACCCATGAAACCTGAAAATACGACTGTAGGAACAGATACATTTCCAGAAGAATTTGTAATGGGAAGTTAGAACTCGGTTTTCGCTAGGAAGGCTTTCTGCCTAAATGGTAACTCTTTCTCAAAGGCAGATTCAATGCTATTCCTCCACCCCTGCATAGCAAGAGAAGTTCTCGGCCTTGCTCTCTGGTATGCAGAGAGATAACATGTTTGCAGACATGTACAAGGCCTCCTTGGGCCAGAGAATGTGGGGGAGGAGAGAGAAAATACAAGAAGCCTTGGAGGAAGTGGGGCATTGCCTTTTGCCCCTGGAGGCCCAATGTGTACAACATCATAAAAAAGTGGTCCTTGCATCTCAAATAAACCTTTTTTTAATCCTTCCACTGCCTTGGCATTCTTGGAAGAATCCCTCCATATGTTTGCCTTACAACCACACTCAGAAATACAAACACAGGAGCTCACAGTCTTTGAGCACTGAATTCCACTTGCCTTGCTGTTTGTGGATACTGGGATTTGCCGAGGTTATCAGCTCATGAATATCTGTCCCATCCAATGAAGTCCTGCATTGCTGCTCTGGGATGATACAATGTTACACTGAAGTCAATGGGGTCAATGTTTATCAAACACTTTTGAATGAGGGTCAGGGATGGGACTGTATAATTCAGTCATGAATTCTTTACAGAGTTAAGGTAGTCCACCTCCTAGCATACAGGCAGCATGTTAAGACATAAACAATTCATGTGTTCTAAAAAGAGGGATATCAGGGCATGAGCTTCCCTGAACTGGAATTATAACCTAGTACCAAGACACCACATTAATAACTAAGGTAATGAAGTTTCTTAATCAAATGCATCTTAAAAAAATTACTGTGTTTCCATTTCTAGATCTTCCCACCTCACACACTTTCTGCTAGCAATGCTTTTTTCTTATGGTTGCTGTCAGAGGATCACAGAATATGCTGAGTTGGAAGGAACCCACAGGGATCATTGAGTCCAATTCCTGGCACTGCACAGGACCACCCGCAAGAGTCACACCATGTGCACTGTCCAAATACTCCTTGAACTCTGTCAGGCTCGATGCTGTGACCACTCCCCTAGGGAGCCTGTTCCAGTGCCCAACCACTCTCTGGGTGAAGAACCTTTTTCTAATATCTAACCTAAACCTCCCCTGACACAACTTTAGGCCATTCCCTCAGATTCTGTCACTGGTCATCATAGAGAAGAGATCAGTACCTGTCCCTCATCTTCCCCGGGGGAGGAAGTTGTAACTTCAATGAGATCTCCCCTTATTCTTCTTTTCTCCATGCTGAACAGAACAAATGACCTCAGCTGCTCCTAATACGGCTTCCCCTGAAGGCCCTTCACCATCTTCGTTGCCCTCCTTTGGACCGTCTCTAATAGCTTAATACCTTTCTTATACTGTGGTGCCCAAAACTGAACACAATGTTCAAGGTGAGGCCACCCCAGTGCAGAGCAGAGCAGGACAATCCCTCCCTTGACCAGCTGGCGATGCTTTGCCTGATGTCCCCCAGCCAGGTTGGCCCTCCTGGCTGCCAGGGCACTGCTGATTCACATTCAACTTGCCATCAACCAGCACCCCCAGGTCCCTTTCCTTGGCACTGCTTTCCAGCCTCTCATTCCCCAGTCTGTGTGAACATTCGGGCTTGCCCCATCCCAGGTGCAGAATCCGGCACTTTCCCTTGTTGAACTTCATGTGGTTGGTGATTGCCCGGTCCTCTAATTTGCCCAAGTCTCTCTGCAGGGCCTCCCTGCCTTCCGGGGAGTCAACAGCTCTTTCCAGTTTTGTGTCATCTGAAAACTTGCTTAGTATCCCTTCCAGTCCTGTGTCCAAGTAATTTATGATGTTGGAGAGCACAGGGCCAAAGATGGAGACCTGTGGAACCCCACTAATGACAGGTCACCACTCTGATGTTACCCTCTGTGCTGGATCCATGAGCCACTTGCTCACCCACCGCATGATGTGTTGCCATCATTGTTACTATTTATAACAAAACACTGTAAAAAAAAAATCTTTTCATACTTGGACATGTTGCTACAGTATGTTTAGGGATTTGAATTTACAGAATTGTCTCATGATCTTAATTCTTTAGGTTGTAGAGCCACTTCCATCTGCTGCAGTGAACAGTGATGACAGGACCTTCCAGGAGATATTACAGTAAGTCAGCATAAGTGGAGCCAGGGGAAATTTTTAGTTTATACACGCTCTTTCATCCAAGAGACAACACACATGGGTATTGAATGTTCAGAATAGAGGTTACAAAATATGATTGTACTGTGTTTCTGAGCATTGATCATCCAAGACTCTTTACATTCCACCTTAAATACATTTACCCAGATTATTAGAGTGAAGTCAGCTTCAGAATTTTAGAAGCCAGCAAAAATAATGCCTCAGTGTCTCACATTCCTCAATAATATGTCTAAAGCAAGCTACTTGTTTCTGGTAGGCTTCTATACATCTCAGTTAACAATCTTCTTTCTCTTCACCCAGTACTTCATCCATTCAAAAGTAAAGATACAAAAGAAAGAATACATCCTTGCCATTTCATCTGTGAGTGGTGAAAGATAAAGACAGAGGATGAAGGTGTCTATGGCTCCCATAGCCAAATATTTAGCAGTATTGCACAACCCCTACAAAAAGGAAGGTGGCATCAAAGCGAGGATAGTCTTTCACTCTGAACAAACTTTCTTCCACAGAAAAGTAATCCACAAAAGCAGTAAGCACTTTCCTCAGTAATAGTACAATATTAGTAAAATATTACAAACACTAATAGTATGTAATAACATCTATGTATGTAATAACACTAATGCTTATAAGTGCTTGATTTATCTCAGCAAAACTAGATCAACAATTTACAGTAACTCCTGTAATTTTGGTAAAAAACTTGCAAAGTTTTACCTTACAATTTGACAGGAGTTTGCAAAAAACTTTAGAAGGTAATGACATGAATTTACCAACTTTTCATTGCGATCAGCCTGAATTTATACCGTGTATAGGTGACCAGACATTGTGCCAGGAAAACATTCCTGAAGAGCAATACTTCAAAAACATAAGATTTTTGCAGTCTCTTTTATAGGAAGAAATTAAAATATTACCAAGTATGAATGGAAATCAAGAAAAGAGGAATGATATAAAAGAAGACCATGGTCTTTTCAAAACCGTTTTCTCTAGTTGGAATACAGTGATGGCTGGAAAGTTTGTATGTGCTTGGAACACAGCCCATGTAGATACACTGGCAGAGTGTATAAAGATACAGAGTCTATAAAGTATATTCTAATGACATAATTTTAAACAGTCAGGACCTAAATATTACTTAAGAATATTACTTCCAAGAGCTTTTCTAAATAGCTTCTTTGCCTCCACTGAACTATCTAGAGAAAAACAGCCATTGATTCCTAGAGAAAATAAGTTACCAAATTTTAAACAGGTCATTAAAGGCCATCAGTGCCTGGAGGGGGCACTCACCTCTACTGCTACATCAGGATCTGTTTGATACCACTTTGGCTTTTGCACATATTTGTTGGTTTAAAGGTAAACGGACAGGAGAAATAAAACCAACTCCAAGGAGATTAAAAGTCAGAATAAAAATTTTAATGACAACAATATAATAAATACAATTTTACAAGTAAACAATTGATTTTAACCCACAAAACCTGGCACCCTGCGGTGAGAGGAGAAAAACCTGCCAATGTCAACGATGGTTGCAGTCCGGCTGGAAGTGGTGGTCACAGTCCAGCCAAGAGCAGTGGCTGCAGTCCAGCTGAGAGCGGCGGTCCCAGTCCGGTCGAGGCTCTGGTCATCCTCTGGATGCCACGAGTGGAACTAGAAGTCCCCAGACCCCCAAGATTATATATCTTCAGGTTCAGACTGGAATGCCCAGCCCCTTTCCCAGGGTGGGGAGTTCCACAATGACTGAATGGGTGCTGGGTGTGAGGACAGGAACATCTTCTTATTTCACAGGTCTCTTAACACCCAGCTCGTAGCCTAAGGGGTCAGGTGTGCTCTGGGCAGCTGCTGCAAATAGTCTATAGCTTCTGGGCAATGGCAAAGAGGGTGTAGAACACACAGTTTGGGTTACACCCACACAGCGATGAACTGGTCCCAGCTGTTCTAACTAGGACAACATATCATCTTAAAAGGCACCACAGGTGAAAAAGCATGAGGATGAAGGAGTGTGTAGAAGCATTGTTATGAACTGACTGAAACCCCTTCCCCATCTGTCTGCATGACTGAGATGGGGAGGGTAGAGACACTGGGAAAAGAGAATTGGAGCTCAGCCTAGGAAGAAGGGTAGGGGTGGGGGCAGAAAGGTGTTTTCTCTTTGTTTCTCATCCTCCTACTCTATTTTTAATTGGCAACAAATTAAATTAATCTTCTCTAAGACAAGTCCATTTTGCCTGTGACCATAATTGGTAAGATGATCTCACAGTTCTCAACTTGACCCACAAGTTTTTGCATCCTATTTTCTATCCCTTTCCATTTGAGGAGACAGAGGGAGAGACACCAGGTGGGTGTCTGGCAACCAACCAAGGACGATCCACCATGAAAACAAAAAGATTTTCCATGATGCCTTACTAACCAAAGAACAGTAGCCTATTTATTCCTAAAGTTACAATTGACTCAATTCTTCCTTCACATTATAATTCTTAATACTCTTACACAATGTCAGATTATAAATATGGTCACACTCTTCTTTTTCACATTGTGGACTGGTCCAGTCAAAAGAATTAAATATGAAGAGGTTGCAGAGATCATTTTTTCAGGCACTAAGTACTTTCACATCATGACTTAGGCTGTGAGACAGATTATCAGATGGCTAACTACTTCCTTCTCATGTGAATATAAACCTCAGAATGTATTGCTGGAGTGAAAACTGAATAAAATGAAAAGTTCACTAGTTCACCAAAGGTCAGCGACGAAGAGGAATAAAAATGAGACCCTCTGATGAAGTAAGACTGGATGGACCACCAAATTATTCCCCAAAATGAAGACCACGCCTCTGAACCCTCCCCTGTGTCCACCTGCTGTGAATATTATAATCTAATATGAATATGTATGTGAATATGTTGTAATCATGATCCAAGACTGTATAAATAACTACCTTTGTCTGACCAAGGTCGGCTCCTTTGTCTGGCTTGAGCCACGGAATTCTCTGATGTCGCTTAATAAATATCTGCTGCTTAAAGGCCTAAAACTCTGTCTCTAAGCAGTTTTATTCGCCTTTTTGGGGCATCAGATAGACTCAAAAAGCAAGACCACCAGAACTGCAAAAACATTGCCAAAGAGGGTTATGGGAACAAATAGTAACTGAAAGACTTTAGAGAACCAGGCTTCATCCAGACCTAACCATGAGGGAGGAGCTCTAAGGACAACAATTAAGTACTCATTTTCAAGGAAAATACAGCATTTGAATGGGGGCTCCAAGTGTCAAACAGTCAAATTTTTGACATGTAAAATTCTTAAAAGATTACATAAGGACAAAAAAGAAGGACAAAAAATATTTCTTTTCCTTCTTGGCATGGGGGATCAGGGCAGAATTCCAAGTGCAGCTTGCTCAGTTATAACGGATGAGCAGAATTAGCTTCCACTATCATCCTTTCTTGCTTGGCACTCAATTCAGTTGCTTAAACTATACAAAACCAATTGACTACATATTGTGTATATACAGGTTTATGTACTTCATATTTTACCTATATAAGATATTTGTCCCTATAAGATGCTTGCTGTGCTATTTTCTTTAAGGCCTTTCATTTTTATAGGAGAGACTATATTCATCTAGGAGAAAGAATAACATCTTCTTTACATGCAGAACTGATGGCAGGTCAGGCCTTCATGCATTTACTTACTGAGTAAAGAGCCTTTGAGAAGATGCCTTGACAGCAAAACAAATAACTGTATGAAGTTCTGGCCCTATAAATACAGTCCTCTTGATGGTTGTCAACTATGTAGTAATTCAGTGAATTCAAGATCATCTCAAACATTTCAATCACTGCTTAAAGATGTGGCATTTTAAAAACCATGCCTAGTACAAGAAAATAAGATATTTTCTAAAAAAAAAAGCTGTGCTTACTTTATATCTACTTTCTTAACAGACTGATAGCTGCCATCTAGTTAAATTTCCTGCATTAAGTTAATTCCAACTTTTGTGTACCACTTATACCTCAGAGAAAGAAAGAGATGGGAAAAACTTTCATTTCATCACCAGGCAAATAAAGAAAAGCTACATTAGAAAGATGATTAAAAGGACCACAGGTACAGTATGAATCTATATTAATATTTTAAAAAATCTGTTTTAATTTTCCTTATTAAAATCAAAGCAATTTAGTGCAGTTTAATTCCATTTGAAAAGCAAATATCTCTGAAAACGTTTTATAGTATCTTTTTAATGGATCGTGTAACCTACATTTTCTTTTCATCTGTATTTGTTCACTCCTCCTTTTCACCATGTGGTATTGTCTGCTTCTCTAATTCATTCTTAGTAAGTAAAGTCCTACAGTCTAATTTTTGTGTTTAATAATTTTAATATGCATTATTTGTATCCTAAGAGAAATTTTTATTTCATTGTCCAGTACATTCTCTACAGATATGTAACTTTTCATGCCACTATGGAGAAACAGGCTTTGATGACTGACTTGGTTTCTGTTCTTTCATTTTCCACACTGTTCAGCTTCTCTTTCTTTTTTTCCTGCTGCATTCTTTGCAAACTCAGTCCTTTGCAGAAGCCTCCTCCTTTTCTAATTTCCTCTCATTCATATTCTCCACCAGTGAACTGCTCCAACAAACACCATCAGTCAAAATAGACAAGAGACTCCTCAAGGAGATGGTTGTTGGGGCTGCTTTAGTCTGCACAAGTGTTCAGTGCTTGGCACTGGGTTTATAGGGTATGAGACCAGCTGTCTCAACACACAGCACTAGTACCAGGGCTACAAGGCACAGCTGTTGCATTGTGCAAGGAATCGCTGCTGTTTAGGACAGCAGAATATCAATCAAGTGAGCTTAGAAAAAAGTGCATGAAGTAAGTTCAAACCCAACACCTCAAATAACTGAATGAGACCTGTCTTGAGAGAAGAAGCTAAGCACACTCTCAGATTCACATTTCTAGAGCACATAGAGTCAAGGACACAATCACTTCAGGTTGGTTTGGCTGCTTTCAGTCTCCTGTCATGCGAACAGTATTACCTTAGCTTGCAGGGCCATGTGTCGCTTTCTGGAGACACCTCTGTGAGGCACATCTGATGGCTATTCCAATGAACTATGTTCTCCTAAGGTCCCCCTACAAAATCAGCAAGGAATTCCAACAGTCCTTTGGAAGCAGCATAGAAGAACAGCATTTTTTTTTTACATTTTCAAACAAATCAGCTGGCTACCTGAAGGAGAGATGATAAAAATACTATGGCAAGATGAAGAGATGAGAATAATAATCTTCTTGGACCTCTTATTCAAAAATAACAATTTTTCCTGGTTCCTGCTTACCCTAACCTCTTCATCAGAATCAAAATAGCTGCACTGTTTAGATGGCAATTGCTCTCATAAATTAAAAAAACCAAAACAAAACAAAAAAACCCACAAAGCAAACAAACCACCATTAATCTCTTTACTTCTCATTTGTTATTAAGATAATGCTGAAATTCCTGGAATTGGCATATTATTTGTCATATTATATGTCATAGTGTACACCTGCCATTTTTCCTATAAAAGTCCCGAGCACATTAGCATCACAATACTGGCAGGGTTTTTTGTTTTTTTTAAAACATCGCTCAGGCTGAAATTAAATGAATTTTGGAAATAATGTTCAGAGACAGATGTCTGGAAATCCTTAGAAAAAGGAACTAGTATTTACCTAGATTCACAAACTTTCTACAGCTTGCCAGAAACAGTGCTGATCTTAATTACAAAACTGTTTTTTATAGCAAGGAAAAATATATGTTAGAGATCTGTACATTTATATTTAATTGATTTCTATCATAAGGGCCCTGTAGGAAAAAGACTGATTTCAACTGTTTGTGCTGTCACACTGCATCAACATGCACAGTGAAGTAATCAGAAACCTTGCAAAAGGTTTCCTACATTCCCAATTTTTGTATTCCTTAAACAGCCTTCTTGCTTTGTTTAAACACAGTGGAAAAATGAAAGCAGAGATGAGCAGCAAGCTCAAAATCCAGATGTTCAATGGATTGTTTTAGTAGATCATCATTAGACAATGCAAAAATGTCTTGTTCAGCCTGACGGACTAGGGCCCAGGAAGCTTCAAAAGGAAAAAGAATAAGTAAACACCTAAGTTTCCCTCTTCACAATGACTGAACCTCACAAATCCTACACTTCTCAAGGTAGTAACTACTGACTGTGCTGAAGGACAACAGTCATTAACTCAGGGCCACAAACAAATTCCTACTGGCAGGCAACAAGTGGCTTAAAGAGATGGCCAATGAGCTACATACTGTGACTGACGGGGAAAAGAAATGTGTAAGTATTTACCATTTACCTGTCCATTCACTGTAACATAAACACACTAAATATTTGTCACTTGCTCTTTAAAGCTGTTCTGTGACTTCTTTATTTCTTCTCTCCCACAAATCATGAATATACACAGAAGGACAGAGATCTAGCAAACTTTGTCAGTACAGAAGTAATGTCAAACCTGGGGTCTAAAATGCATATTAAAGCTCTTCCTTACTACTTCAGTGTTTTAACTGAAACTCAGTGTTTCATCTCAAAAACGTTTCATTCTTCTTTCAGTGAAATCTTTTCAGTGCCACTGGACTAATCTGGGAATGAAAATCCAGCTCTGCAACAGCCCACTTTTATCATGTTTTATTTAACAGTTCATTGTTCCAAAAGCTTACAGGTAATTCACTTGCTATATTAGCAATTACCTTCTTAGCTATAAGTGGGTATTCCTTCCTATGTAATTAAAACTGTCGAGTTAACTAATCTAAGTCATTGTAAAATAATGTAAGATCAAAACCTCTTCAACTTCGATTTAATCTGGTTTTGTAGAGTCCAAGATTTCCAGTCAGATCTTGATTTCTGACTCTAGTTGGACTTTATCCTTAATATAAAGTGTCAGTAGTTAAACATATTTCACTTTAAAAAGATTTATGAACAAAGCTTCTTCCATTGCTTGGTATTTAATAAAGATACCAGATGAAATGGCTCTAAAATATAACTGTAGAAATGTAAAGAACATTTCAAAAAATAACAAGCCTACTTCCAGGCAGAAAACTGTACAGATGAAGACTCAGACATATGGAACCCGTTCCTTTATGGATCAAGATCTTTTTTGATTGAGAATACTTTGATTCTGAAGCACTTCCTGAAAGAAGAAACAAGAGAGTGAGCAAGACCCTTTTTAAACTTATGCTTTTATAAATAAATCCAGACTTGCATGCATGTGAGCCCTGCCTCCATTTGTCTCACCAAGTGCGTCTCTGAAATCACAATCAATGCCTTAAAGTTACAGCAATCAGGGAATTGTACGTTAGGCACACAACATAGGATCCCTCTAATTAGACGCTTATTGTTTCTTCTGTAAGCCAAACCACTGACCCCAGCAGAATATGCTTTGAAATGTTTGAAGTAGACAAGTATGAGGGAATTTAAAGTGCAATTTGAAAGCTCATTCTGAAAGTCCCTCTGAGTGTCTCCAGCCTATGAAGCAGTTTCTCTCTCTTCTCCCGCATCCTGCTTCATTCCCCAGAAGTTCAACTTCAAATGACCCACTCATGCATGCACAGAACACAAATGATGTGATTTACTGTGACAGAGTTCATGTGTTGATGATCTACTAAACTCCTCAATGGGATCAATAAATAAACAATGTATAGATGTACTGCAACAAAATTTTTTCTCATAAATTTAATAATACCAGTAAATTTATTAATTAGTTGCAAGGATTGCATCATTTAAGTTTAATTGCATTAGATAACTCTTTTTTCAACAAGTAGTTAAGTAGTTTTTATACCATGTTGACATATAAAATCTGGTCTTTAACAGTTAAAAATAATAGCAACTATATTGTCCTAATTTTTAAAGCCAAATTTACATGCTCCTGTAACAAGAAAAGAAAAATAATAATACTGAATCCTTACTTATGACCCAGTATTCACAGAGCTGAGAGAAGCTTTCAGCCCCAGCAGTATCACTGGATCTCTCCCAGTTTATATCAGCAAAGATTTATTCCACTTGTGCACGCACACACACACATACACACACACAAACTTAGAGGCTAATTGTAGCCACATTTAATATTCCCTGTGTTTACTGTTCTGCAATTTCATATTCTATTCCCTTAAAGAATGAGGTCATTCCAACTACCCAAAGAAATGCATATTTCTTGATATCTACTGCTACCAGGCAGTTTAGCATAGTCAAACATCACCACTGTTGATTTAGATCATACAAAGATCAATCCTCATGAAAGAAACAATCCTCTCCAACAACAGCAGAAGTCTAGTTGGAAAACTAACAGCTGTGGATTACACTTGGTGTTTGCATACTGGAATTCAGATTACAATGTGGTTTTTTTATAGAGTGGGGTTATAATGCTGTAGTAACTCTTATATACTTTTTCCACAATAAATTTGTTACCACAGATGACAGACAAATCTCTTCTGCAAATCTAAACAATTTAAAATGTCCTAAACTAGGTCTTGTCTGACCAAAGCATTTCAATAATCATGTTTATCCTAAGGTATCTTTTCACACATAAAGCCACTCAGTGGCACTTTGAGGAGACATTTCCACTTTAGAAAAGACCACCTAAACCCAAATTCCACTATGGAAATGTAACAACCAGTCAGGAAAACCTCTGCTTGGATAGGCTCATGAATTTGCAATATTTGAAATATTTTTTCTTCCTTCTTCTTCAAACATTCCATCTATTTTGGATATTCAAAAAATTCTGTAGGCCAATACATCCATCTGCTAACTAGAATTATTCTTTGTAGCTAATCACATGTACAAATTCCTTAATATATTTGGAAAGGCTATGAGACCTAGATATGATAAGTAATATAGTCATTATTTTTAATAACTAAAAACTATCTTCTCAAAGTTTGTTTGTCTCCCATTAAAGCAGTATTTGCCAAAAAAGAGGCAAGCACATAGCAGTGACACCCCAGCTGGAGTTCCCCACCTCCAGTACTGGTTATATGCAGTATTATCTTTTCTAGCTTTGAATCTGTGACCATTTAATCCCCTCTAATTCTTACACTGGAAGATGCACAAGCAACCATATTCCATCTTCCCTTTGATAATCCTGATTTTTGTAAACTTCAGTGTCTTCTACCTCAGTTCTCTCTCGTCCTAGCAACAGTCCTAACCTACTAGATCAATCCTTGCTCAGAAACAATTCCGTAACTGATCATCCCCCTAGCTGCTCACAGAAACTCCTTAAAATCAGCTCACCAATATACTTCATCCAGAACTGCATATAATTATCCCCCAATCAGTTGATTCCTGCCTTCCTTCCCAGGTTATTTCCCTGCAGTGCTCGAGGGGAACCAAAGGAAGACAAGTATATTCCTGGGTATTCTAAAGCAGTTTGACAGAACAATTTTCAGTTTTCTATAGCTCCTAGATAACACTACACACTATCAGCTTTCTGAAAACCTAATCAGTTTTCAAGTATAAGTACAAAAAAAAAAAGAGAGAGAGAGAGCAATTAAGGTTGAAGGTAACCAGTCTAAATTGTTCAATCTCACAAACTCCTAAGGAAAGAAAAGCAGGCTTGTGCATATTTTGGCAACCCAGCTCTCTGATTTGCTACATTAACTTTCCTGGAATTGGCCCACACAGAGCAGTATTCGATTTTCATAAAATGTGTTAAGAAGGTAAGGATCTGCATTTTTTTAACTCTGAAAGCTGCTTTGGGACATGCAGCCTTCCTAAAACCAACCACTTTCACTTCTCTCTGGGTATTCAAAACAGATTTTGCCATGTTTCCTTCATAAAAAGGCAGCAAAGACAACTTAAAAAAAAAAAATCTCTCTTTTCTAAAATGCTTGTTTTCAAATTCACACTGTGGTCAATCATACATTACTTCAACTTTCTGTAGATATGCTGGTAGACATATTCTTTGCTTTATAGTCACCTACAGTCCCATGAACAATGATCCAGATCCTTCAGGTGTGGAGTTGTATTAGCTAAGACTCATAGCACCATCCAGCACAGACGTCTTCATTGGACTGTACATTGACCACTTTTATGTTTTACTACACTGTCTTACTTACTAAACTGAATTTTTTTAATGTCTTATTTTGTCTGTTGTTTGGACTTTCTTTATTTGTTGGGAGGGGAGGTTAAAAATACAGTAAAAGCTTCACAACATAAAATCTTTAGCTATGTATCACTGGCCACTCCATTTCAGATTTTTGCCAATTAGATATTGCTATGCTTTCGCTGTTGAAATAAAATTATATTAAGATTTTTTTCAGACCTACCTATCACTCTATTTTTAAAACTATCTTTATTTCTTTGATTACTTCCAACACATTACTGAATTCCAATGAAAAATCCCTAGAGCATTTCACATTTATTCAGTCAGCTCACCTGAAGGCAAAATGCACTCTTTTGTTGTTCCTCAAAAATGTGCTCGCATGACAATGTCGAATACAATGACATCTGAAGCTGAAAACCCCAGACAGCCACAGCTTCAGTGTTGTCTGTCACAGTAGGCTCATTTACTAAGGTTAGGGCAAAAATAGATCATGTCACTCTCGCATATTGAATATAAAAGACATCTCAATGCTTCAAAAAACCCATTCCTTCCAAAATTTTACACTACCCTCATTAAATTAAAACCTCCAAGCAGCTCAGAGCCTTTCTTGGGAGGCTTATCCATAAACCAATTTCCTGATTTCTCTCTATACCTTCTCTAGAGCACTGTGGAAAGCACCACTGAGTACCTGTGGTTATTGTCTCCATCATGACTTTGCTGTACCAGCCAAACTATTCAAATGCTTCTTGTTCACTCAACATCTCCTTTCTCAAAACACATTATCCCCCCTGCAGGAGACAGAATATTCATTTAATAAATTCTGTATGCCTTGCTGCTTTCAGATTTGCCTGTTTTCAGTTTGTCTCTCAGGGTGTCGTCCCTAACCCTAACCCTAACCCCTCCCCTCCCCCAAATGCCTGGGAATTAATTCAAAACAGGATATCTTGGAGAAGTAGTTTATCATAATTTCTATGTTATCTTATATTCAAGTGCATAAAACATTGATTTTTTATCTCTTTTCTCTGTACTATATTTGTTCTACTTTCTCCTGGTTTGTTCTTTCACTTCAGGGAAGTCCTCTGTTCTAAACCATGGTTATCTATACTATTTTTAAATTACCAAAATAATGAAAATCAGAATGTAATTCCATTACAGAAGAGAAGCAGCATATACTGGCTCAATGAAACCCTCACACTTAGCTTTGATCATACTTCTCACTTTTAATTCTGCTAAAAAAGGCTGCTGCTGAGTGGTGATCTATCCAGATCACCAGAAGCAGAGAGAAGTACCAAAGTGGGCTCCAAATTCATATCCAAACTTCCACAGAGTCACATTTTTTCCTCCAGATATTTACTTTAAGGCTGCTGTAGTTTCTATTCATAACCATACAGTGTTGTCAAACTCTAATTATCCTCATTAGGCTAAAAGCAGACACCTCCTTTCCAGCTGTATGGCTGCTCTGTTCATACTTTTCTGCAACTGCAGGGTTTCAAGGCTGCTTGTGAATGCACATATTCTAGTTAGAAAGCTTGACAATTTTTACCATACTTTGGTATTTTTACGAGCCTGTCTGATTAAAGCTACTTCTGTCTTACAAAGCATTCAAAGTACTTACTACACATCCATATTGAAACTACCTCGAGTAATTGTCTCCCTCTCACTTTGTTTTTTAACTTCTTCAGTAATTACAACTTTGTTTTCTTTTGTTTTTTTAAATAACATTTCAATCAGAAATAGGATTATAAATCATCCATACCACTGCTGTGGAGCAATCCCATCATATAAATGTTGAAGACTCCCTTCACCTAAAAACAATTCTCTAAACTGAATGGTAGTCTAAAAGCAACAGAGATTATATGTGATGTGGGCAAGAAAATCAACTATTTTTTTTTTTTTCTCTTCAAACCAGGTCTACTGAAAGTACCACTACAATTCAAGCTGAAGTCCATAGAAGTTTGCAGATACTCACCAGCTGAGCCTTCAATTTTTTGTTTATAAGCTGGTAAGGATGCATTTTTAAGATAGATAATGGAATGCTAATTTCTGTAACTTCCATGTTCTTTCACATTTATTCTAAAAAAAAGAAGGGGGCTTAATATAATAGTCGGGACTAAACGAATTAGAACATTGATGTCAACATCAACTCTTCTAGTGTTTACTCCACCAACATGGCCTTTTAGTATGAAAAAAAATGAACAAAGTTGAAGAGCACTTACCACTATCACTCCTCTGAATCCTGAATCCCTTTAACAATAAGGTCTATTAAAAAAGCAGTTACACTAAACAGTACCACAGAAACAGGCCTTACACTGCCTGCAGACAAAAAAGGGAAAATAACTATGGTAGCAGAACTGTACCATACATACTTCAATGTCATTGCTTTTGTAATTTTAATCAACTGAAATGCTCAAAATTTGCTTTGCCTTCTAAAGAAATCTCTTCTCAAAGCCAGGTGTTTCAGATAAGTCTCGCCCCATTGGACCAAGAATATTAGGAGTGATCATTACAAAGTGCATTGCTAGCACAGATTTCATCTCAAGATAAAACTCCTTCTTTTGCAGGTCTTCTGTACTCCTAGATCATTTCTAGCATCTCTTTAAAGTGACAGAGTTTGCCATAACAAAACTTCCAATATTACATCTCAAGAAAGAGGGTCAGGCCAGCAAAGGCATTGCATCTTTTCAGAGTCAAACCAAACTCTTCTGACTTTTGGAGCCACCACAGCTACAGACAGACTTCAATACACAGAAAGCACACCTTTGAAATGCAGCAAAAAATTAAGAGAGTGTCCACAGCAAAAAACCTCTCCACTGACCTATTCACAGGAGATTGCCTCCCCTCCAGTTATTAACAATGGTCCATTACACAAGTTTTAATTCAGACACAGATCAAAAAGGCAGACTTTCTGGAAGCTGAAACACTACTGAAATAAAATCATCTACAAAATGAAGCTTAAAATTTTCCCTCTTGAGGAAACAGAGAAGATGCCTTCATCCACTGGCCATTACAGTGGGACCAATTAAAATTAGAGAGTTTATTTGGGTTTGGTTTTTTTTTTTTTTGTTTGTTTGTTTTACATTGCAGGCTTGATTTTAAGTTCAAAGTCTTTCCCAAGTTTTTTTAAATTATTTCAGAGCCCTCCAACAGCCTTCAAGGGAAAAAAGATATTACAAAAAAAATAGCATTTTCAGGCAGGCTGGGATTTTTTAATGTGTGCACTGCAGTGACTTCACCCTTGGAAACAAAATTACCTAGGTAATTAAAAATTGTTGAAGGGAAAATATAGATTCTAAGCGGAACAGAATTTAATTTGTATTGTACTGTGGTGTACATTAAAGACCATATACAGAAGGAGTCACCGAGGTGAAAGTCAAGACTTTTCAGGAAGGAACCTTCTAGGTGATCAAAACTAAAAAGCACTATTGGTTCATTTGCATTTAATAGCTTATCTGTGATCAGTCCAGAGGAAGAATCTAGCAAAATAAATATTCTATACTATTATATAAAAAAGTAGGCAGCCCGGGGAAGTGGCTGAATCACCTCCCTGGAGCTATTAAAAAGATGTAAATATGGCACTTCGTTAAATGGTTTAATGGTGTTTTGGAAGTGCTGGGTTAACAGTTGGATTCAAGGATCTTAAAGATCTTTTCCAACCTAAGTAATTCCATGAAAAGCACATGATATATGTTTCTCAGTAGTTTAGTGCGACATCTGATGTCTATTATTTATTGGCTCATTAAATGCATGCTTTGTTTTGAGACAATAAGTCTAATTTCACATTCAGCCTTATGAGAACATCCGGAAGATATAGCACATTTTCTGCTGTTCAAAGCAGTCTCTCAGGGAGACTTATTAGCCATGTCTGTGTAGTCTTTAGCAAAGACTGTATCTGGGAAACTTTAATGGCACAGAATCACTGTTTTGCTTGCCGGTGGTGCTGCTGTAAATGAGGAAAACAAATTTAATAGGATTAAATTACATATTTTAGGCCCCAAAAGTTGGTGACTTATTTGCTGCAACCTATGTTTCCTAATAAAATTAAGTTGCAAAATGCTCTAGTTATGACAACCTGCAGCCCAGAGTTGCCACACAATTATAGCTAAGTGTATAGGAAATTTTTTGTCACATCCCTACAGAGTATTTCTGCTCTCTCCCTTGGGCTGATCTCATTGGGCTGCTGAGTTTTGAAACTCTGACTGGTTCACAGCAAAGCCAGTGTATGAGTTCTGAACACTGAGATCTTAAGTTATGTGGTTCCTCAGTCACGGAGAAAGTAATTTTCCCTATCCAGCCCTTAGAAATGGGAAGAGTACATTAGGATTACAGTTAACAGGACTTCAATCTGCCTCTGCCAATTTCTGAGCATTTCTATGCTGGGATCACATTCTGGATAGTGGTTTCAAACCTGCTCCTGTGAAAATTTGTTTTAACTTAGCCACTACTTCAAATAAGTTTGTATTTTGGAGAAGCCTTGGACAAGACCCAGAGAGGCTCTAGTTGGAGATCCTTGATGTTATCAGTCACAAGCACATAGCCACGACCTCAGATTCAGGCCCAGTTCAGCACTGTCTGTCCCTGCAATAGGAAGGATATTTTGAGGTGACTGTTGAAGGTGTTGTCTGGTATGTTAGTGTGCAGTATGATGAATATATCATATCCATCACATTGATATGTCCTTTGCAGGAACAAAGTTATACAAAACATGAAATCATGAGTCCAAGAATAATATTTATCATATCAAGCGTATCAGTATTGCCTTCAGTTCACAACCAACATTTCCAATAAAGCATCTCTCTTCTTTTTCGAGGGTAGGTGGCATCATTAGAATACCATTTTAAAGTGTGAGTTGTGATTTACTTGCTGAGATGGTTATTCTGGCTTGGCTGACGATCTCCTCCATTGACATACGAGTGAACACACTTGCCTGTTTCCAGGAGCCCATCTTAGCAATACAGAAGACAAAGGTGCCTTGCACCCTCTTTCACATTCATTCCAGAGCATATAAATACCAAGAAGCACACAACTGCTAATTTAAACCATTTGGGCACTGGTCAACAAGAGCAGTGAGACCAACTTGAAGCCTCCCATCTGGCTATGGTGGATCATGTCTACCTGGCTGTTGACTTCTTCTAAGCACAGATTCTTATTTTTAACATAGAAAACCTCTTATTCTGAAGACAACAAACACACGCCAAAAAAACCCCTTGCAATTTATGCATCAATATCTACTGTCTCCCCAGGAAATTTATGTCATGAAAAAATATAGTTAGTGCCTGTTGTCAAGAAAGATAGAAAAACAGGTGTTACTCTGCACAGTGTAAACAAATGTAGGTTTTTCCAGACTGTCATGTAAAGAAATTTTGGAACGACCTCTACATCCATCATAAACACCAGCATATCCCACCACTGCCACTGGAGATGATAATTAAGAGGTAACTATGTGAGGAAGCATCCAGTTCTTTATATACAACATAATTTAAAAGATTACAGCTGTGATCATTGCTATCTAATTTTCAAACAAGAAGACTTACTCAAGCTGACTGATTCCATTTACAAAATTAGCCTGAGGTTTATCTTTGTCACCACAGCCCACACGAGACAGCTACAGCAGTTATCACCTGCCATCTAATATTATGTGAGAATACGGGGCAACAGCTCTTCTAAGCAGACATTTATGCTATTTAACACTGTAAGAAGGATTCTTACTAGAACAGCTGCCCTAGAGATTAAATAAAATGGGAGACAAATTGTTCAGTTTAGGACAAAAGAATATTAAATTCTAAGTGTTGCCATTTCACCAGTTAGTTAGTCACAGCATTGCAGGGGAGAGGGGAAGCCAACAGGTTTGTGTCCACTGTTTAAAAACTAGCAGCACAAGATACACACAGCAAAGAGGTATGCGTAATTCTTTAAAATGGCTATTTGTGTTGTCAAAAAACAGATTGTGAAAATATGAGTGAAGGTCTAAAATTTGACATTTCAGTATCTGCAATGTGACAAAGCACAGAGAAACCAACCTGCACAAAGTAATCATCCCCATGGTTTAGACAAGCTTGTTTTCTCCATTGGTTTTCCATGGCAGTTTTCTGTACTACTCACATTTCACTTGTACCTGCATCCAGAAATAACCTCAGAAAGAAGATCCAGCCAGTTCAGAGCCTTTCAAGTTTTGCTTTGAGAAAAGGACCAGTGAAAGAAAACCACAGAACCTGTTTCCATCTTTAGGTCAATTACAAATGCATTAGAGGCTTTTGCTTTAATTCTACTCCTATTTCAGAGGCCTGTGTGCCCCTGCACTACAGTACAGCCTGAATATGCATAGAGATCTGCATCAAGCCTTACACTTGCTCCCTTCAAAAGGCTCACCACCAAAGACACTGTCCTACCGCAGCCGCTCATCCAGACTCCACCCAAGCTGGAATTCCCTGGGACCCCATGTTTGGAGCAAGTAGAACAGGACCTGTGCCTCCCTAGCAATCCTACTGACCCCTTGCACCGATTTACCTCATGGAAAGAGTAGGGAGCAGACTCTGTTTGACACTGATGTTTAGAGAAGTTATATCCCTGGATGCTGTTGTATGAACATGTTCCCCTTTTATATATATTTTCATCATCTGTAAATAAAGGACCATCACAAAACATGAAAGACAATAACTTATATTCCCCAGTTTTTAATATTACAAAGTCATTGACATTTTATGATAGGTCTATCTAATCTGCCCATAGGGGACTGAAGAGCCATAGGAAATTTGACATATGTGACATTATCTCCATAAAACACTTCAGTAATCTAACAGTGATCCTAAATTTTTACCTCATCCAACCATCAACTACTGTCATTGTTATTTTGTGAACTGAAAATAGAATCCATGGATAACATATAATCCCTTTAGATCACATTCTTTTCCATGTATGGAGAAGGAAGGGAGAAGAGCGGATAATTCCAGCTGCTACTGCTGTATTTAATAGCAGACATTAATAATTTTCAGTAGATATTAAGAAATGCTGCATTGCCATATTATCAGAGAAAAACGTCACCCCTCTTTGGAAGCTGCCTTCAACTCTAGGGTTTGCTTGGCTGTTTTGGAAAAGCTAATAACGTGTATCCAAGGCAATAGGACTTGAAAACCTCAACTGGAATAGAAATATCATTAAAATATCAAACCTTTATAGAAAAATTTTAATTTCTTTATTTAAAACTATTTTTCTTCCAGTTCAAGTTTAGTGTCTCTTCTTCACACAGACTGATGACTTTCATTTCAGTCCCTCCTGTATCTTGCATCAGTCAGCACTGAGGAGATCCACTTAGATGCCCTCATCTACATCCAACGCAGCTCCAATGCAGAGGTACTGATGATGTGTGTTTTCTCAAATTTAAGCAAGAGAGGACATTTTTCATGAACATGCTAATTTTTGTACTGAAACAGACTGCACAAGTCCTCTTTGCAAGTGAACTTGTGTTGGTTTGTGGCCTAAAACTGCATACATTCATGGGACTGGTGCTTTCCAGGGACACCATGAGAGTAGCAGAGGAAACACTGGCTTGTATCTCACTTATACAGTCTGAGGACAAAGTGGATCTCAGCACTAGGTTTAAAATGCATGCTAGCAGCCAAGTCTAGATGAATATTGACAGCACATCAAGTTCATCATGAGAACACAGCATCCACCTCCACAACCTGTCCTCAAAACAGTGCTCCTAACAAGGTAGCACTACTTAAGATTAGTTATTTCAGCTCATATTGAAGGAACAGAACTCAGTTTGCTCAGTAAATACTCAGCAGTGTTTAGTACAGTCAGCTTTAAGGTTGTCTTATATTTCACATTGCAAATACCACAGCACTTAGTCAACAATCACACTGGTCACACCAACAGAGCTTTCATGTTAGTAATGTCCTGTTAATACTTTTCAAACCCCATTTTAGCATTTAGTAGGATATGTTAAAGTGAAGCAAAAGTGAATACTTGAAAATAATTTTAGTCAAAGTCAGTTTCCTTAGCTACCCACTGCTTTTGAAATTAATTAGTCCCTGCAGGGATTACCATGGGCACAAGCACTAGGTATCCACCCACACAGCACATTCAGATGTTATACTTTTAATTCATTAGTCTCTTTAGCTAGGTTAGAGTTTTCTACAATCTCTCTGGGGGTAAAAATGAAAAGCTTAGGTGACCTCCTAACCTATTTTAAAATCTTTTACAAGGTGTTTAAAAATACAACAGGTATTTCTTAACAACAGGGATTAAAAATTATTCTTGTACTGCAATAACATTAAAACCAGACTTGAAAATGTCTCTGAAAAGCTTTTCAAATAGCAGTGGTAATGTATGCTAAACCTCAGAATTACAAGCCATTTAGATCATTAGGTTATTTAAAATTACCCTCAAAAAAGTTCCAGTGACACTTGGAAAAAAAATTGCCAGTGAATTAAAATCATTTACCGTGTTAGAAATGTCTTAATTTTAAATTTTTTCAACTTCAATGGTTTTTTCTAGCTGACATGGATATTAATTATTATTGCTGGTGTGTATTCTCAGTTTCTGCAGTAAAAAGTTTAATTTCTTAACTAGTCTCTCAGTGAAGGAGCATTCCTTAACAAAAGTTAAGCTTTCTATACCTATTACACTCAATTTAAGACAATAAATCAGCTTTTTCTTTCCACCAGATACTTTACTTCAGGCAAAAATATTTCCAGATATTAGAAGCATTACACTTTGGTGTAAAATAAGACAAGATTTCCAACATCAAGTTTTCAAACGGTGCAGGTACCAAAATCATAAGAATGGATGTATTACAATAGACCTAAAAATCTTATCATTCACCCCAGTATCTACCTCTAGCCATTGCTAGAGAAAGATGGACAGCAGAAAAACACAAAAGTCAGTAGTACAAAACAAATCTTCATAACAATCTATTAACCCATGAGAAGGTTTCCCACATGACAATTTCTTTAATAGCTTCTAGTGTACTCAATAATTTTATCTAGCTCATCCCCTGACTCTCCAACTACTTTTTTTCTTCCAGAGAAAGCCAGGCCTGTTCTGAGGTACTATGTCCCCTTGAAAAAACCACAGTGGCACTTTTCCAATGCATCACATTCACTTGTTGTCCAGTAATTTTATCCTTTGTGAAAAATTTGTCAACATATTTCATACAGAAGCCACCTTCACTGACCACCCCCAAGCGACTAGGTCCCTCAGGAGCCCTGTGGGCAGCACAGTTTTGATGCCTCCTCACAGACCCTGGATCTCTTTTGCAATTTAAGTCCCAAATTACCCTCCACGGTAATCTTCATAAACCACAGAAGGTGTAAAACATTCTTTATTTCCCTTTGGAAACTACCTGTGTCATGCAGCACAGGACAAGCACCCAGGCAGGCCCCCATGGGCTGCCATCGAGTGAAGGGTTACATCAAACTGTCAGATAGGAGATGCATGAATGTAAGGAAAACTCTTCTGGGGATGGGTTTGATGAAAGAGACCCATTAAATGTAGAGGAAGGCAGAAAGCCCCAATCCTGGTCAATGTTACATCTCTCTCTATGGTGTCACAACATGCAGCGCAGATGAGAGGGTGCCAATGTCAGCTATGTCTCAACTCTGCCTACATCTGCCCAGGAGAGCAGTCATGGCCATTAAGGCACCACCAATTGAGGCTTGGGATATATTAGTATCACCTACTGCTCTCTGGGGAGAATGCCTAACTGTAGATCAGACTGATCTCAACCTCCTGATTCAATGTCTTCTGGCAGTTACCAAAGACTTTGTATCTTTCTGCAGCCTACAGCCTTTCCAACTCTTAACATGTGGTCTGACGGTTTCAGCTTTCCCTTACACCCTCAGTGGCCTTTTTGTGGGACACTAGAGAGAGTGTGGGGTGGGATGATGAGGAAGAAGCACAGATTTTCTTCAGGGTTGGGAACCAAAGGCTTGATTAATCAACTTAGGAGTGTAAATAAGATCTTCATTCATGGCCTTTGGAAGTCATTTTAGCCAGAACACCTAGATCCAGAACCTGGAGCCAGGATTTCAAATATTCTACCTATAAAGCACACTGACATAATAGCAAAACAATAAAAGCTTTAAGTGCTATAAATCAAAAACCAAAAGCAATGGGGCAGTCAATCAAAATCTAACCCCGCTCAACCTTATCACAAAGGTTTACAAACAAAACAGAACAATCTTTGTCAGTGTCTGTTTTCTACCATTAGACCATGCAGCCTTGCTCAAAACCTGTTCCTAATTGAATAAAAATCAGCTGCAGAAAGTGAGAAATCTGACAGCAGCTGTGTGATCCTCACAAAGGAATTTGACTGCAGGAAGGAAAGCTAGACAGAGAAATAAAATGCTACAACACCACAAGAAAGGAAAATTAAATAAACAGGGAGCCCATGCAGTAAATTCACAAAATGAGATCCTTCCAAAGCATAAACAATCTCATTGCTTTTAGCTTTTGGCAGTGTGCTGGCATTAATGCTTTTCCTGGTCAGGTCTGAGACCTAAGCAATCTTTTTTTTGCTGTCCCATATGGTGGAACCAAACAATGCACTGAAAGCTCATTGCTCTCACTGCAAACAAAGCTTTGCTGGAGGTCAATAGAAATCTCAATGGGAGACAAATGTTGTGATGATGAGACAGCCGCTGCAGGATCATATACTTCAGTCAACGACAAAGAAGGTAAGTGTTTTTCATCTCAGTTCACTTTTTCTGTGTATCTTATCACCAACCATGGAGGAGTGTATGAGAAATGTAATTTGAAGTATACCAAAGCAGGAAAAAATTCCATTTGCCACCAATAGATGAATTAGCTCTGAAAAGTAAGCTTAACTAAGTTAAACTGCACATTAGGAAATCAGCTCTTATATGCCATCACTGAGAACATGACTACAGCAATACAAGAAAGTAATAAGCTGTCTCAAGCAGGCTAAATTTTCTGACTTGGTGAGTCAACAGAAAACACGTACCAACTCAAAATCATTCCATGCTTGTATGCATACCTGAATGCACATGTTTATGAGTACATGGAAAAACCTAGAACCAGACTGAGTTTTTCTCTTTCAAACTCATCTGTAAACGACAAATTGTATCACTTAAGAATCCAGATAGGTTCAGCAGTTGGTCTGAGTCTTTGTAGTTCAGGCAATATCAAAATGGTAAAATCAATTTATGCCTCTTGAAACCTAGGTTTTAACCATGCTTTCCGTAGCCCACACCATGAAGGCAGAGAGAAGCCCATGGAGATCAAGCAAAGATCAACATATCTCTTACATCACACATCAGTTTTGCAGCGCTGAAAAGTATATTGGTTTCAGATATAATCTGTAACTGATACAGCTGAAAACTTACTGTAAGAAACTTTTTTTAGTCTCTTTATCACCTCCTCCATCATTTACAGATTAGCAACCAACTACACATACAACTCAACTCAATTTGTGGATGGAATGTGATTTATGATGTGGCTATCATTCTACCTGTATCACAGGCAGAAACAATTTTGTACAGTGACAACTTGCAACTCAGAATACTTGCAAACATGACGCTCAAAGTTGTGCGGTCTGAACCCACAGTCTTAGTAATGATTAGCACTTGACCATGCCATGATTCTCATAAGCTGCATAGTATACTTTAAATAACCAATGCTGATATGGTAAAAAGCAGCAAAATAGTTGAATGTTTAGGATTTGAGTAACTTAGTTATCTGTATTGCCATGTACTTTCTAATCTCAAGTATGAGTTCTCCATCAACAGAACAGGCACTCTAGAAATTAAGAGCTCATGACAAATTCCCAGCCAATCTTTTACTGTCCCCAGAAATATCTGTATGCAAACTTTTGTGGCCTCGATTTTGTGCCTGTATTTTACAAATCCTCGAGTAACCCATTCAGGTTAACAAAGCATGGATACTTGAATACATTTGTGATAGGGAAGCTCAAAGTATCTATGTATATCCAAGCATCTATGTGTATGAAAGTACACAGATGGAAACCTTATCAAAAAAAACTCTAGAAGGATAATAAACATGACAAAAAGTGGTTGTTTTCCTTGCAGAAGGGCAAAGATGACAAAAGCAGCAACAACACATGAATTACACACACACAAAACACAGTAGCCAAAACCCAACTAAACGTGAAAAACTTGGTACTTCTTAGTTGAAAATGCACATGCTTAGCTTTTTTAGTTTTTAGATTCTAGCTTTAAAATTCTCTTGACTTTCTATATATATATAATAAGTACTACATGTGCTCCTTGCTACATCACATTCAAAACAAGGAAGTTCTCTCACATTTGGGTGCCCTATGCACGCTGTCTTACAGCAATCAAACATTTTAGAAAGGACTGCCTGTATTCCCCTTTGACAATCTCTTTCCAATAAAAAAACAAGAAACAGAAAAAAAAATAGCATGGATGTAGGTATCTCACTTTCAGCTGCCTTGGGTAAGGACAGATGAATCCCAAGCATCAGTGTTGACATGGCCCACTATTTATTTGTCAAAATCTGAATGAATATTGCTATATAATACTGGCTTTTAGATACCTTACCCTGATAAACTTTATAGGCAGTGATTCTGTAAGATTAATGGAAAGATATTTTCAACAATACTCATTCACATGGTATCTGCTGATGTCCTAAATTTTCTAGTGCATTTCTAAGAGACTGAGTTTAACCGAAATGACACACCAATTGGGTCAGCCTTTTTTGATCCAGGGTCTCATCAGTCCCCAAGTATGCCTAGGTATACATCACTCTAATCTGTACACTACATATAAAAATATTTTTATTTCTAATAGCTATATATTAATGAAACCAAGACAAATTTGTGATTTCATCTGTGATTTTTTTCTGTTCACATATTTTAAGTAATTTTTGTCTTATTTTAAGTAATAAGACAAAAACTTACAATGGATATATTATGGCATTTAATTTGAAGTTCTAAATCTTTATGTGTTTTGGATAATTTAGCTTGCATTAAACAATTTGAAAAGAAGAAAGTACATGAAAAATAATCGAAACAAAGAGAAAGGACACATAAAACAACAGAAATTAAGACTAATGAAAGACAATTAAACATGGCAATCTAGAATAAAGAATTCCAATACTACTGTTGAAAGACTGCTCTGGAGAATATAGCTGGAATAAACAGTTGCTTTTACTGAAAAGGCTACACAGCTTTGATTGGTTTCTTTATGATTTAATTAATTATTGGTACAAAACCAATCTGATATTTCAAAGTGCAAAATAAAAATTTGAAAAACGAAGTCAAAGGGAACATAAATTTTCCAGATTTTAATGACAAACATCAGTAATTATCTGACTGAATACCAGGAGCTGAAAGCACCGGATATATATATATATATGTATATGACTCTTTACCCCATGGTTTAAACAGAAATTATTATACAGTTTGAAGAACTGTACTTATGCAAAACTTTAAATAGGAATGAATCTGAAAATATTATATTTTATTTACACTACAAGAAAATAGAGAGGGAACTACTATTTATTACTTCTCATGAAAAGGTATGAAATATTGGAATTTTTATATAAGCAAATTTATCAGTCTTTTCATATACATTCTGGCAACAAGATACAAATGAAATTTGAGTTTCTGAACTCTATTTGTTACAAGAATAAATATGGATTAATAGATTGAGTCAGGATAAGCCTATTCTATTACAGTTGTATTTGTCTGAGATTATTTATGGTGTTCTGTATTTCTCTAATAGATTTCGTGGGGTGATTTTTCTTTCTTTGTTCATTTCAGGATGTCTGCATTTAGTCAGGGGTGTCTGCACTTTCTTGGAGCTAATTTTTTTTTCCTAATAGAACTTTTGGTGTTTAGAGGTTATTGAAAAATATTTAAATGTGTAATACAAATAGTCACAAGATAATTTTATTTGGAAGAAAACTGATAACAAAATAATGCTCTATGTTTTCTAAAGCCATGGCAATTGATTATTTTACTGCAACAGTTAAAATTCACTTGTACCACTTCCTTCATCTCTGCCTTTTGGCAACACAGTCCATTTGCACTCACACATCCCTCCTACTCCTCAGCAAGCTGCAGAGGCACTTACACATGTGCCCACCAGTGACAGCTTTACAGGTGAACAACATATTTTAAGATCAGCAAATTCTTAGAAGTATGTATTGGTAACTACACCACCAACTCAAATATCACCACCTCCACTGCCACAAAGACACCAGCATCTTACCCCCCCCTGGGGGCCACAAGGGTGAATATTATGGAAAAGAATGTCACTGTGTGTAGGAGGATCAAATCTGTCTTTTCCCTCCCTCAATTCTATGTTTATGAAAATACTCCATGCCAAGCAGTTTA
>VYXB01002063.1:0-14307 GCA_013397135.1 Pachyramphus minor | reverse complement strand
AAAAAAAAAAAAAAAAAAAGAACAAAGCCCAAAATAAATTACCAAACTAAAACAAACAAAAAGACCCCAAAACAAAAAAAAAACAAACCAAACACACACACATAAAACCAAACAAACAAAAAACCCAAGCAACGAAACAAAGAAAAGAAAAGAAAACAAAACAACAACAACAAATTAAAAAAAAGAAAAGCCATGCTCAACAAGCTTTTTTCCCTTTTCGCACAAAGCTCCATCACAGAAGTTTCATTCCGAGCCAGAGTAGTCAATAACCAACTTGCAACACACTCCAGAAACTTTCTAAATCTTTTGGCAAAAAGAAGTAAAGGTAGACCTGTAAATTTATGTTCTGTGTTCTCTCAAGTGAGGTTAAGAAACAAACAAAAAGATCATTCTGCCAAACTAATTTCTTAATCCTTGCCTGTCACTGCTATCTAGGATTAAAAAATATCCATTGAAGGAGCAATAAGAGCCCGCTGTGTGCCTGGACAGTTTATGGAATATCATGTGTGCTAACTGAAACTAAGAGATACCAGTGTTTTGAAAAACTACTGTATGATTCGGTCTGCCCAGTGCTGAAAAGAGAATGCATGTTTCTTTTCTCCATCATCTAGTTTATACGTAGAAAACATATACAAAGCAGGTGATTTTTAAATAAATCATTAATATGCACACATTATTTAATCTGTCTTTAAAGCCTTATTTGGATTAAGTGATACTAACTAAAGTTGAAATTTCTCTGTAAGGAAAGAGAAGCTGATAATTCAGTTATCCTAAGAGGTTTATAAAATTATTTTAAGTCTGGTCAACAATTTTCTGCATCATTTAATGCTAATTATTGCAACAGCAAGTCATACAGATGCCAGACATCCAGAATTTCACAACAGGCAGCTATAAAAAAGTAATATATATAGCAGTAAATAAATGAATCACAGGAAAGTGAACTGAAGAAAATATCATGCATGTTCTATTTACCCAAAATTTCAGTGAAGCCACAATGGTGATAAAAATACTCTTTCTTCATTCATGATAATCTGCTAACAGGGCTACTGAAAATGTAGAGAAATGCTTCCTTATTCAAATCGGAGCCAGTGAAAGTTCGTAGAAGTGTCAGCCAGCTGCTTTATCATTACAGATGCTACTGTCAGGCAATCAGACTTTCCAGACTTAAAAAGAGGATCATACTATAATCTTGCCTATTGCTCTTGGTTTTTTCACCATGGTATGGATCAACGCCATTCTTTGCACCCTTTGCCAGAAGTTTGGTATTGGAGATCTAGCTTGACTAGTCTGGCTTTCCATTTAAGGGGCTCAGTGCAATGGGAGAATGAGCAAATGTGGAAGCTATGTTTCTGCATGAGTAACAAATGCGTGAGCACCCCAACATATAAGACACCACTCAGTCTGACAAGTCTCCTGACAGTTACCTAAAATGGAGAAGGGGAAGGGTTTTTTTCTCCCCATTAACTGAAAAACCAAGATGTAATTTGAACATATATATTGCAGAAAATAAATTAATTTCAGCAGTGCCTAAGAAGTATGTGTAGTAAATAAAGACTTTAACAAAATCTTTAAAAATCCTATTGCTATATCTGAAAAGGCCTCAAATAAACAGGCAAAAAATCCCAAATAGTTGACAAGCTGGAAACATATAAATTAAAGCATACAGGTTTCAAAACACCTTGAGAAGGAAAAGAGAAAGAAACAACTTAAACCCAAGCAATAGCAAGCCATATTCTAATGCCAGGCAGTAGGAAAGGGAGGTAGGTAAAGAAAACAGTGAAGCCTTTTTATCTGGGGCTATAGACCAGCAGATCATCCAGTGAGACTTTTCTACAAACATCTTTGTAAGCATGTTTCAGAAGAGAAGCAGGAAGGACATAGTTCTAATTTCTCCAGGACACAACAGCCTTGAAAGCTGAGAGAAACTCTTATTAAATATAATCTTAGTGCATTTTATAATTTTCTTTTTTGTGTAGCTTTAGTACTGCAAATCTATGCTTTTAAGTAAGCATATTCTTTTAATCGTGTCTCATGAAGAAGCTTCCTCAGAGCAAGAGCACAAAAGATGTGTTGTTTCCATGGCAGCAACAGTCCCCAAAACTATGGCACTGCAGCCTGTCTACTCTAGGCAGTGCCTTAAAATACAGTGCTTGGTGAACTCCACAAAAGCAAGCCTATACTTCTCCTGCCTACTTAGTGGGAGAGTGAGAGGTAGAGGCACGTTCCAGCAGACGTATGATGGGATAGTGACACCAGCCCTGGATGGGACTATTGCACTGTGGAAGAGGTGTAGAAAAAGTTCAGTTCAGCTGCTTTACCACCCAGCTGTGCTCTCCTTAAGCTGTGCCTCTCACAGCTACAGCTTGACAGCAACTGTCCAAGGTAGGTCACTTAAGAAGTGCAGTAAAATAGATTCTGGAAATACTTTGCAGTTCCATAGGATGTCTTTAAAACTTTCTAAAGCTGTTACATACTTTTATTAGGATATGTTAAAATATTTTAGGAGACTTTCTTTAGTGAGATCATTTTTGGGTGAGCAGTCATTTTGCAGATTTAATACAAGTTCTGCACTTGTAGTATATTAACTGAACTGAATTGCTACTGGGAAATTAAACATATTGCAGAAGATGCTTTGCAGAGTGAAATAGCAGTAAAAAAGAAGCTATTTTGTTGAGATGATGCATTTTATTTCATAGTCAGACACATATTAAAATATGTAGAGCATATAAAAGTAAGTATTAAGATTTCATCTAGGACAGTTCCAATGTAAGATAAAGCACCCAATTTCTTAAACCTCTTCTCAAACAGAAAAAAACCCCAAACAGTTTAAAATGCAAAAGAAAAAAGACTATTACTATTCTATAACCACAGCCTGAAGCACACAAATATCCTTTCAGCCAACAACCTGCTTTATAGAAATGCTCCCAGATCACCTTGATGCACTTCAGTGAAAAACCTCCTAGAAATACAGAGCAAAATCTCAGGTATTAAATACATATATATATTTACATATATTTATATTCAAGCCATGGAACAATACTGGAGAACTTCAGCTAGAAGTCCGATCTATTGTTTTCTGAAGGGACTGCATTACAAAGGACTCTACTCACCATGCCATCTTCTTTAGTTATTTATCATGATGGTGTCTCAGAGATATAATTCCCATTGTTATGCAAGTCCTCCTGGATCAGTACTGTGACTGTAAAACTCTCAAAAAAGCCAGATATCCCCTTCTTCATCTTCACAGTAACATCATGAATTATGCTTCTGTACAGAATGGATACACTTAAATCCAACTTCAGTTTTCCAGATTTCAGAGCATCTGATGTCTAAAGGAAAGGGTTTTAATGAAAGGGTCTTCATATCAGAGTTTACTAGTAAACCTACTGAAATGGGTAACTTTCCGCACAGATTTCCACATTTAGAGCATGCTATTAGATGACATCTGTAATATGCCAGCTTACAAATTCTTAATTTTGAGGCTGGTGAAAAGTTCCTGCTCTGCTCTAAAAGGAACTCCTGAACAAAGCGAGCAGTCCCTGTTTGCCTGTGAAGCCAAACTTTTTGAGCTGTGCAGCTGAAGTGCATAACCCTGGCTTGGCACTCAATTAAGCCAAGTATAAACTTGAAGTAAAAAGTGTCCTTATTTACAGCTTTAGACTCCTGAAATTTGCACCCTATCACACCTTCCATAATGCATTGCAAAGTGAAGGACAATATTGTGACAAGGTCAGGGAGAATCTGTGATATCCTTGTTGAAGTTCTCAAACAGCAGGTAAGTGAAATAAAGACACTGTCATCTTCTCTAAAGAAAAAAAATAAATTAGAAATGTAAAACAAAGGATTTTTCACTGTTTACTACAAGGGTTATTTAAGATGACCTTTGTAATAGGTCACTTCTTTGCACATCAATATAATCAAGTATTTACATAGATAAAACACACACACACAAAAAGGACTTTAGATTCACTTTAAACTGGGAAATTCTGCTTCTGACTGTGGGAATCCACAAAATGTTTTTATCTTCTCTTCTGCCACTCAGAAGCAATGCCAGATCCTAGTGGTTATATGACAAATTTACTTATCTGCAACTGTTCTGCAGTTGCAGTTCATTTGGAGGACTTTACCTCAAGGGTGCTGTCTCTCAGCATCACAGTTTAACAGTCACTAAACTTTATATCCATTTCCATTAGGTTTGTTTAGTGAGTTTCCAAAGTAGAGTTGTGATAGAGCAGAATGCCTGCTATCTAGCAGTATAAAACCTATTAAGACAATTTAGACTTAAGCTGCAGGCTATCAGCTTTCCAGAGGCAGTGAACTAGTGGGTTTTTTTGTTCCACGGAGTCTGTCTCTCACAGATACTACAGGTAAAAGATAGTCTCTCCAGCAATTTAGTGAAGAGGGGATGGAAGCGGGCAAGGGGAGCACAGAAAGAGCCATGGAAATTCCTGTATCTAACACACTATTTTAAGTATCTGGCAAGTAGCTGGAATCACGGGCACACATCCATATATTTTCTACTGAGTCTGCAATTTTCTGACATCTTTATTTTCATTCAGGAAAAAGACCAAAAAAACTGTTTCACCAGTAGTCTGTGCATCTTGAGCAGCTTATCTTTCAGCATCTTCAGCATACCACATTCAGTTTGTGTTTCTCACATCCTCCCAAAACCTTTCAAAGGAATTTCCAGCACAGACCCACTCCTTAAAACATCTTCAGAAGTTAATATCTGCCTACAATACCTGTCAAGTGAAGTCTTCAACTCACCCAAATTATCAATTTATATGCCAAGCTTTCAAGTTCCACTTGATTATAAGAATTTCTGTCCCCCCAAAAATAAAAGCAAAACTGACAACATGCCCTTTAGCCTTTTCATTGTTTTTCCTAGGACATGTACTGTATGGATGTACATCTCATGCCAGTTAAAGATTCATAATTAAGACAACAGCTGTAGTGTAATAAAGCTGGATACTGAGGATCTATCATTTTGTATTTGTATTGATATCACTAGAAATTCATATTTATAAATAAAGCTCCTGAATCAGTAACATTTTTTCCAGTTATTGCTGGTTTATTAAAAAACAACAACAACAACAACAACAAAACAAAACAAAACAAAAACAAAAAACAAGCTGCAATTATACTTTTGTATTCAACCTACTTTTCCTAATTAAAAAACTAAGCAACTACATATCTTGTAATAACATTAGTTCTAATGTGCTTGTTTAAAATTCCTGATGGACAAGAGCTGAAACTGAAAGTATGTGAAACAGGTTTTTTATTTCTTTTTCAAAATAAAACCAGAGTGGGAAGTCATTAACTGAATTCGTACTAATTACTTTTGAAGCACCCTTAGTCCACACTGTTTCTCAGGTATAATGAAAACCTGCAAGTCACTGATAGTCAAACCCTGGTTCAAATAGTTTCTTCCATCTACTCAGTGACATGATTAGAAGCCACTTTGTCTTCAAGTTACAGAAACCCAGGCAATTCACAGATTTACTAACTTTTCCAGAAGTCATTTGCAGGCCAAACAGCCAACATCCGTCATTGTGACACCTGAGCAACAGAGCTGTAGTGAAACAATGGGCTACACAAAAATAAAATAAATCCCATGAGAGCTGCATTCAGTGAGAATGAACATCTAAAAAGACTATACTGGAAATCTCTGAACAGTAAGTGTTCTGTGGCTAAGAGCTGGATACATCTTTTATAATGAAGATGTTATTTCACATTGCTAAGATAAATCTTTATAAACAGAAGAATTTCTCTTCTGCAAAGAACCAGATTTTTCTAATTAATTTCTTTTATTAGGAAAACAAGGGGAGAAGGGAGCTATTCATGAGTATTCTTTGTTCCAGGTAAAAAGTAATACACGGGGTAAGAAAGGAAGGAACCCACTATAGTGTTTTAACTACACAGGAGATATTTTCTAAATTATGACCCCTTTTAGCTTTCTTGAATTCCTTTTACAGTTACCAATAATGTCATTTGTAAATGCGGTGATATACAAACAGCCTCCATAAGGACACTTTGACTGCATTTCACTAATATTGTGCTACAGTTCAAAACAGAGACTGCGAAGTGAGTGCACTGGCACAGAATATATGACAGATCATCCGTAGAACTTGAGAACACAATGAGTTAAAAAACACGTGTTCCATTCCAAATCAAAAAGCTGTCCCTTCAGTACTAACACTGAAGTGCCAAAATTTCAAACATGTGACAAGCTTCCTTTGTCAGTGCTCCGAACACGTTCACACCATAATTTCCATGGCAGAAAAGTCAGCAGTGAATTCCGCAATGCATACAAACCACACTTTCTGCAAAGACACACTCTGAATCTCATATTGCATGCATAACCTCAGCTGCTAAATCTGCACACCGTAAACTCCCAACTGCCAGGCACAACAGGATTCCAGTGTGGATGCAACATAAATTGCAACATGGGCATGCATGGGGCTGCTAATGTGCAGTACACATCCCATGACAATTTAGCAACTCTCCCAAAGTACAAAATAGTTATATTAAGTATGGAGAAATTGGTAGCTGGAGATGTCAGTTCCTTTTCTCACTCTCTAACTTAATACAAGGGTGAAAGCTGTTCCTGAGCTGTACTTCATTCCATCCTTGGCGTGAATATGGTAGTCTCTTCGTATTTCTATGGCAGGCAATATGCACATTAGAACCTACTCTACCTTTAGATAGATATCTCTTGCTCTACCTCTAAGCAAATAATTTGCAACAAAAACTCCCCTGATTAAAAACAGTTACATCTTGAAAACTTAATTTGATATAAATTGATTTTTGTTTCTTTTTGCTTGCAGATTTAAAACAAATCAAACTTATTTTGCAGTTTATTACCAGAATCATCATTTAACCTACTGTAATAAAATTCACAGTAAAATTGGTTTGGCAATATTAATTTCAAATTACAGTTTCTAGTATGATAATAGAAAATATTTCCATTTCTTGTAGCATCGATATTTCTTGTATACAACTGAAATTTTCAAATAATTTGAAAATGCTGTTTCTTTACATGTTAGTCCTTCCAATGGCATAGTCAGATAGATTTTAACTGAAAAAAAAGTACTCCCAGCTGTCCCTGAGAACATTTTCCATTTGCAAAATAAGAATTTTGTTAAATAATCTCCCTGGAGATTACATGGAAAATCTGTAGGGTGGCTGGTGTGAGAAGCTGCAAGAAGTTATCCCAATGTCTGACAGAGCCAATGTCAGCTCCAAGACAGACCTGTCACTGTCCAAGTCTGAGCCCATTAGTGAAGGTGATAGTGCCTCTGGGCTAACATATTTAAGAAGGGGAAAAAGTTACTATGCAAAAACAATTGCAGCCAGAGATGAGAGGAGTGAGAATATGTGAGAGAAACATCTCTGCACACATCAAGGTCAGTGAAGAAGGAGGGTGAGGATGTGCTCCAGGTGCCAGATCAGAGATTCCCCTGCAGCGTGTGATGAAGAGAATGATGAGGCAGGTTGTCCGCCTGTAGCCCCTTGAGGGCTCAACACCAGAGCAGATAAATGCCCAAGGGAGACTGTGACCCTATGGGAAGCCTGTGTTGAAGCAGGATCCTGTCAAGAACGTGGAGAGAGGAATCCACACTGGAACAGGTTTGCTGGCAGGGCCTGTAACTCCTCAGGGGACTCACACTCAAGAAGTCTTCATCAAGACTTCATCTAGTGGAAAGGGACTCATGCTGGAGCAGTAAGGAATGGCAGCCTGTGGGAAGGACTCACTTTGGAGAATTTTGTGGAGGAGAATTTTCGTGGAAGGAACACTGACTCTGGAGCAGGGGAAGGAGTCCTTTCCCAGAGAAGGGAGGAGCAGCAAAAACGTGATGAACTGACAACTCCTTCTCCCCATTCCTCTGCACCTCTGAAGGGAAAGAGGTAGAGAGTTCAGGAGTGAAGTTAAGCTGTGAAAAATGGAAGGGTGGGTGGAAGGTGGTTTTAAGATTTGGTTTGATATCTCTTCACCATACTCTGATTTGATTGGTAACAAATTAATTTCCTCCAGTCAAGTCTGTTTTGTCCCTGATGGTACCCTGTGAATAATCGCTCCCTGCCCTTATCTCAATCCACAAGCCTTTTGTTGTATTTTCTCTCCCTTGTCCAGCTGAGACGGGGAGTGATAGAGTGGCTTTTGTCAGCAAACACTCCGTGTTTGTTATAATAAAACAAGGACAAGAGACTGGGAGCTACTTTGAGCACTTTGGCACATCATCCATGCAGAGAAGTTGAAGCTGTTCTGCCTTAAGGCCCTGGCTGACTCCAGGTTCCACACAAATGCCTTTTTAAACAACCATTTTTTCTTTCAACACGTAAAAATTGTAGAATCTAAATCAATAGCTGGAGCTTACAATAGATGCAGAGAAACTGTGGTTTTTAACAATACGTGCAGCCGCATGGGGTTCAAAATGAACCGCTGAAGGGGGAGAAGCAGCAGAGGAGGGGAAACGCTGCCAAGGCAAACCATTAGATCACAGGCCCTCACCAGTGAGCATGGGAGGGGCAGGCAGCATTTTGAGCAACAAGAGTTCTTTTCCCCATGTCTACTTTGAAAGTAGCAGAAAGGAGTAGTTGCATTTAATCTTTATGTCTTAAAGTCTGAGGTGTTTATGTCTCTGTGAGTACAGCATTCTGCAGGTGTTGTAAGGGACCAGAGAGGAACAAGAGGCGATTTGAAAACAGCATCGTCTTCAGGAGAGAACTCATCAGACAGGTATCAGTATCTGCTTTCTGGTAGCTGTCCGTTACAGGGCTCCTAAGTATTGTATTTTGTACAATTGGATAGAGTATAGAGAATGTACCACTTGATGTCTACTTACACTTTGCAATAGTTTAGTAAAATTGAAAATTGTACTAAACTATGGTTTTAGCCTTGGAGACTGCAAAGTGAAGCACTGTGCTCTCTGTAGTGCACCCTCTGCAGAGCCCCACAGAAAGCAAGTCATAAAAGGAGAAAAAAAAAACCAAAGAAACCCCAAACAAACAGACAAAAAAAAACCACAGATTTTTTTTTACTAATCCTTTTCATGCCAGTGGTCAAAGAAGCAGATCAACACTATGTGCTGAACTACATGACTCATCCAGGTGGTCATCTGAACAAAAACAGTCAAACAAGCAATGGTACTGTAGCATGTTATACTGTTCCCTTGCTCAAGAAAGCCTGAAGCTGTATGATGCAAACTCCAGCTCACCCGTACAAAGGAAGACCAGAAGCAATCAGCTTAAATTAGGAATGGGACAACTGAAGATAACTCTGTTCCGATTCTTTGCAGTACTGTAGAAAGCATAAATCACAAGAGATCTGCTATCATAGCAGGTGAGCTGCAATAACCTTTTGCTTCCTTTGGTCTAAACACTAATATTACAATTCACGGTACTCTTCTCCCCCCCCCAATATTTCTTAGATCCAAATCTTTAAGCCAATGTACCAATACTATGCTCAATAGCATTTCTGCACTCTACCAAGCCATTATTGACACTGCCAGTAAACATGCCAATTTAGAAAGGAGATGATTATGTAGTTCTATGTAGGAGAGTATAATAATAAAGTTCAACAGCAATAATCTTTGTTATCTACACTTGACAAGTGCAACATCCAAACTTCAAAATGAACCAACCTCTTGAAGTATAAAGCTTTTATCAACAAAAGACATGCTTTCCAGAAGTTAAATACTAGCTAGAAGCAAGGCAGAGCACCTACTTGTATATAATAGTGTTTACGCAGGTGCTCTGCCTAATGTTATCTTCATTTAATACCTGGTCCATGGCCTGGTGAAGTCAATGGGAGTTTTACAGTTGATTTCAGTGAGGTTTGAAATATTCCCTTAAATTGTATTGGTTCTTTGATATGCATACCATGCAATAAATACTTCTTTGTGCTTTTAAAAATGTATTTAGAAAAGAATAATCTAATAAAAAGAGATAACTTTAGGTTTACAGAAAGAAAATGTTAAAAACTTACAGGTATCACGCTGGACACCAAGAATTAAACTATTAAGCTCTATGAACAGCTGCCTTTAGCAGCAAAAATGCCACCTGGAAAATGTCAGAGTTTTTTAGAGTGCAGAAAGAACCTATAAGAGGTGTGATTTAGTTTTCAGATTTTCTCTTCTAAAATGTTCTCTCTCTTTCTTTTCAATATGAGTTTACTTCTGAGTAAGCATAGTCATGGAGGTCTATAATCCTTACTGGCTTTATGGATGATGCAGGTCCTTAAAGTGTAGCCCGGGTTTTTCAGCTTGCAGACGTGGAAATTAACCAAAAGCATGCTGAATCTGGGCACAAGCACATCTGCGCTACTGTCATTCTGCACTGAAGTCAACCTGTTATATTTCAACCTGACACATCACAATCTCTTCTGAGGTGGGCTCAGGACGCAGGAATATTGATTACAGGTTTGTTTATAACCATGTTTATTAGACATATGTTCGTTGATCACACAAGCCGTAAGTAGCTTATGCAGATAGTGCTTCTAACAAGCGTCTCTGGGCTGCTCCTCACTGTGAGCAATGGCAGATGAAGTCGTGATACACTAATGAAGTGTGAGCACCCTTGGAAACACTCCCTCATTCCAACCTGGAAACTGATCAGACTTCTAAGGATGACCAGCCATGACAAGGTGGGTGAGACACCCTTATCTTATTAGATTATCTCATTGGATTGACCCATCAATTCAGCCAGTCCAGATCCCTCTGTAGAGCTTTCCTACCCTCCAGCAGATCAACACTCTGGCCCAACTTAATGTCATCTGCACACTGACTGAGGGTACCCTCAATCCCCTTATTCAGGCTGCTAATGAAGATGCTAAACAGGACTGACCCCAACACTGAGCCCTGGGAAACAGTACTTGGGACTGGTCACCAGCTGTATTTAACTCCTTTCACCAACATTCTCTGGGCCTGGCCATCCAGACAGTTTGCCACCCAGCAAACAGTATGCCTGTCCCAAGCCATGTGAAGCTAGTTTCTCCAAGAGAATGCTATGGGAAACAGTGTGAAAGGCTTTACTAAAGTCGGGGTAGACAACATCTGCAGCCATTCCCTCATCCACTAAGCAGGTCACCTTGTCACAGAAGGTGATCAGGTTGATCAACTAGGACCTGCCTGTTAAGAACTCATGCTGGCTGGGCCTTAATCCCTGGTTGTCCTGCAGGGATGCTTCATGGCACTCTAGATGATCTGATCCATGACCTTCCCCAGTGCTGAGGTCAGGCTAACAGGCCTGTAGTTCTTGCAGCCGTTCTTGTAAGTGGGCACCACAATCCCACTCCACTCTGCACAAGTGCAGCCTCCTCTTGAATACTATATGCAGTTTTGGGCATTGCAATATAAGAAAGATATTATGCTATTAGAGAGTGTCCAAAGGAGGGCAACAAGAATGGTGAAGGGCCTTGAGGGGAAGCCATATGAGGTCACTTTGTCTGTTCAGGCTGGAGAAGACTGTGGGGAGACATCATTGCAGTCTACAACTTCTTTGCGAGGGGAAGAGAAAGAGCAGGCACTGATCTCTTCTCTGTGGTGACCAGTGACAGGGCCAGAGGGAATGGCCTGAAGTTTTGTCAGAGGAGGTTTAGATTTTCTAATACCCCACAGGGTTGTTGGCTGCTTGGAACAGGCTCCCCAGGGAAGTGGTCACAGCACCAAGCCTGACAGAGCTCATGAAGTGTTTGGACGGTACTCTCAGGCAAGTGATGTGACTCTTGGAGATCGTCCTGTGCAGCACCAGGAGTTGGACTCTGTGATCCTTGTGGCTCCCTTCCAACTCAGCATATTCTGTGATTTGCTAGCCTCCAGTCACCTGTAACCTCCCTGGTTAGCCAGGACTGCTGGTAAGTGATTGAAAGCAGCTTGGCAAGCTCTTCTAAGCTTGGCGAGCTCTTCTAACATGTTCCTCAGCACCCTTGGGTGGTTCCCGTACAACTCCATAGGCTTGCATATGCCTAAGTGGTGTAGCAGGTCACTGACCCTTTCCCCTTGGATTATGTGGGCTTCATTCTGCTCTCTGTCCCTGTCTTTCAGCTCAGGAGGCTGAATACATGCAGAACAACTGTTTTGAGTATTAAAGACTGGGGCAAGTCCTTAATTCATACAGTATTAAAACCAACACCACCAAATACAACTTCAATATATTTAGGCTTGTGACTGTTTAGAAAACCTTGTCAGACCTCAAAGCAATAGTTGGGAAGATGGCAGAGAAAAGCATTTATTGCCTTCATTAACAATTAATCTTTTCAGGAATTTCTGAAGCAGCATTTAATTCCAGTCTGTAATAGCCTCTTAAAAAACTAAAATGAAAAACATTATATTTGTAAAATTATATCAACTCTTTGTTACAATAATTTTCAAATGCTTTTAGTTTTCCCAATTTATTTTTTTCCACTTGTCTGTGATGTAATGTTTGGTTAGATCACAACAACATTTGGGATTTTATCTCTGGGTTGGTGCTAATCCTCCACTAGTACAAGCTGAACAAGGGTTCACATTAACATTAACAGCAGATGTTAATATATATTAACACTAATGTGTAAATGCGGGAGCACGGTCTTCATATTAATTTTTAAATATTAGAAATCAAAAACTTCTTGATGTTACTCCAGAGTTGTGAGGAGAGCACCTACAATAAGTTGAAATAAAGTATAGAAATACAATAAAGCATCTACAAGTTGTAGAAATACAGACTCGACAGCTGAGGTTTATATTCTCTATAGTTTACTGAACAGAACTACACGAAAAATACTACAGATTTCCTTGGAACATATTGATATTTAATTTTCTCTTTTTGTTGTTCTTCTTCTTTCCTTCAAAATACAAATTCAAAATAGGAAAATGAGGGAGAGAAGAAAAAAAGTAGTTTTTATTATTTTCCCCTTTTCCTTTTCAAGGAAATGGAAAAAAACCCCAATGGTAACTAATTGATATTTGAATTTCTAGAGCTCTTTTGGGCTCTGGTTATACTACAACATGAGTCAAATAACAGAGGAAAAATTTTGGGTCGATTTTTAAATTTTTTTCCGTCTTGGCTTAACTTTTTCACATTTATGTTATTTCCTTGTAAACACATTTAAAAAAAATAATTCCAGCTATATTTATTCGCCAGTTAAAGTTGTTATATTTATAAGGAATTTAATATATAGGATAAATGTAACTTTAGCAGAAACCTTGGAAATTAGAGATTAAAAAGCTGAAGATAAAAAGATACTCAAAGAAATTATTAAGGAAGTGGTATGTTAGGTATCTAAAACATCACACAACGTCATATGAAGAGATGGATTTGTCAAGTACAATCTGTATCAATCCAGCTAAATTCATTATCTGACAAGGTTACAGAAAACAACAAATTACTGTTTCCTAACTACAATGCATTTTTTAAGACAGCAGAAATCACAGTACATAACCAAACTAGTTAAAATCAATATAGCTAATGACTTTTCAACCTTTCTTCACTCACAGATCAACAACTATTTTGCAGAAGAGGTATGAGCACACTGGAAACTTTACATTTACATTACTGATTTACAAAGCCTGACACAAACTCTTTAGAAGTAACAGCTGCTGTCCCTCCCCAGGACCCCACAGAACACAGCTGTGTGATGACAGAGTTATCTGCAAAGTCATCAGTGTAAGTGAGTATCAACAATCTTATGTCAAATCAAGGGATTATTTCAATCAAGGGGTTATTGTGTTCTATATTTGTGCCTGTTGAAAACCTCCATTAATAATCTACATATCAAAATAAAGACACTCTGTGCAGGTCACCATTATCTTTGCAAGCACTTGCAACCACTGGTTCAGAATTCCAAGTGTTCTTGATAGAGAAATAGCTTGAAAACAGTACTAAAAAGAAGTCATGCCACACAAGCTCCAAACTGAATATTGTCTCACAGTGTGATGCTATTCCAAAAGAAAGATTTTTTTTTTTTTAATAGCCACCTTAATATAGTTTCCACTTGTATTTTTACCATTCCACTTCTATATAGAGGATGGTGGGCATCCTGAGCGTCACTCCGCTCTAATTGCCCACGAACTGTCATGACTCAACATCGACATTGCTGCTCTCAGTGAAGTTCATCTCCACGAGGAAGGCAGCCTTAGAGAACATGGTGCTGGTCTTTTGGTCAGGTAAACCCAGAACTGAAAGGCATCTTTCAGTTGCCTCTATTGCCTCTAAACTTGAAAAGTTACCAACAGGTCATTCCGATCGCATTATCTCCCTACACCTTCCACTACACAATAAGCAACATATTGTTCTCTTCTGTATTTATACCCCAACCCTCCAAGCAGA